>CM046455.1:42304405-42571905 GCA_025506515.1 Flaveria trinervia | reverse complement strand
CTTAGACGAGATCATTTAATGAAAATAGGATGGATATGGGTTATAGACCGAGTTAACTCTTCGGGATATGTGTTTGGCGAGTTTAAGGTCTCGGGAACGCCCGTACATATAAACGGATCAGCTTGAGTAGCTCTCATTTGCAACTCAACACTCTAGTTCTAGAAGGAAATTGTAGAGAGAGAAAGTAGAGAGAATTGAAGATTCAAGGCTCGGTTGATCTCGGGATTAAAGATCCGAGTTTGTGGGCATCCCAACAACAAGAAAACACCAAGAATCTAGGTAAGAAACATCATTTAATCATTGCTTTTGATGTAAACCCGGATTCTAGGGTTTGGTTTTTAAAAGTGGTAAAGATTCACCCAAAACTGACATTCTTGTTCAAGAAAACTTGTAAGAGGCTTAGATAAAGTTTATTGGGTGATAAAACAAGGTTTTAGGTGTAAACGATTGAAGTTTTGGGTCAAAAAAGGGTTGTTCGTAATTTTCAGCCGTTCTGCGAAACTAGTCATTCATCCAGCGAAATTAGTACTAGTCCAGCGAAACTGTGGATCTTCCTGCGGAACTATAGTTTCGCAGATAGTTTCGCAGACATGGTTATCCAAGGAAAGTTGGGCAAAACTAGTAGCAAAATTGCCAGGAAAGATGCCAGTGAAACTAGCAGCGAAGCTGCTGGCGAAACTAGCAGTGAAATTGTTGGCAAAATTGCTGGCGAAACTAGCAGCGAAACTGCTGGCGAAACTAGAAGCTAAACTGTTGGTCTGACAGTGAAATTAGCAACGAAATTAAGCAGATATTAACTCCTTTGAGTGTTAACTTATCTGCAAGCTGTGCAGTGCAACCCTTGCTTTGTAAGCTTGATTGAGAAGCTACTCATCGAGTACAGGTGAGTTCTAGATCCCCAAATTTAAAGGTTTTAAACTAGGGTAGGGTTTGAAATGCGTACTAAATATATGATTTAAATGACCAAGATTTTTAGAGGCTTTAACGAAAAGATCGATTTTTCGATAAGGAAATGTACTATATAAAAGTGTTAAAATAAAGATTTTCATGCTGACCTGGCAGCCTGGCCCCAGCCAAGGGCGTTGCCCCTTAGACCCCACTTGGGGCTGCTGCCCTTAGGACCCCGCTATCAGGGGCTGCCGCCCCCGAACCCCCGCTGTCCAGTGGTGGGTCAGTTAAGTTTTATGATGATTTATGCTTGATATGCATATGTTTATGTATGTGAATGTACGATGCATGATGTTTTAGATGACGTTTGATTGATGCTATGTATGATGATGCTGATGAATGTAAATTTTGTATGCTATGTATGTTATGTATGATACGTTTTCTTAAGTTCCTTATTACGTATGATGAAGTGACTTTACTTGGTGTGATATTGATAATGAACGTAAAGTAGTATGTTAACGAAGTGAAAGATTTAAGATAATGAAATTAGAACATAATGAAGGAACGAATGAAAAGCCTTGCAAGGAAATTAAAGAAGGTTCACAGTTCATTGAGAGTTGTTAGCTCAACTGTGTGTGTCTACAGCGTGCATTTTGGCTAACTCATAATGGTTCATACACACAATAAGAGTTCATTCTTGGTGACTGCTCCAACACGTGCATTTTTCCTAATTACTGTGTGTTATACAACGTTCGATCTTGGCGAACCCATAAGAGTTCACACACACAGGGGAAGTCTGTCCTAGTGACCACTCAATATGTGCGTTATGGGGTCCTTGTCACTTAACCCTAGACGAATTGTTTGGTGCTCTAGAGGGGAGGGTTAAGTACATGACAGGACCTAGATAGAAGTGAAAGATAATAAATGTACGAAATGTACGATACGAACGATGTTGAAGATAATAACGATTACCTTGATGTACGTATGATGTGTGATCATGTGCGATAGTAAAGAAAATGTTTTAATGAATGAAAGGTAATATAAGTTTTTATAAAACTAGAACTCACTCAACAATGCTGACTTTTATGCATTTTCCAGTTGGTAGGTGAGCATTGCTGAGGCTGGGGCGGGATGGCTACTTGGCTCTTTCAGGATGGCATCCATTTTTATAATGCTTTTGTGATTTAATGCAATAGGTATTTTGTAACCTAATAACAATGTATTAATTTGCTAATATATTTTCATTCGCATGAGTGTTCATCCGCATTGGTTCATTCGCATGATGTTCAGTCGCATGGAGGCCATGCGACTGAAGGGTGTTCATTTGCATGAGTGTTCATCTGCATTGGTTCATTCGTATGATGTTCAGTCGCATGGAGGCCATGCGACTGAAGGGTGTCCATTCGCCCAAATAGGGCTGTTGCACCCAAGGAGAAGTGTAGTTTAACCTCTGACTTTCGGGGGAAAGTGCAGATGTAAGTTTTGATGTAAAGGTTCCCGTAAGTTCATGTAAGATGATGATTGAGGCGTTAGAGAGCATGTTGGGCATGATGATGATGTTGTTGCATGATTATGCATGTTATGTATGTGCACGGTTGTTATGTATGATGTTGATGCCTATGTATGTTATGTTCTTTATCATGATGTATGTTTATCTTTCAGGTGGCTTTACGTGTTTTAATAACGAATGAAATGAAAGTATTATGTAACGTAAAGTGGAAGATAATGAAAAATGGAACATAATGAATGCTTGCATAAATGAATGATGAAAGTAATGAAGTCTTGCAAGCATTAGATATCAGGACACGCCAATTATAAGGTGTTAGCCCAATGGTGTGCGGGTTCGCTATCCCAGGAGGATGTATATCGGGGTCCTTCTCTGTGATAGAACCTCTACCGCTTACCCGCAAGTTCTATCTTACAGTCTTTAAGGATATGCGTTACATGGATCTGTTTACCGTCGGCTAATTCCACAGTGTATTTTTATTCTAAGGCAGAGGGTATATCACTTAAAAGACTATAGAACTTTAAGGACACGAAACTCCTATCGGCTCCTGTATCGAATAGTACCATAGCAAAACAACCATTAACAGAGAACCTACCGTAATAGTTGTGGAATCATTTAGAGCCACACCTGAGCCAATGACGAAGGCTCTCCCTTTGGCTCCATCTTTGTTGCCGCCATTACCAGTACCATTGCCACCGTTGTTATTACCATTGTTGTTGGTGTTATGACTATTTCTGTTGTTGCCATTACCATTTCTCCTTAGTTGTGGGCAGTTTCGCCTGTAATGCCCTTCTTTGCCACACTCAAAACAACCTTCGGGTGTTTCCTGAGGTTGTTGTGGCCTCTTTACCAGTTCACCACCACAATCCTTAAGCAGCGTGTCCAATTTTTCCACAGCGTTGACACTTGAAGTTATCACACCTTCCCACATGATGGTAATTACACCGAGTGCACTTCGGATCACTACCACCATAACCACTGGGTCCTTGATTATTTGCAGCCATTTGGTTGAAGTTACGGTTATTGTCGAACCTCCGTTGTTGCTGAACTGGCTGTTGTTGCTGTTGAGGTTGAGGTTGACCGCTAAAAGATGATGATGCTTTGTTGTTGTTGGCATTATCCCACTTTCTTTTGTTCTCGAGCACGCTTGCCACAATGCCCCGCTTGGGGAGACGTCCTTGCTCCACGGCTTGGTCAGTTAGCTTATGAGCTAACTGGATGGCTTGCTGAATTGTGGTTACGTTGGAAGCAGTTACCATGCTTTGAATTTTGGGTACTAATCCCCGTATGTAATGCTCAACCTCTTGTGCACTTCATTCACCATTCCCAGGCACAAGGTTGCTAATTCATAGGTTCTGGTGGTGTAGGCCTCGATTTCCAAGCCCTGCACCTTCAGTTGCCAAAACTCCACCTCTAGCTTCCGCACTTCATTGCGAGGACAGTACTCCTCGGTCATCATTGTTTTGAACTCATCCCATGGAAGCCCATTTGCCATCGCTTGTCCTAACATCTGGACTTGCGCGTTCCACCAAGACAGAGCAGCACCCTCTAAAGTCCCGGTGGCATATTTCACTGTCATCTTCTATCTCCGCCGGTTCCTCCTCCTCGGGTTCCTCCTCGAGATCCTCATCCTCAGGGTCTGCTGCAGGAGCAGGAGCTATAGCAATCTGAAGTGCCGCTAGTTGGGCTTTTAAGATAGCAATCCTATTATCGGCTATTGCGTCCCCCTGTTTCCAAGCAGTAACACATCCTCTAAGTGCTAGGAAGCCGTCTTCCATGTAATGACACCCGTTTAGAGTCTTCTCTTGTTTCTCCTCGAGTTCATCCATTCGGTGTCTTAGTTTGTACACTTCTTGCTGCAGTGTACAAACATCACTCATGAGCCGCCTGACTCGATGTTGCTCCGTGTCCAGTGCAGCCACCAGTGCAGCAATCAGTTGTTCATTGGACTGCACCGTCCGTGGAAGTGAAGGCATTGGTTGGTCGGCATTGTTCCTAGTCCTGGGCCTCGGGACAGGTTCACGCTCGCTATACATAATATGATCAACAAATCTAGGGTAGAAACTCCACTCTTGTGGAGGGTCAGGCTCCATCAGTGCAAAAGGTTGATCCCAGTCAATCTCCTCTCGAGGATAAGCTAGTCGGGGCCAATCGAATCCATTATCAGGTACAGGTGCGGGAGGTGGGGATTCAGATCGTGAAGGTGATTTAGGTCGCTTACCCGAGCTCTCGATGATGATGCCATGCTGCAGAGAGTGTGACGTGTATGCCAATGAGTATACAGTAGATGAGAATAAGGCACAGGTAACTAACTAACTGTGTGCGGTTATAGTCTAGTGTGTATGCAACCTAGTTCCCTATAACCAATGGCTCTGATACCAATCTGTCTCACCCTCGAAATCCACGTGCGGAGTTTTACCGCGAGGTGTGTGAACAAACCAGGATCACAGTCGATAGTTACACAAAACGACTCTCTATGCCATAATTAAAATAAAATCAACCAAAGTATAAACGTTACATTGTGCGGAAGCGTTTTGTAAAACAACCCAAAGAATAAAAATGTATACTATGGCAAAACATGCGCCAACCAAAAAGAGTAAACATTAATCATTAAAACAATAAAGATGTCTTGAAGACCGAGTCTTAGAATGCAAGTGAAACCATGTAGTGCTTCTAGTGCAAGCAGCTAATGACCTGAGAATAGCATACTAAAATGTCAACACAATGGTTGGTGAGTTCAAGAGTGATATTCAAAATAGTGATTTCACAATTGAAACTGATTGTGTTACGTTGTTTCCTCCTGTCACGACTTAACAGTCATGACAATGTTCAATCGGACAAATTGCACCCAGTTGACCTCGAGTCACACAGGTAGGGCTCGTCAGACCCAATAGTACTACCCAAATTTCTCCGCTATTCAATATTAACAATTCTAAAGTGTGAGGACTTTTCCATGATATCAACACTATATTAATATTATACATAATGTGAATATATAAAGCATTTGTAGTTTACCAGTATGCTATCTCCCCCAAAAGAGATTAAGTAAAGAGTGGGGCATGAACTCACCTGATATGCGTGATAGACACTTAGAGTTTTACTTGACAGACAGAATGGACAGACAACCTTCAGAGGTTACCTAGATCATATAAATACGTGAGTACGTGCAAATAAAGAACATATGAACCCTAAGTACACTACAACCAAGGACTCAAGGTTTTAGAAAAATAGACACGTTTGACCCAGTTGACCCGTTTGACCCGTTGGTGACTTTATGTGTTGTAAACCATTCAAGCAATCATACCCATATATCATACATGGTTAACATTCAAATAGATCATATGTATGCTAAATTATCCAGGTGTATCACTTAGATCATCATACAACCAAGTATCATACAAGTCATGCGAACCTAGAACATTAACATGTCTACTAGTTATACACAACTAACATGCCACACAAAGATCATATCACACACCACATGCCATGTGAAGCCACTCACGACTTCACATCCTAAACCCTGCCAATCTTACTAAGTAGGGGCCTCAGATTCGCACGCGTGTACGATGATCACATTCACATTCATTAACCATGTTCATTGCATTCAACATATGCCACAACAATCAGTTCTAGTCCCCAAACATGATGTCTTAGCTACTACCAGCATCAACATCATATATGCTCATCAAAGTCCAAACATCACCCATGATTATCCAAGCATCCCATACAACTAATTTAACATGTTCTATCATATTAGAATTCATCCATGAACATAGTAACATGCTCCTAACATCCCAAACATGTTCAAGCTATCATCCTTCAAACGTTGTGCAAATAAAGTTTCCCTTTTGGGAAAGTACATTCCAACATCCATCAACACTCAACGTATTCATGAATTCATTACAATTATACCATCTCAAGCTCATAACAACATCTAGACATGATCAACAATGCCTAATCATCATAATCTAACATTCATTATAAGATTTCTAGCATTCATATCAACAATCTAGCATCTAATTATCATCATGAATACATCAACAACATCAATCTATCATTAGATCATCATGTCATGAAAATAAAGTTACTATTATTAGTAACCTATGGACACCAACTTCACTTCATCAATTTCTTGCAAGATCAATGTATCCTAACATTCATACAACCTACTAATCAACATACATTCATCAAACAATCATCCATCATGCATAATCTCACCAATTTTGAATTTGGGTTTGCTTAAAGTCAAAGTTCATGATCAATCCACTAAAAACATACAATTCATACATAATCAATGTTAAACAACATGTATTCAACCCAACTACATACTAACATCATCAACAACATCAATTTCGACCCCACGATGATACAAAATCGAATTAGGGTTCGTCCCTAACAAGAAAACCATAAAAACACCAAAACTAACCTTTATTCTTGCCAAGGAACATGATTTTGATGTTGTTAACTTGTTGAATGGCTTGAAATCGAACCAAAATCGCAGCCAATTGCTTGATCTTGATTGAATTCGCAAAGGGAGGGGGTGTGAGGGTGAAATCGCGGCCGAAGGTGGTGTGGGGGCTAGGTTTTTTGTTTTATTTAATTTAATTTGCATAGTTACCATTTAAACCCTTGTGTGTTGATATTTTATAAAAACTAGACTTTAAAACTCTTTGTAAAGTGCTTTTAGCTAATAATATAAAGATATAACTAATGAAAATCATTATATATTTTATCTTTATAAAAAAACAAGGCATACGAATAAATAGACACGTTTCCGCGTTACGCGATTAATTTCCTAATTAACATTTAAAACATGCAAACACATAACATAAAACAATAATCACATAATCAATTAGATTATCATTAATTAAACATTGTTAATTATTATTAGGTCACCAACGTTAAACGACAACTAGTGTGTGTTTACGACACGTGCATGCAAGACTTAACGGAACTAACGGAGTTTGATAATGGAAATTTACCGGATGTCACATTATCCCCATGTTGAATGAATTTTTGTCCCAAAAATTGCTTTACATGGTGAGAGTGTTCCATCACTGGTCTACTGCATTGGCACACAGAAATCGAAATCGAGTGAGTTTTGGATGAGTTGTCACCTCATCGAAAAAGTTTGTGAAGTCAGTGAAACCATCTGCTGAAAGCAGTTCTGATAATGAGAGCAAATCTCTAAATAATTCAAGCAAATCAGATAAGGTTTCACATTAAGAAACATAAGAGCTCACCTATTTTAGAAATTAAAATTTAGTCTGATCCACAATCTTCAAAATCAAGACAAGGAGTAGGTTTTGATATATGTAACAAAGCACATGTTGATCAAATTAAGAAAGTGATAAAGAAAGGGTTGAGGAAACAAAAACAACCTAAAACAGTTAACAACAGTAGGGTGGTGAAGCAAAATACAACTAAGGTTGATCTTGATTCCTTCCCTAAGCAAAATACTACAACTCCATTGAGAGTGAGTAAATCACCTAAACCCACCAAATCAAAATCTGATTCAAGAAACCAACAGACGTACTGTGACATATGCAACATGTTTAATCACAAAACCGAAGAGTGCTTTTTCAACCAGTACTGCTCTATCTGTGACATGAACAATCATTCCACCAAAAACTGCTACTTTAACAAATATTGTTCAGTCTGTGATGCAAACAATGACAATACATCTGATTGTTACTTCAAACAGAAGGGATTGAGAATTCCCCAAAACAAGCCCATCTTAAAAACATCAGCTGTGAAACACACAGTCAGACCTCATTTTCACAACAATCAATCTAGGATATCTAGATCAACAAATGACAGGAGCAACTTAATGGAATTGTGGAATGGTCAAAGAAAACATCACACAATGAAACACAACATTGACCTTCCCAAACCAAAAGTAATTTTTGATAATCAAAAACGGGTTAAATTTCTACAAAGAAACAGAGACCAAAGGTTTCATTACTCATCTCACTCTTCAGTAGATGTTGATGAGATGACTCTGTTGGACCAAAAGAACCATTGAGCCAGATTAGAAAAACCTTTAAGTCCCACAGACATCAAAACAACTGAAGTGATCTACAATAGCTGAAGACAACTGTTGAAGACAAAGTTTGAAGACAACTGCTGAAGACAAAGTCTGAAGAACAACTACTAAAGACAAAGTCTGAAGACAACTGCTGAAGACAAAGTCTGAAGACAAAGTCTGAAGATCAAGTTCTCAGAAGTTGTCACAACAGCTGAAGTAGTTCTCTTCAGTAGTTGTGATGGTTTACATTTCAGTAGTTTGTAATCAGTAGTTTTATGTTATGTAAAACATCTGAAGTTCTTATACTTCAGATGTTATAACATCAATAGTTGTAATGTTAGTTTATACTTAGCTTTTAATGAAAGTGTCCTCAGTTGTTGTGGACATCTTGAGTAGTTTAGTTTACTTTCAGTTGTTTGTATAAATCAGTTAGATGTCACTATCAAGTGATGTCAGCTGATGTCACATTCCTTATAAAAGAATTGTTGACCTAATTTCCCCCATGGGAAGTTTATGCATGAATGAAAACATTCTTTTTGCAAAAAACTCTCTCTCTATAACTATTACTGCTTAATTGAATATTCATATTATTCTTGCTAGAATTTCATCTAATTCGTGTGCTATTCCGCTGCAAATCCTAATCTAATTGATCAAACAAGATCTCGATCCCTTCAAATGATATCAGATCAGGTTAATCATTCATCGATTTAACAATCGATCATTGAAACTGTTCTTTTGATATCTTAGTTTGATCGAATTATCAAATTTGCAAGAATTGGTTATAGAGTCTGTTTTTTTGTTGCTTCCTGTGAATCAATTTGAGATTCTTCTTGTTTCAAACTGTGTTGTTGAGTTTTTGAGTTAGATCTGTTAAACTCTTATGAACCTGTTTGAATTGGTAAAAATGGCTACATCAATCAATGATCCTCACAATACTGGCTCCTGAACAAAGCCTCCGATGCCTGTTAGGTGTGAATACAACATATGGCAATGACGAATGCTCCATCACCTGTCTGTTAATAGTTTAGGTTGTTGGAAATCTGTGGTTCATGGACCATACAAGCCTATGGTGAGTAATCCGGACACCAATGAAATGATTCCGAAGAAGAAAGAACAATATTCAGATGAAGATCTGAAACTGTTTGAAATTGATGCTAAATCCCATGGAATTCTGGCCATGGCACTGATGAGGTCTTAGCAAACAATAGAGAAATCCTTGCCCAACAATATGAGACATTCTCTCATAGAAAGGGTGAGTCACTGACTCAATAGTTTGAGCGATTCTCCTATTTGATATCTAAGTTGAAAATGGTTAAACATGAATATAGAAACAGTCAGATGAACAACAGATTTCTCAGATCCCTGCCTGAGAGATGGGACACATATACCATTGTCCTATGCTCCAGTGCAAATCTAGATAATCTATCTCTCACCTAACCTCATGGGAAACTGCTAACATTTGAACGAGAGATAGAACAGAAAAGAAAACTAACTTCATCTGGGGAGCTCACTGATGATTTTGTACCAGGGAATACTGCTTTGGTTGGTCATGAGTCAGAATATGCTACATTAGAAAGTTCCTATGATGAGCATATTGAATTCTCTTCAAACAGTGGAGATCATGCTTTTGCTGGTATTGATTGTAATTCAGGATGTAATAGTGGCAATATATGCTTTTTGATGGATGATTTGAAAGGAATTGGTGATGATGATTTGGAAGAGATGGATATTTTGAGCCAAATGGAATTAGTTAATATCAAATCTCAAAATTTTTACAAAAGGATAGGTAGAAAATTCCCTGGTCTCTCTGGAAAAACCAAAGTTGGTTTTGACAAGAGCAAGTTGAGGTGTCACAAGTGCCATAGACTTGGACATTTTGCAAGAGAGTGTAGATCATTTGGATCTAACTCTTCTGCACCCTTTGTGACCTTTCCAAGCAATAATTCACAAAACAAAGGGCAACATTCTACCAGTTCTGGTCATCATTCACAAAATCAATCATCTCCTGCATATTTTGTTCCACAAGGTCAAATGCCATATCCTTATCCCTATTGTTACATGCCACAGTCCAATCAGGTTCCTGTACCCATAGCTCAACAATCACATGCCCTACCTGAGCCTCCACCATCTCAATCAAGTCAACAATCTCAATCACATCAAAGCTTTTTCATTCCTGGTGTTGCTGACTGGAGTAGTTTACCAGACGATCTTTCTAGTTATTCTGAACAACTGTTTTCTGGTGCTGGTCAACATGGTGGTGAAAGTCCTTTTGGAAATCTTGCTCTTATGGCCCTGGAGTCTACTGGTGGTTCAAGCTCAAATGCTTCATCATCACAGGTACCACAAGTATCTTCTGAGGCTAAGGCCAAGTTGTGTTCTGAGTCATGCATAGCTGCTTTTGCCTCAATTAGAGAAGCAAATGTAGCTTTAATTAATCAAAATCTTGACCTAGAGAAAGTGATTTCCAAAAAAAAGCTGAGTTTGAGTATGTTTTAAAAGAAAAAGATGATGAGATTTACAAATTAAAATGCCAAATCACGGATGAAAAAGGCTAAGGTAGAGGTCATTTTAGAAAATCACAAGAGTCTCAAAGAAACACTTGCAACTACTCAAGTGGAGTGCGAATGCTGGGTAACATCTTGCAAGGGGTTTGAAATGCTTCTTAGTAAGCAAACTACTTCAAATGTGAAGTTTGGGATTGGATATGATCACACTGAACGTCCTACAGATTTTACTCCCAAGACAGAAGTAAAATCGGAAGGTCAAATCAATTCCCAAACCACATCATCATGTGTCTCATCCTCAAGTGATAATGTACAATCAAAGGATGAATTCAGTAATAATACCTCAGCTAATCAATCTGCTGATGGTCTTACTGTTAATGAACACATGATCAAAGAAAAGCTGAGCACTTCAGGTGTTGTATCACAAGTTACTCAAAGTACTGAAGAGCAAGTAACAATACCTGAAGAGCATTTCAAACCAAATGGAACCAAACATGGTTTGACAACTGCTGAAGAGTCTATCAGGAAATCCAAATGTACTGATAGAAAACTTCTGAAGAGCAAGTCTTCAGTTGTTACAAATCCTTCAGTACTTCACATAAGTACTGAGAGAAGAAAGTACTGAAAAACACACCTTCAGTAGTTTCATCTTCTTCAGTAGCTGATCAATAGAAGATGAAGAAAAAGCCATATGAAATATGTGGTCTATTCAATCATCTCATTGATGAATGTTGGTACAGAAAGGGTTCCAAATTTAACAAGGATAAAATCATTAAAAAGAATATTAATAAAATGAAAGATGAATTTGAAACCAAGTTTGTGCCACAAACATCTCAACCTGATAAACCAAAGTCTTCACAAAAATCTAAACAGAAGAAAGAGGTTTATCATAAAATAGCTAAAAATATTCCTCAAGGAGTATCAAAACAACAGACTAAGTCTGTGTCTTTCAAAAAGGAGGACATGGTGTGTCTGCTAAACTGAAGGCTTTAACAACCAATCAGACATAACTTGTTATGATGGTTCAACATCTGTTGGGGAGAGTTAACCAAATATATGTACCTGTGATTAAACCACTGAAAAGGAAAACTAAGCCAAAATCAAAGGAATCCTTTTCAGCACCATCTCCATCTTCAAAGATTGTTAATCATGACAAATCAGTTAGTATAAAATCTGTTGATGAGAACAGACCCACAACCAAAATGGTTTGGGTCTCAAAAGCTAACTAGTTATTGTGATATATGAAGGGTTCTTCAACTTGCCATAGAAGCATCTGGTATGTGGACAGTGGAGGATCTATGCATATGACTAGGAGCAGATCTCTTCTTCATGACTACTCTCAAGGAAAGAAGGGATTTGTATCTTTTGGTAATGATGCTAAGGGTTACATCATCAGCAAAGGCTTTGTTTCAAATGGTGAAATAAGGTTTGATGATTTCAACCATGTGGAGAATCTCAAGTACAATTTGTTGAGTGTCAGTCCAATGTGTGATAAAGGGCATGTTGCACTTTTCACTAGTCAGAACCGTCAAATTCTATCTTTCAATGTTTTGAATATGATTGACAAGATATTGGATGAACATACTCTCCTGAAAGCCAATAGGATTGGAAGAGTATATGCCTTAGACTTATCAAAGAAAATTGATCTAAAAGGCCATCCATGTCTGTTCTCCAAGGCCTCTCCTCAGGAATCTGAGCTTTGGCACCGAAGGCTTGGTCATGTGAACCTTAGAAACATGAACCAGCTGCTCCTTCATGGCTTAGTGAGAGGTCTGCCATAAAAGGAGTTCAAATGTGATGATAACTACTCTGCTTGTTTAAAAGGAAAGAAACATAAAGTATCATTCCCTCCAATAGAAGAACCAAAGTCCACCGCCTGCTTGTAATTACTACATATTGATCTTTTTGGTCCAGTAAGAGTGATGAGCTTGGCTAAGAAAAAATAATGTCCGGTAATTGTGGATGATTATTCCAGATTTGTATGGACCTTCTTCTTACATTCAAAATATGAGGCTGGTCAAATTATCATCTACTTTGTGTTGCATGTGGAAAAGCAATATTCTCTTTCTGTCAAGTGTGTGAGGAGTGATAATGGCACAGCATTTTGAAATCACACACTTGATGAATTCTATTTCTCTAAGGGAATCAAGAGGCAGTTTAGCATTCCAAGAACTCCTGAGCAAAATGGAGTGGTGGAGAGAAAGAACAGGACCCTTATTGAAGTTGCAAGGTCACTGTTGGATGATTCTGGTTTGCCACTAACCTTTTGGGCTGAAGCTGTTAACACAGCTTGCTATGTACAAAATAGAGTATTGGTAAATCAAAGGTTGATGAAGACTCCCTATGAAGTATTACATCATTTGACTCCTCTGATTTCCTTCTTTAGAGCATTTGGGTGTCCCTGTTATATTCTCAACACAAAGGATCCACTTGAGAAGTTTGAATCAAAGGTGGATGCAGGGTACTTTGTTGGGTATTCCTCTACTTGCAAGGCATACAGAGTTTTTAATTGCAGATCAAAGATTGTAGAAGAAACCTTGCATGTAATGTTTAATGAATCTCCAAAGAAGAAAATCCCACAAAACCATGTGGAGTTATTTGATGTGGACATACTGCAATATGTTCCTTATCAGTCTCCAAATGTTGCAGGTTCTATGAATCCATCATCTTCTGTAACTTGTTATCCATCTGTTGGTATAAATGCAAGTTTTAGTGATCAACTGCCTGAGTCTACTAAACATGATGTTCTTGTAGCTTCAGCAGTTTCATCCACAACAAATGCTGATGAGATCTCTGAATCCTCTACTTCATTTGAATTATCATCTCATTCTAGGTTTCAAGAATCTGGATCACCATCTGTTGCTGCTGAATCACCTACAAACACTTGCATAGATCTTATTGAGTATCAAGAACTGAAGAATCATCCCAAGTCTCAGATTATTGGTGACATCAATGCTGGTGTTTCAACCAGAAATCAATTGTCCAACTTTTGCTTCTATGCTCTCTTCATCAGTCAGCAAGAGCCAAAGAATTATCATATTGCATTAGGAGACAATGGATGGGTTGAAGCTATACAACTTGAGCTTCTTCAGTTTCAAAAGCAGCAAGTGTGGGAACTGGTTCCCTCTTCCCCAAGTAAGTGTGCCATGGCACTAAATGGGTGTTTAGGAATAAAACTAATGAAAAAGGCCAAATTGTCAAGAACAATCCAGACTTGTTGTACAGGGTTTTTCACAACAAAAGAATGTATTGATTATGATGAATCTTTTGCCCCTGTAGCCAGACGGGAAGCAATCAGATTGTTTTTTAGCTTATGCTAGCCTTTCATAACCTCAAAGTTTTTCAAATGGACGTCAAAGTGCATTCATATATGGTAAAATAAAAAGAAAGTTTATGTGTTTTCCCACACCAAGTGTTAGGATCAGTGATCTATGTTTGATTGATTGAGAGTATTACATGGAATTCAAACAATGAATTAGTCGATTCACAAGAACAAAACGATATTCAATGAAGAACAAAGACGGTTATAGAGAGAGAGAATATCTGCAAATATATTTCATTCAATATTCGCTTTCGTGGTAACAGATGTCACCATTATGATTAGGTCGACACCTCTTATATAAGAGATGTGACGTCTGCTGATGTCACTTGATAGTGACATCTAACAGATTTATTTCAACTGAAACACACTACTGAAGTGTTATCAGTTGTTACACTATGAGATATAAAACTACTGAAAAACTAACAAAACTACGAAGAACAAGCTCTTCAGTCGTTTTACAAAACTACTGAAACTAAAAATATAAAACTACTGATATCACAACTACTGAAGAAGTACTCTTCAGCAGTTGTGACAAACTACTGAGGCTTCAGTACTTGATCTTCAGACTTTGACCTTCAGATGTTTCATCAGCTGATGACTTCAGTAGATATCATCATTGCTGTTGTCTTCAGTCTTTGTCTTCAGACTTTGTACATCAGTTGTTGATCTTCAGCACTTGTAAACTCTTCAGCTGTTGTACTTTAGTACTTTGGTCTTTCAGCTTCAGCACTTGTATTCTTCAGCTGTTCAGCTTCAGTACTTGTGTTCTTCAGCTGTTCAGCTTCAGTACTTGTGTTCTTCAGCTGTTGTACTTCAGCACTTTAGTTCTTCAGCTGTTGAAGTCTTCAGCACTTGATCTTCAGCTGTTGAAGTCTTCAGCACTTGTCCAACTGCTGATGAAGCTTTCAGCAGTTGTTGTGATACCATGTGGGACTTAGAGGTTTTCTGATCTTGGCTCATTGGTTCTTTTGGTCCAACAAACTCCCCCTGAACCAATGCAGCCAAAACCTCTAAATTATTTATTATCCCACTTATTGTTGGCAAAAGATTGGTCTTTTTCCTTCTTGATCAGTAGAGAAGATGACCCATGTAAGCTCCGGCCTGGGAAGAAATCTCAGATATTTGTTTGGCAAGTATGAATGGGAACTCTGTTTTGGGGAACTGGACACAGAGTTGTTATCCCATTCATGAGATTTACTTCCCCATAATGAGTCTGTATGACTCTCGAACATAGGCCTCAAGGAGAACAACTTGTTCCTCCTTGGAGAGTTCTTCTACTCCTCCTTCGAAGAAGAACTCTGGACCATAGTACTCAGATAAGTACTTCATGGTCCTGCCATTTTTCAGCTCCACTGTAGTTACCTCCCTATAGACAAATTCATCAGGATGGGTGCCTTCAAGGAGTAACTGGAGCTCATTCTTCTTGGATGTCTTCAAGCTTTTTATATAACAACCCCTTTTTGATCATCTTGTTTTCCAGTAAAGCTTGAGGGGTCATCTTTGCTTGATGAGCTTTCTTGAATTCATCAATTATTTCCCAAGGTGAGACTACAATGGCCAACATGATGGTAGAATCTATTGTTTTTCTAACCTGGCCATTGTATCTGTGTGGAATAGTTCTTTTATGGATTCTAGAACTCACCCTGGGGTCTAGCCATACTCTCACTCTCTCCTTCTGATACTGAAAAGTGTGCCTGAGAGTGTACAGCCTCTGAGCATGCCCTTTCATGGCTTGTATAGATGATGACTGAGGAAATTCCTTGTCAACCATCTTCAGTAGTTGCTCATCGTGCTGTTTCTGCTGTTCTTCATCTTCTATCTTGACTCTAACCATTTCCTTTGAGAGTCAAGTGTGATCATGGGTTGACTTCTGGGTTTTGGTAGCTTTAGAACAGCAGAGAGTGGCAGACTATCATCTTCATCCTCTTCTTCTTCTTCTTCTTCTATCCTCAGCACCCTTTCTCCTCCTTCTAGGTGCATCACTGGATGATGGTTGGGTTGGTAAAGGAATTGGTTTTGAAGAATGAGGATGTTTGGATTTTGGCTTAGAGATTGGTTTGGAGATTTGAGGGGTAGGCTGTGTTTGAGTGGGTGGAAGGGAAGGTTGATCCAGCATCTTTGTAGTAAGTTTTGCCTTTGTAAGTTTAGCCATTTCCAACCTTTTACCAGCCCCAGCCTCATCAAGGGCTTCAACAATAATCCCCTTGTGGAATTGCTCAGACAGACAGATTCTGGCTATAGCCAGAATACTGTCCCTGGTCACGCGCGAATCTCCATTAAAGATCTTCCTAAGTATTTTGCAATGAAGCGGATCATGATCTCCAATCTCTCTTTTCAAGAGCATCATACCCAGCCCATCGGGTTTGAATCTCTTGCACTTCCAACCTTCTGATCTCACTATCCAATGTGGCTGTATCAAACCCTTGCCTGAAGAGTTTTCAATTATTTTATCCATGGATCGGCTGTGTGTAGTATCAGCTTCTTTTACCAGCTCTTCCAAGGATTTGTCTTCAGCAGTAGGTTGATCCTCAGCACTTTTCTTTCGCTTGTAAGTGAGCAGTGGTTGCTTTTCTTTCTCCTCCTCTTGGGCTTGCTTCTCTTCCTTCTCTTCCTCTGTTTTTTTCCCTTCTTTTCTTTCACTGCAGTACTCTCCCCCCTTTTTGGATGCATTGGTGGAAGGGGTTTGTACCGCAGAAAGTGTCTTTTGCACAGCAGCATCAATCAAGGGTTGTAAAGTTGAGGAAAGCCTCTCATCAATGGCTTTAGTCACAATATCAGTGATTATGGGTGTGATGAGAGGGAGGGAATTTTGAAGTACAGCACCTATTTGCTCAGGAGGGTTCTGTTCCTGAGAAATAGGGCCTGAAGCAGAGGCAGGTGGTTGAGTTTGGAGTGGCTCAGTGTTTGGGGAACCTTCAACTGAAGGTGCCATCTGTGGGTTGGTGGAGGCAGATGGTCTTCTCCTTGTGAGAGTTGGTCAAGTAGGTTTTGCAGCCTACTGACTTTCTCTTCAAGGATTGTGTTCTGGGCAAGAACATCGTAGAAAAAAGCCAGGTCATCATCAGCCGAAGCTGAATCATCTGACCTCCTGCTTGGAGCAGGATTTACATGCACTGGGTGTAGACCAGTTGTTGCATGTGCCCCTTTTTCTTGGTACTGGGGACTTCCAGCCTCAGGACAATGTCCATCATCAGCTGTTGCCTCTAGTGAGGTCTTAGCAATGTTACCAGCCTCATTCTGATCATGTGCTGATTCAGAAGAGGTGGCAGCCTCACTAGATATTCTAATCTCCTTATCTACACC
This sequence comes from Flaveria trinervia, assembly GCA_025506515.1. Classification (NCBI taxonomy): domain Eukaryota; kingdom Viridiplantae; phylum Streptophyta; class Magnoliopsida; order Asterales; family Asteraceae; genus Flaveria; species Flaveria trinervia. The sequence continues at coordinate 42,554,353 of CM046455.1, read as the reverse complement.
AGGAGATAGAAGTGGTAAACCCCTGTGCTGTGGGTTCTCAATTGCACTGTGTTCCTCCCCCTCAATTGTAGAGGTGTTCCCAGTAGTAATGGTTTCTGGGAGGGGGTGAGGAGTGCAGTTGAGTCAGCACTTGTGCAACTATTAAAGTTGGGCTGTGAGGGGCGGTTGTATGGGGTGAAGGGATAGAAGCAGTGTGCACCTGGGGAGGTTGGTGCTCTTCAATGGCAATCCCTCAAGTGAGGAAGATCCCAGATGTGTAGGTACCCTTGTGTGGTTGCTGCAGGCTCCTGTTGAGAGGAATCCTGAGCGGCTATGGCTGGAAGAGTCCTTATATCCACTAGGGGGTTTGGACCAGTGGATATCTCCTGCGTTTGTGTTGCAGGGGCATCCTCAGGGGACTAATTCCCTGAGTAGCCGTTTTGGGTTTCTTTTTGGTGGGTTTGGTGGGGACTTTTGATTTGGAGGTGGTGGCTGTGGGTTCCAGCTGCGTGGGTTTGCGCAGCTTGGCAGCCAATTTGAGTGTCTGGTCAGAGTTGTGCGGGAGTATACTTCGGCAGAACAGCCGTAGCAGGGACTCCCAAGCCAACAAGTCCCTCAGCATTAAGCTGGTTTGTAATGATGGCCATTATGAACCGTGGATATAGTATCCAACGGTTAGCAGTTAGTTTTTGAGCCATATCCTTGAGCTCCGAAAATATTATTTCTGAAAAGTTTAACGTGTTGCTCAAGAATAGAATACATTACCTGCTGCCACTTTGTCGACATTTGATCCCAAGACGAAGTCTTAGGAGCCAAACATACATTCACCATGTGAAAAATTAGGCGTTCGCGTCATGGAAGTGTTTTCTTCATGATAGTGGAGGCACTTAGATTGCCTTGATATCCATGTTGGGCAAAGGATAGATCTGTGGTGCCCTTGGGATATCCAGCAGGAGAAATAGCATCATCCAGATGAGAATTGGCGGATTATTGCAGGAGTGATGACCACTTCTTTGTTGTTGACGACCGACTGGAGAGATGGTGTGTTGTTCTCCCCAGTGGTAATAGTAACGTTCATCCAAAACTGTTGAGGGATTCGGCATGTAGTATGGGATTCAGAAGAAATGCCGTTTTGTATTGGGACTGAACCATAAGATCGATAGCAGTATCGAACTTAGCCCAGACAGGCGATTTAGTAAGGTAGGCAACACAGTTGTGTCGCGGTTTAATTTGCATGGACGCCATTGAGAAGAGAGAAGTTTTGGAGAGGAACGTTAGGTTTGAAGAAGATGAAGCTTTGAAGTATTAGGTCAGGGATATTTATAGGGTACGGGTAAGAAAACGACTGAAGGATGTGGTGTTAGTCATCAGTAGTTTTTAAACGACTGTTGACATGGTATTATCCTTTCAGACGTTGAAACAGCTGAAGTCGTGGTGTTAGGCATCAGAAGTTAGAAAACTACTGAAGACCGTGGTTTTGACTTCAGATGATTGAAACAACTGAGGACTTGGTGTTTGTCATCAGTAGTTGTGAAACTACTGAAGACAGTGGTTTTGTCATCAGCTGTTGTAAACAACTGAAGACTTGGTATTAGTCATCAGTAGTTATAAAACTACTGAAGACATGGTTTTGCTTCAGTTGTTTAGAATGAAACAGCAGTTGTTGAAACAACTGAAGAGAAAGTTCTCTTCAGTAGTTGTCGTCAATTCATAGCCTTTCAGCTGTTTCATCTGTCCTCAACACTTACTCATCAGACTTTGCATCTGATTTTCAGGTGTTTCATAGGACATCAGTACTTATCTGTTTATACTGATTTCAGTAGTTGTAACTACATCAGTAGTTTTAACTACATCAGTAGTTTGGAACAGATAAAGTTCAGTACTTGTGAGGCATTTAGCCATCAGTAGTTATAAAAACTACTGAAGGGAAAAGGACTCATCAGTACTTATATGTGACATGGGTACCAATGATCACCAGTAATTACTACTGAAATCATCAGTAGTTGTCACTTATTCTAGCTGCATCATACCAAGCCTTAACACAAGGTTTTGGAAAGTAGAACTATCCAAAGGCTTAGTAAAAAATATCTGCAAGCTCATCAGCACTAGGCACAAACTTAGGATCAATCAGACCTTTTTCAAAACAATCCCGAATAAAATGATGTCTAATCTCTATATGTTTGGTCCTAGAGTGTTGGACTGGATTTTTGACAATACATAGAGCTGAAGTACTATCCATTAACAATGGAGTCTTAGTCTCTGTAATGCCATAATCCAGAAGTTGATTATGAAGCCAGAGTACCTGAGAGGTGCAACTTGCAGCAATAATGTTCTCGGCCTCAGCAGTTGATGTAGCAACAGATGTTTGTTTCTTACTCTGCCAAGAAATCAAACAGTTGCCTAGGAATTGAAAACCACCAGAAGTTGACTTTCTAGTTAACTTGCACCCTGCATAGTCACTATCTGAAAAAGCAACTAATTTGCAAGAGTGTCCAGTGGAATACCATAACCCAGAGATTGTGTACCTTGCAAATATCTAAAGATTCTCTTGACTGCAATCAAATGAGACTCTTTAGGAGCAGCCTGAAATCTAGCACAAACACATGTAGCAAACATAATATCTGGTCTAGAAGCTGTTAGATACATCAAGGACCCAATCATACATCTGTAAAGCGTTTCATCAACAGCTTTACCTTTCTGATCAGCATCCAGTTGTGTGGTGTTGCACATGGGAGTAGAACAGGGCTTACAGTTTTGTAAATCAAACTTATTCAAAAGATCTTTTGTATATTTTGACTGATGAATAAAGGTTCCATCAGCCTTTTGTTTGATTTGCAAGCCTAGAAAGAACTGTAATTCTCCCATTGCACTCATTTCAAACCTCTTTTTCATTAATGTTGTAAAATCATCACACAACTGGGGATCAGAGGATGCAAAAATAATATCATCAACATAAATCTGAACAAGTAGCTTATGCTGATCCACCTTCTTAATAAACAAAGTTTTATCAATGGAGCCTCTAGTGAAATTATTCTTAAGAAGAAAAGTAGAGAGTGTCTCATACCAGGCTCTAGGAGCTTGTTTCAACCCATAAAGAGCCTTATCAAGTTTGTACACCATTCAGGATGTTTATTATCCTCAAAGCCTGGTGGTTGACACACATAAACTTCTTCCTTTATTTACCATATAAAAAATGCACTTTTAACATCCATTTGAAAAACTTTAAGATTGTGGAATGCAGCATAGGCTAAGAACAATCTGATTGCCTCTAGTCTGGCTACAGGGGCAAAGGTTTCATCATAGTCAATACCTTCTTCTTGTGAAAACCCCTGTACAACCAGTCTAGCCTTGTTCTTAACAATAAGCCATTTTCATCGGTTTTATTCCTAAACACCCATTTAGTGCCTATTGCACACTTACCTGGGGGAAGAGGAACAAGTTCCCACACTTGCTGTTTCTTGAACTGAAGTAGCTCAAGCTGCATAGCTTCAACCCATCCATTGTCTCTCAAAGCAACATGGTAGTTCTTTGGCTCTAGCTGACTGATGAAGAGAGCATAGAAGCAGAAGTTAGACAATTGACTTCTGGTTGAAACACCAGCATTGATATCACCAATAATCTGAGACATGGGGTGATTCTTCAGTTCTTGATAAACAATGAGATCTGTGCAAGTGTTTGTAGAACCTTCAGCAGCAGCAGATGTTGATGTAGACTCTTGAAACCAAGAATTTGATGGTAACTCAAAAGATGTAGAGGAAACAGAGATCTCATCAGCATTTGTTGTGGATGGAACTGCTGAAGCTACAGGAACATCAAGTTTAGCAGACACAGGCAGTTGGTCACTAAACTTGAATAGGTGAGTATTGATATTATCATCATCATCATCAATACCACCAGGTGGAAGACATGCTGCAGAAGATGATTGAGCCACAGGATCTGCAACAGCTGGAGGTTGATAAGGAACATATTGCAGTATGTCCAAATCAAACAACTCCACAGGGTTTTGTGGAATCTTGTCCAAAGGAGATTCATTAAACTTCACATGCAGAGTCTCTTCAACTATCTTTGTTCTGCAGTTGAAGACTCTGTATGCCTTGCAAGTAGATGAATAACCAACAAAATACCCAGCATCCACCTTAGGATCAAATTTATGGAGTTGATCCTTTGTGTTGAGAATAAAACAGGGACACCCAAATGCTTTGAAAAATGAAATTAGAGGAGCCAAATGATGGAGAACTTCATATGGAGTCTTCATCAACCTCTGATTTACTAAAACTCTATTCTGCACATAGCAAGCTGTGTTGACAGCTTCAGCCCAAAAGGTCAGTGGCAAACCAGAGTCAGCCAGCATGGACCTTGCAGCTTCAATGAGGGTCCTGTTCTTTCTCTCCACTACTCCATTTTGTTCTGGAGTCCTTGGGATGCTAAACTGCCTTTTGATTCCCTTTGAGAGATAGAAGTCATCAAGTGTATGATTCCTGAATTCAGTTCCATTATCACTCCTGATACACTTGACTGGAAGGGAATACTGCTTCTCAATATACAACACAAAGTTAATAACTTCTGAGCAACCTCATCCTTTGAATGTAGAAAGAAAGTCCATACAAATCTGGAGTAATCATCCACAATTACCAGACAGTATTTCTTCTTTGCCATGCTCATCACTCTCACAGGACCAAATAGATCCATATGCAGTAATTGCAAGCAGGCAGTGGACTTAGGCTCTTCAATAGGAGGGAATGAGACTTTGTGCTGTTTTCCTTTTAAACAAGCAGTGCAGGTTTCATCACAGTGGAACTCCTTTATTGGTAAGCCTCTGACTAAACTATTGTGGATAAGCTGATTCATGTTTTTGAAATTAACATGACCCAGCCTTCTGTGCCACAGTTTAGATTCTTGAGAAGAGGCTTTGGAAAATAGGCAAGGATTGCCTTTGAGATCTATTTTCTTGGAAAGATCTAAGGCATACACTCTTCCTGTCCTGTTGGCTCTCAGGAGAGTGTGATCATCCAACACCTTGTCAATCAATGCAAAACTTTGGATGACAGAATCCTACAGTTCTGACTGGTGAAAAGAGCAACATGGCCTTTATCACACATTTGACTGACACTCAAGAGATTGTACTTGAGATTTTCACATGATTACATCATCAAATTTGATTTCTCCATTGGAGACAAAGCCCTTACCAATGATGTAACCCCTAGCATCATTGCCAAAAGAAACAAATCCCTTCTTTCCTTGAGAGTAGTCATGAAGAAGAGAACTGTTCCCAGTCATGTGCATAGATCCCCCACTGTCTACATACCAGATGCTACTTTGGCATGTTGGAGAACCCTGCAAAAATAAACAATCAGTTAGTTTTAGGAGACCCAAACCTTTTTGGTTTTGGGCCTGGTCTCATCAATAGATGGTAAACTAACAGGTTTATTTGAAACAACAGCCTGAGAGGAAGAAGATGGTGAAGAAGAGGAATCCTTTGGCTTGGATCTCCTTTTTTGTGGTTTCAACATAGGAGCATCTAGTTCTACCCACCAATGTTTGAACCATCATACCAGCTGTGTCTGATTTTGTGATAAGCTTTCAGCTCATCAGACACATTGCCAGTGGAGTTTGATAAGTTCCTATGTTGCACCTTCTTCTTCTGAGCACTCTCAGCTGTCACCTGTTTAACCCCTTCCTTTTTGGATTTCTTTGAGGACTTAAGGGTTACAGGATTTGATGTTGCTGATACAAATGTGGTCTCAAACTCAGTTTTCATTTTTACCATTTTCTCTTTAATTTCTTCTTTTTGTTTGAGTTTGGAACCTCTTTTGTACCAGCAATCATCTGTAAGATGATTGAACAAACCACATACTTCACATGGTTTCTTCTTCATCTTAGGTTGATCATCAACTAAAGAGGGTGAAGCAACTGAAGAGACTTGCTCTTCAATGCTTTGGAAGCATTGTTTGCTTTCTTGACTGCCTCTTTAGTAGTCTTCAAACTCTTTCTACTGACAGTTTTTTCTTCTCTTCAGTACTGACACAGTTGGAGTTTGAACTTCAGGTGTTAAATCCTGCTCTCTAGTCCTTTCAGGACTTTCAGAATTAACTCCTGAGTTGATCACTCATTGATCATGTGAGTGTCAGCATTTGAACCATCAACATCAGCTGATAGGTTCAGAGAGGGCTTGATGCTGACTTCTACTTCTGATTGTGCTGTATCAGAAAGTAGATCACATGATGAGATGGATTGGTTATCACTCTCACCATCAGATTCTACCCTCTGCTCTTGGAGTAAAATCTGTAGGTGGAGCAGTGTGATTGTAACCAATGCCAAACTTCACATTGGAAGCAGATTGCTTACTAAGAAGCATTTCAAAACCTTTGCATGATTGTACCCATCTATCACACTCTACCTGGGTAACTGCAAGGTTTTCTTTGAGATCTTTATACTTCTCTAGAAGTATCTCTTCCCTAGCCTTATCATCAGTTATTTGGCATTTCAGTTTGTAAATCTCATCATTTTTATCATTAAGCACAGACTCAAATCAGCTTTGTTTTTGGAAATAATTTGTTCTAGCTCAATGTTCTTGTTGATTAAAGCTACATTTGCTTCTCTAATAGATGCAAATGCTGCTATGCATGTGTCAGAACATAATTTGGCTTTTGCCTCAGAGGATACCTGTGATACCTTTGGTGTAGAGGCATTAGAGGATGAAGTATCAGCAGAATCCAAAGCCATAAGAGCTAGATTTCCAAATGACTTTCACCACCATGTTGACCAGCACCTGAGAACAGTTGTTCATGACCAGACATGTCATCTGGTAAACTGCTCCAGTCAACAACTCCTGGGGTGAAGAAGCTGTGTTGTTGAGGTTGAGTTTGTTGATGAGATTGGGAAGGCTGTGGTTCAGGCAATGCTTGTGGTTGTTGTGCAATTGGAGCTTGAACAGAATTTGGTTGAGGCACATAATAGCAGGGATAAGGATATGACATTTGACCCTGGGGAACAAAGTATGCAGGAGATCTAGGATGTGAATAATGACCAGAACCAGCAGGATGTTGCCCTCTGTTTTGTGGACTAGTACTAGGAAAAGTCACAAAGGGTGCAGAAGAGTTAGATCCAGTTGATCTACACTCTCTTGCAAAGTGTCCTAGCCTTTGGCATTTGTGACACCTCAACTTACTCTTGTCAAAACCAACTTTGGTTTTGCCAGAGAGTCCAGGAAATTTCCTGCCAGTTCTCTTATAGAACTTCTGAGATCTGATATTAATCAGTGCCATTTGGCTCAGAATATCCATCTCTTCTAGATCATCATCAGCTATTCCTTTCAGATCATCCATGATGAAGCATAAATTGTCACTATTACTGCCAGAATGACTCTCAATACCAACAAATGCATGATCAGAACTATTTGAAGAGAAATCTATATGCTCATCATAATTGCTTTCAGATGCAGCATATTCTGACTCATGACCACCAAGGCAGTGTTGCCTGGTACAAAGTCATCAGTGAGCTTTCCTGATGAGGACAGTTTCCTCTTCTGCTCTATCTCTCTTTCAAATGTAAGCAGTTTCCCATGAAGTTGGTGAGAGATAGGCCTTCTAGATTTGCACTGGAGCGTAGGACAATAGTGTATGTGTCCCATCTCTCAGGCAGTGATCTGAGGAATCTGTTGTTCATCTGGCTATTGGTGTATTCCTGTTTCACCATTTTCAGCTCAGATATCAAGCAGGAAAAGCGCTCAAACTGTTGAGTCAGTGTCTCACCCTTTCTATGAGAGAATGTCTCATATTGTTGGGCAAGGATTTCTCTATTGTTTGCTAAGACCTCATCTGTGCCACCGAATTGTTCCTTCAGGGCATTCCAGAGATCATGAGCAGTTTCATGATGCATAAGCCTGAATAGATTTCATTAGGCAGTGCCATGGCCAGAATTCCATGGGCTTTAGCATCAATCTCAAATAGTTTTCCGATCTTCATCAGAGTATTGTTCCTTCTTCTTCGGAACCATTTGATTGGTTTCCGGATTGTTCACCATAGGCTTATGTGGTCCATGTACCACAGATGTCCAACAACCTGAACTGTTAACAGACAGGTGATGAAGCATTCTTCGTTGCCATATGTTATACTCGGTCCTAACCAGCATCGGAGGCTTGGTTGAGGAACCGGTATTTGTGAGGATCATTAGAAGGAGTCGTCATCTCGGATTCAAATCAAATTCGGTTAAGCTAAAACAGATTTAGAACAAAAACGCAACAACCAATTGAACCAGAAGATCTCAAAATAAATGAACGAAAGCGGCAGAAATTCAATAATCTATAACCAGTTCTTTCAAATACGCTAATTCAATCAAACACAGATATCAATTAGCAGTTTCAATGATCAATTGTTAGATCGATCAATGATTAACCTTGCTCTGATACCACTTGTTAGGATCAGTGATCTATGTTTGATTGATTGACGAGTATTGCATCGGAATTCAAACAATGAATTAGTCGATTCACAAGAACAAACGATATTCAATGAAGAACAAAGACGGTTATAGAGAGAGAGATATCTGCAAATATATTTCATTCAATATTCGCTTTCGTGGTAACAGAATGTCACAATTATGATTAGGTCGACACCTCTTATATAAGAGATGTGACGTCTGCTGATGTCACTTGATAGTGACATCTACAGATTTATTTCAACTGAAACACAACTACTGAAGTGTTATCACTTTTGTTAACAACTACTGAGAAAATATAAAACTACTGAAACTACAACGACTGAAGAACAAGCTCTTCAGTCGTTTTACAAAACTACTGAAACTAAAATATAAAACTACTGATATCACAACTACTGAAGAAGTACTCTTCAGCAGTTGTGACAAACTACTAAGGCTTCAGTACTTGATCTTCAGACTTTGACCTTCAGATGTTTCATCAGCTGATGACTTCAGTAGATATCATCAGCTGTTGTCTTCAGTCTTTGTCTTCAGACTTTGTACATCAGTTGTTGATCTTCAGCACTTGTAAACTCTTCAGCTGTTGTACTTCAGTACTTTGGTCTTTCAGCTTCAGCACTTGTATTCTTCAGCTGTTCACCTTCAGTACTTGTGTTCTTCAGCTGTTCAGCTTCAGTACTTGTGTTCTTCAGCTGTTGTACTTCAGCACTTTAGTTCTTCAGCTGTTGAAGTCTTCAGCACTTGATCATCAGCTGTTGAAGTCTTCAGCACTTGTTGTCAAACTGCTGATGAAGCTTTCAGCAGTTGTTGTGATACCATGTGGGACTTAGAGGTTTTTCTGATCTTGGCTCATTGTTCTTTTGGTCCAACACCCAGGTTTTTGAAGATCATAAACATCCCAGATTGGGTGGTGTAAGCTTGAATAAGGCTCTTTGTATGACCTAAAACAAGCAAGCTTAGGGCCCTCGTTGAAACACTATCTAAATCTAACTTTCTTCCTTCAAATAAAATTTCACTATCAGGCTCCATAGATAAAACCTTGTTCATTAAGAAATAGCATGCATAGCTCCTTGTTCAAATGTTTGTTGAATGATTATTTTGCATCCTCTGATCCAAGTTGTGTGATGCCTTTACGAAGTTGATGCAACAAAAGTTTGAAATGATGCGATGGGAGATTATAGTTTCTTTCTGGTGTTGCAAATCAAACAAAAGGCTGATGGACTTTCATTCATCAGTCAAAATATACAAAGGATTTATTGAACAAGTTTGATTGACAAAATTGTAAGCCTTGCTCTACTCCCATGTGCAGCACCACACAACTGGATGGTTTGATCAGAAAGGTAAAGCAGTTGATGAAACTTTACAGACGTATGATTGGTTCCTTGATGTACTTACAGCTTCTAGACCAACATTATGTTTGCAAACTTATGTATGGCTAGATTTCAGGCTGACCCTAAGTATCCCTATGATTGCAGTTAAAAGGATCTTTAGATATTTGCAAGGAACTCAATCTCTAGGACTTTGGTATTCCACTGGGCACTCTTGCAAATTAGTTGCTTTCTTTGATAGACTATGCAGTGTAAATTAACCAGAAAATCACCATTGTTGGATCCAATTTTCTAGACAACTGTTTGGTTTTTGGCAGAGTAAGAAACAAACCTCTGTTGCTACATCCACTGCTGAAGCAGAGTACATTGCTGCTGCAAGTTGTACATCTAGGTACTCTGGCTTCAGAATCAATTACTGGATTATGACATTACAGAGACTAAGACTCCTTTACTAATGGACAGTGCTTCAGCTCTTTGTATTGTTAAGAATCCTATCCAGCATTCTAGGACCAAACATATTGAGATCAGACATCATTTTATCAGGGATTGTTATGAAAAAGATCTGATTGATCCAAAGTTTGTTCCTAGTGCTGATGAGCTTGCAGATATATTTACTAAGCCTTTGGATAGTGCAACTTTTCAAAATCTTGTTGCTAAGGCTTGGTATGTTGCAGCTTGAATAAATTGACAACTACTGATGATCTCAGCTCCCAAGTACTGATGAGCATCAGTATACAGCTGTCACAAATAAGTACTAAAATTATTTTATCTTCAGCAGTTTTTCATAACTACTGAAGACTAATTCCTTAAAGTACCGAAGTACTTTATCTATTGCAAAGTACTGACGTGGTTACAACTACTGAGTCTGTTCTAACAGATAAGTACTGATGACCAATGAAACATCTGAAAATCAGATAATCTGTTGAGTAAGTGTTAAGGTCAAATGAAACAACTGAGATATGTGATTGAAGAAACAACTGATAAGTAAGTTTATTCTTCAATGTTTCAAACAACTGCTGTTTCATTCACCCACAGATGGCAGTTTCTCCTGAAACTATCCCAAACACTGAGCCACTCTCAACAAAATTGCCACCAGCCTCTGCTTGAGGTGCCATTCTCAGGGCAGAACTTCTCTGAGCAAATGGTTGCTGCGTTTCAAACATTCTTACCTCTCATCACTTCCATAATCACAAACACTGTACATCAAGCCATTGATGAGAGGCTTTCCTCAAATCTTCAATCTTTAGTTGATGCTGCTGTTTCTAAGAGACTTTCTAACAGTCACACCCTAAACCCAATGCACCCAAAAAGGGGGAGTCTAAGTCAATGAAAGTAGACAAAAGAAAAAGAGCAGAAGAGGAAGCAGAAAAGAGAGGAAAGAAAAGGAAATGATCACCAATAAGAGGAGAAAAGCTCAGAAAAGACTGAAGGTGAGAAAAAGTTGAAGAATTGATCAAAGAAGCTGATGAGCAACATAGCAGATCTATGGATGAGATTATTGATCACTCTTCAGACAAGAATTTGACACTGCCAAACTTGACTCTGAGATCAGAAGGTTAGAGATTCAAGAAATTGAACAAAGATGGGCAAGTTGGAGTGAGAAAGAAAGAGAAAGGCTGGAAACTATGGCAAGATTTATATCAAAACATCTGGGAAGGTCAATCATTGAAGTAAAGTCATGGTCTAGAGACAGAATTTTGGAGATAACCACCAGAATCTGTTCTTCTGAAGTATTAACAAAGGATTTATCATAGAAGCACTTGATGAAGCTGGTGCTGGGAAAAGGACTGATATGGCAAAATTATCCAAAGCTTCACTCACATCCAAGATGCTAGAGCAGCCAAACCAAAACAACCACCTTCACAACCCTCAAAACCAACTCCTTTACCTAAGAAACCTACTGAACCATTACCAATGATGCACCTAGAGGAAGAGAAGGGTGTTGAGGATGGAAGAAAAAGAAGAAGATGACGAGGATGATAGTCTGCCACTCTCTGCTGTTCTCAAAAAAAAAATGCCTGTGCCTAGGAGTCAACCAACAACAATCACACCTGACTTTCAAAGGCAAATGGTAAAAGTTAAACTTGAAGAAGAAGAACAACACAAACAACATGATGAGCACTGTTAAGGATGATTGATAAAGAGTTTCCCAAGTCTTCATCCATACTAGCTATGAAGAAACATGCTCAGAGGTTGTATGCTCTAAGATTTACATTCCAATATCAGAAAGAGAGAGTGAGAATTTGGCCTGACCCCAGAGTAAGAGACAACATTCACAAAATGAACATTCCAAGCAAATAGAATGGCCAAGTAAAGAAGATTGCAGATGCTGTGATAACGCTGGCCATTGTAGTGTCACCCTGGAAATTCTTGATGACTTCAAGAGAGCTTACAAGTCTAAGATGACTCCACAAACCTTACTAGAAAACAAAATGGTAAAGAAGGGGTTAATCTACAAGAAACTTGAAGAAATAAGAAGAAATGAGCTCCAGTTATTGCTTGAAGGCACTCATCCTGATGAGTTTGCATACAGTGAGATAACAACTGTGGAGCTGAAAAATGGAAAGCATATTAAGTACTTATCTGAGTACTATGGGCCTGAGTTCTTCTTTGGAAAGTGGAGTTAAAGAACTCACAATGGAAGAACAAGTTGTTTTCCTTGAGGCCTATGTCAGAGAGTCTTACAGACTCATTAATGGGAAGTAGGTTTCATGGATGGGGTAACAGCTCTATGTACGATTCCCCAAGACAGAGTTTCCATTCATCCTTTACCAATCAAACCTCTGAAATCTCTTCCCTGGCCTGAGCTTATATTGAAGAATTCTGAGCTGATCCAGATTTTGTTTCTGCCAATAAGTGGGACCTCAATAATTTTAAAGGTTTTGGCTACATTGTTCAGGGGGAGTTGTTGGACCAAAAGAACCAATGAGCCAGATCAGAAAAACCTTTAAGTCCACAGACATCAAAACAACTGAAGTGATCTACAACAGTTGAAGACAAAGTCTGAAGACAACTACTGAAGACAAGTCTGAAGAAGAAAACTACTGAAGACAAAGTCTGAAGAACAACTGTTGAAGACAAAGTCTGAAGACAGCTGCTAAAGACAAAGTCTAAAGATCAAGTTCTTAGAAGTTGTGACAATAGCTGAAGTAGTTCTCTTCAATAGTTGTGATGGTTTACATTTCAGTAGTTTGAATCTGTAGTTTTATGTTATGTAAAACATCTGAAGTTCTTATACTCAGATGTTATAACTTCAGTAGTTGTAATGTTAGTTATACTTAGCTTTTATGAAGGTGTCCTCAGTTGTTGGGACATCTTCAGTAGTTAGTTTACTTTCAGTTGTTTGTATAAATCAGTTAGATGTCACTATCAAGTGTCGTCAGCTGATGTCACATTCCTTATAAAAGAAATGTTGACCTAATTTCCCCCATGGGAAGTTTGTGCATGAATGAAAAAATTCTTTTTGCAGAAAACTCTCTCTCCATAACTGTTACTGCTAATTGAATATTCATATTATTCTTATAGAATTTCATCTAATTTGTGTGCTACTTCGCTGCAAATCCTAGTCTAATTGATCAAACTAGATCTCGATCCCTTCAGACTCAATCCAGTCATTACAAAAAATCTCCAAGAGCACCTTCATCTAAACCATAATTTAGAGGGAAATACCAAGAAGTCACTATCACGAATAGGAACGGGAAACCCAAGACCATTATGGCTTGGGTTCCTTATTCTAATGAGTTCTTTTTGCTTGCAGGTTCATCCACATAGGGCCAATAGCTTATGGTACGTGGACAGTGGATGATCCCAACACATGACTGGAGATCGTTCCCTCCTACATGACTTCAAGCATATACAAGGAGCTACTATGGCATTTGGAGGAGATTCACAGGATGGAAGAATTACAGCTGGAGGATCTGTGACAAATGGGATGCTGAGCTTTGACAGAGTGAACTACTGTGAACAACTAAACTTCAATCTGCTAAGCTGTGTCTCAGATTTGTGACAAGAAATATTCAACTCACTTTACCGACACTCATTGCTACATTCTGAAACCTAGATTTCAGATTTCAAGAATGGGTTGTTCTAAAGACTCCGAGAAAGAATACACTTATGTCTTAAATCTGAATTCTTCAACACCAACGGAAGAAACAGGCTGATTATCAAAAGCAACATTTGATGAATTTCAGCTTTGGCATAGACATTTAGGGCAAACAAACTATAAAAACATGAACAGATTGGTGAAAGGAAACCATGTCATTGGTCTTCCACAAAAAGAATTTCATTTTGTAGACCACTATGTGTCAAAGGAAAACAACATAAATCCTCTCACAAACCAAAGCTGATGAACACCAACAATACTCCATTGAAGCTACTTCATATAGATCTGTTTGGACCAAAGTATTGGAAAGAAACAGTATTGTTTGGTGATCATTGATGATTTTTTAAGATTCACATGGGTTTTCTTCTTAGTTCATAAAAACAAGGCATCCAAAATAATAAAAGACTTTATCACGAAAATAGAAAATTACCTTGATCATAAGGTCAAAAAAATAAGAGAGTGATAATGGCATTAAGTTTAAAAATGAAAATCTAAATTCTTTTTGTGCAACCAAAGGCATTGCTCATCAAATCAATGTAGCTAGAACTCCTCAACAAAATGGGTTAGCTGAAGAAAGGGAAATAGAACACTGATTGAAGCAGCAAGGACAATGCTAGCCGATGCTAAACTGCCTATTATCTTCTGGGCTGAGGTAGTTAACACATCGTTCTTTGTGCAAAATCAAACTCTGATTGTAAAAGAAAGGACTATGACTCCATATGAACTGCTCTTTCACAGAAAACCATCTATTGGATTTCAAGTCATTTGGTAGTCTTGTCTCAATATTAAACACTCGAGACTATTTGGGAAAATTTTCATCCAAGTCTGATGAAGGATTCATTGTAGGTTATTCTTCAGTTTCAAAGGCTTACAGAATGTTTAATCCTAGATTAAACATTATTGATGAATCAACTAATGTTCAATTCAAGGAACATTCATTTCCCAAATCTACAAATGGTTCTGACTGGTTGTTTGATATTGACTCTTTTCCAAAATCATTTGATCAATTTATTTGTTTGATGCAGGAAACAAACATTCAGCTGAACCTTATTCAGGAAGAGAACAAAATGATGACTTTCCAATGATACCTCCATCATCCACTCCACATTTGAATGAAGATGTTCAATTACAAGCTGATCACATCAGGCAATCATCACAAAATCAAAGTTTATCAACTAAAGCTGGTCCAAGCTTGATACCTTCACCATCAGAATATCCATCATTGAAGGAAAAACTCAAGATGAAGCTACACCTGTAGTTCAAACAAAGAGAACATCAAATGATGGAAGCATCAATGTACTGCAGATGCTGAAGCAGTCACAGAAACTCAGTCAGATTTTCTTCATAACTCCCTAACAGTACAAGATGAAGGTGCCTTTGACCATTATGAACTGAATGTCTCCAATCTTGATGTAACCATTGCTGGTGACTCTATTCCAATAACCATAATACACAAGAATCATCGAGTTAAAACTATTATTGGTGAACTTAATGAAAGGATGACAAGAGGCAAGTCCAGTATCTCAAACATCTGTTTCTTCTCATGCTTTCTATGTCAAACAGTACCCGGGAACATCAAAGAGGCTCTTTAAGACAATAGCTGGATTAAAGAATTGAAGGAAGAATTTCTCCAATTCAAGAAGGAAGAAGTATGGTAACTCGTAGACCTTCCCGAATGACAATACCCTATTGATACAAGATGGCTGTATAGGAACAAGACTGGGGATAGAGGGATCGTCATGAGAAATAAAGCAAGATTAGTGGCACAGGGATACACTCAAGAAGAAGGAATCGAGTATGACGAAGTGTTTGCACCTATTTCCAGATTAGAAGCAATCAGAATCTTTCTAGCATATTCTGTGTCCATAAAATTTACTGTTTATCAAATGGATGTGAAGTGTGCCTTCTTGTATGGAACGATTGCTAAGGATGTCTATGTGAGTCAACCACCTGGCTTTGAAGATTGAGATTTCCCACACAGGGTGTACAAGCTTGACAAAGCCCTTTATGGCCTCATCAAGCCCCAAGAAAGTGGTATGAGACTCTATCATCCTTTCTTCTTGAACATTGATACGAAAGAGGAAAGATTGATCAGACTCTCTTCAGAAGGAGAAGAGGAAGAGACATGCTTCTAGTCTAGATTTATGTGGATGACATTATATTTGGCTCAACAAACAAGCAACTCTGCGAAGATTTTGAAGACCTAATGCATTCAAAATTCCAAGGAGTGCAATAGGAGAACTGACTTTCTTCTTAGGAGTGCAAGTCCAACAGACAGCAGATGGAATTGTCATTAACCAATCCAAATATGTGGAAACAATACTGAAGAAGTTTCATTTTGCTGATTGTCTGTCTATTAGAACACCAGTTGATACCAAAGTGAAGATTGGTCTTGATCTAGAAGGCAAATCTGTTGATCAGACTCACTATCGATCCATGATAGGCTCACTTATGTATCTAACTGCTAGCAGGCCTTTTATAATGTTTGTTGTTTGTGTGTGCTAGGTATCAAGAGGATACAGTCAAGAGGATATTCAGATATCTGAAGGGCAAACCAGATCTTGGGTTATGGTATTTAAAGGAAGGATATTTCAATCTCTATGCCTTCATATATAGTGATTATGGAGGATGCAACCTCAATAGAAAGTCCACATCTGGAGGTTGTCAATTTCTTGGTCCCAGACTGGTCTCATGGCAATGCAAGAAGCAGACAAACGTATCTGTATCAACAACAGAAGCTGAGTATATTGCAGCATCAGCTTGTTGCTCTCAAGTTCTCTGGATTCAAAACCAGATGTTTGATTATGGTTTTAACTTCTTGCACACACCAATTCACATTGACAACACCACAACTATTTTCATAACAAATAATCTAGATCAGCACTCAAAAACCAAATACATTGAAATTAGATTTCACTTTTTGAGAGACTGTGCTGAAACGGGGTTGATCAAATTGATTCAAGTACCCACTGAAAATCAATTGGCTAATTTATTTACTAATTCAACTCTTCTGCATTTGCGACAATAAACAAATGTGGATAACCAAATACATAAAATTTCCACATCCGCATTTGCTATAGTGTCATTTAAAATCTGACCGCATTTGTTTTGGAACTTGTAAAATCTTGTAAAAGCCATTAATTGACTATTTAAAGCAACTTCAAAGGGTCATATAATACTTTTCAAATTTGAGAGATTCCATAGTGTGACATGGAAAAACCACTATACATCTTCATTGATCATCATCATCAACAACAACAAGAGATTTTAGTGTCTTTTCATCAATCTATTCTCATCTTCGATCTAAGCAACACTATTTTGAAAGAAAGATGAAATTCCCAAAATATTTCATGACCTAGCTGTAGAGATTATTTGAAGAAGCTGAAGCAACCAAACACACAAAGTCTTTCTGCATGCATGTTACACAAGAATAGAAGAAGAATGCTTTGGAAGTTTCACATAAGCAACATAAATATTCTAAGTGCAAAATCTTCCAAAGCCATGACCAATATCTTCCGAAGCCAAAGATAAAGTCTTTGGAAGCTTCAGAGACAAAGTCTTCCAAAGCTCAACTATTGAAGACAGATTTCTTCTGAAGACTTTTAACAACATGCAACTCTGTAATGTCACCAACTTACATGAGTTGGTGAAAAGTCCATGCTTTTGGTAACTGTACATTGAGGACTTGAGTATGTAAACTCTATACTTCATGTAGTTTATCCTTTTTGTAAGAGATAAGGATGTGAGCTATGACATGTTATAGTCACAAGTCAAAAGGCAATCTGCCTTTGACTCTACAACTGATTTTGTTTTGTGTCTAGTCAATTGTATCCAGTTGGCTTTCATAGTATGGCCAGATGTAGGATGTAGTATAAGTAGCTCATGTTCTTGTAACTTTATTTTATGCTTTGTAACACTTGTAATAGAACATAGAGAAAGCAATATACTACAACCTTGAAAACCATCTCCTTGTGTATCTTACTCTTGTGTTCTATCTCTTAATTACTTGTGTTCTTAGTGTCTTTACTTGTGGTTAATCCAATTCACTGTTTGATTAACTTAAGTTACTCTCCTCTTTGTGTTGTTGTGTTGTAAGTACCATCCTTTAATGGTCCTGCACTAGCTTTCGGACTTTTGAACTAAGATTGAACTTAGAACTCTAAGTTAATAAAGAACACCCAAAATTAGATTTATTCAAAGAAAAGTTATACATTTTCGACATCAATGAATATGTAAACTAAGAAGAATTCCACTCATCATGAAAAACTTCAAAGTCATGTTCATCATATAAATAGAGCCCAATGAAAACTAAAAATATGGAACAAATTCATGAAATAAAATCTAATAAATGGTTGACATTGTTAATAATGCATATACTTAAACATGAAAAATAGAGTAACTATGGTTGTTTATCACAAAAACACAACTTGATGTGACTATAATGAAACAGTAACATCCAACATTCATCTTTGACCATTAAGAGTCAAACTGATGAATGGTGCATATACTCTCTCATCAAATCTAACTCATATGTCTCAAATGCATATTAAATGGCTAATCTTACATGGAGTAAGCTCCATAACGTTAGTGGTTATTTGGACCCCGATGCACCTAAAGCTGAAGGACTGTGAGACATGATCAGATTCATATCTACTACTAAAATAGCTCATGATATTACAGTCAGACCCATCATCTATGAAAGATATATCAGATCATTCTAGAGTAAGCAGAAGTGACTGATGTGGAGGGTAAAGAACTTTAGTAGGAAGGATACTGTTGATCTCTCTTTGTCCATCACAAATATACTGTGAGACAGTGTCTACAGTTTGTTGATGATGCTAATGCTCCCATTGAGTTGGAAGATGAAGAAATCACTACTTTCTTTGCAGAGATTGGATATGAAGGTGGCTATGAGAGAAAGCAAATTGTAAAAGGGGTTGGTAGATTTGTAATGGAGGTTTCTAATTTACCTCTTTCAACATTACATTCCCAAGAGGAAGACATGTTGGAATGATATCCGTGTGATCACTTCCTCTGCCATATGTGCCTTATGCACAAACAGACCTTTCAACATGTCTGCTTATGTGTTCAATGGTATAACCTCTAACATACAAGAAGGAAGAAGGCATATGTTCTTAACGTACCCAAGATTTCTTCAATGTCTGATTAATGAAGCATTTCCTGATCTGGTACTTGAAGGACCAACTTTGGATATTCCTCATTATGATTCCAAGTCCTATAAGTACACTAGGAAAAGAGATCCAAGAAATTCTTACAGTGGAGTACCCTCTCTTGTATTACATTGGATGATTCAGCAAAAAAATCTTGAGGAACAAGTAGAAGAATAGGAGGCTCCTGTTGAAGAGCCCATTCAGGAAGAAGCTCCAGCTACTCAAAAACAACAAGCTGCTATTGAGCATGCTGAGGAAAGAGTTGAAGGATCCAAGCTAGTGTCACTCCAGGAGGGGTTTGGAGGTGATCTTCACACTGGTCCTCATGATTATGATATTGCAACTCCCTTTGTACCATCACCATTACCATCTCCCCACAAAACACCAACCAGTTCAATTCATGAATCACGTATCCCATCACCACTAGCTTAACCAATTACATCTCCACCTCATCACTCTCCCAAATCACCACCTCCTCACTCTCTAAAATCACCACCTCAACCATTCCCTACTAGTGCTGATCCAACTGAGTTTGGAGATTCCAACAACTCAACTAAAGAATCCAAATCATCTTTGGATAAAGAGGATTAACATGTCCAAATGTCTGTTAAGAAAGCCAGTTCTGAGGCTGCTGCTTCAGAGAGCTTTGCTGAATCTAATGTGAACAAACCAGATGAAAAAGATGAGTACTTAACACGAAAGCAAGCATCATTCAAGATAGGCTTCTTGAACTTGATGAAAAGGAGAATGAGTTGAAAGAGTTAAAAGTAAAGTATGAGGCTGAAAAGAAAGAGAAAGATAAGCAGACTAACAACTTAACCGCTGCTCTTCAATAAGCAAGGGATGAGATAAGTGGTCACTTGCACACTTTATCCATTCAAAAAATAGCCATAGAAGAACAAGAAAAACTAATTGAAGAGCAAGATAAGACCATTATTAACATGTAGAAACAAAATGAACTTCTGAACAAGAGAGTAGCTGAACTTGAGATGCTTGTTGAAATCATGAAGGATGTTGAATTAGAAGTCAAGCAAGTAGATGAGCAAGAAACTGAATCTGAAAGCACTTTAGAGGAGAGTAGCGATGACTCTCCACCTGGTAAAAGAATGAGATTTTCAGAACAAGTAGCCGAACGAAGCAAGGCAAAACAAGATGAATCTGGATTAGAAATGGTAGTATATTCAGAGTAAACAGCCAGCAAACATGCATAAGAGTCTGAATTCAAAGATATGATCAATGCCTTAGACAGTTTTACATCTGTAGAATTCATCATTGATGATGAATATTAGGATTTTATAGTTGACCAGAGGACTGCTACTCAACCTATAGTGGTCATTCCTCAATCTCCTGTCCCTCTGGAGAAGGAGTTTAGTATGCAGATAGTTCCTGTTGTGTCTTTGTTTGATGAGCAAAAAGATATGATCATAAAGTTATGTGAAAAAGAAAGAGAAGGAAGAAAATGTTGCTGCTGCATATGAACAAGTACAAACAGAGGCTGAAAAATTGCTTGAGGAAGTTGAAAAGCCTGAATCATCATCTGGTCCTTCAATACAAACTTACACCAGAAAGAGAAAGTATTTGTCTGCGAAAGCTAAGGGAAAGGGACCTATGAAAGAAGAAGAACCAGTAGAGAAAACCAAACAAGATGATCCCATAAGTTTTATTGCAATAGCAGAATTCTTGGAAGAGCATGAGCAAGCTGACGCTCAATTGAAGAAACATGCTATCTTTATTGATCTTGAAGAAGGAGAGATTGAAGGAGGCTATGTGGCTGATGAGCCTGTAGCAGTTGATAGTCCTGTACAAGAAGAGAAATCTGTGCATGAAATGGTTGAAAAGGCACAAACAGTTGACTTCATTGTAAAAGCTATGTTCTTGATCAACCATGGATATGATGCTGTGAAGTGTTTAGCATGACATATGAGGGAATGAGAGCAGAAGAGGAGAAAGTCAACAAACTACTGGACCCCACCTTTGAGACTGAGTATGAGAGAACTCTTTCTCAAAAGGCTCCTGTGCCTAAACTTTTAGCCATGAATAAATCAATATCAACTCCTCAACCCCTATATCCGGATCCTTATAGCATGTCTGATAAGGAAATGAAGGATTATCTTTCAAGTCAAGGCTTCACAAGAAGAATGCTTGGGAATATGAAAACAAATTCACTAAGGGCTACCACTCTAAAGCTAATTAATGAAAAGAAAGATAGGCTCAAGCATATTGAAGAAGAAATTAACAACAAAAGCTAAGATCTAGATTGTTAGCTAAACACATGCAACTCACCCATCAAGATCAAGACTTTTTGGCACCTCTGCTTCGTAAATGTCGTGAGTGGTTTGCTAAAGCCTCCCAACTGAAACTTCAAGAAGGGTTAACCACTGCAGAGATGATTAGAGGTGTACCTACTCCCAAGGGCAAAATTGATCAGAAAATTATTACATGGAAGTATGATAGTGATTGGAACATGTTCATGGTGAAAAGGATCTCAGGCCTAGTCCAATTCTTTACAGAGTACTCTTCTCTTGTACATGTCCTAGAGATCCATGATTTGAAAGAACTAGCTAATTTGGAACTGATCAACCATAAGGCTATGTTCAAGGGTTATGAATTTGACGACATACTTAAAATGTTCAAACGAACTGATAACTTAAAATCATTGAAAGCAATCTGGATGAGGAAAGATGGGTCTTTTATCAATCCCCTTGATAAGAAGCAGACAAAACAAGCTGAAGAAGTTGTGTTTTCAGAGCTAAAAGTGAAACCAACAGAGACTTTGAAGAGAAAACTAGTGTCTAGTACCCATTCCTCCATACCTATCTCAAATGTGTATTATCATGAGAAAACTTATGAGCTGGTCATTAGAAAAAGGGGAGGAATGGAAGGTGCTGAAATAAGATTATTCGGTGGATATGTGGAAAGACTACTTGATGAATCTTACATCCACTACATATATACTAGACATTTCAGAGAAATTAGCGACAAACTAGGAGAAGAAGATATGCACTTCTTCCTAAAGTGCATCAAACTGCTGAAAATGGCATATGATCGTATCATTGCCAAGAGAGATAAAAGAAAGCAGAAAAAGACCCCATTGCAGCTTGGGAATATTGTTAAGTTGGAGGTTGATGTGGATGGAAGCTTATTAATTCACAGAGATGCACTGTCTATAGTTTATATTTGGGAACCTATTTCCCTCGAGAAATTGCCACTAGAAGCCATCTACAATATGAGAAAAATGAAGATCCATGTGCTTAGCATGGAAAGGATGTGAGAAGCAACAAACTTTCTCAACATGATAAAGTCTATTTTGGATCCAACTCAAGTAGCACCTTTTATGCCACCACAAAATCCTATAGAATCCTCACAACCTAATCACCACCCAAAGATTGAAGAACATTGGTTGTATGATCCTTAGGGGGAGTGTTGTTGGATCGTGAAAAGATCATATATGCCAATTTAATTGGTCAGTTGATGGTTGTTCTACTGAGGTTCCCACAAGTCCAAGAATTAATGTGGATGAATATCCTGCTATAGAAGAACCAAGTATGGCTAACCGTATTTGTTAACACGGATGTCATAAAATAAATGCTGACAAGTGTTTGTTCTTCCGCATTAACAAATGCGGATAGGTTAGAAGAATATGTGGAAAAGTGTTTGTTCTTCCGCATTTGCAAATGTGGATGACTAGACAAATGCACAATTGTATTTGTTCATCCGCAGTAACCAATACGGATGACCAACATACTAATACGAAAGATCAAGTAAAAAAATGTTGATCAAGTCAACTTATCCGTATTTGCCAATGCGGATGAACAAGAAGAAATGTGAATAAACACTTAGACTAGTTCTAATGTATAGGTCAGGGGTATTTTAATCATTTTGTAAAAGGCAACTTGTCTGCCTATAAATAGAATAGACAACCACGTACATGAGGTGACACAAAATAGACAATCAGAATATTTTGTATTCCCTAGGTGCATTATTACTGTTCTTGCTAAACCCTAGCATTTATTGTAATCAATCACCTTTATTAATATATATGAAGCATTTATGAGTATTTCTTATGCATTTGAGTGTTTCTTGATTGTATGATTCTGCCATTCAATCACTAACTGAATCATCATATTTGATTCCAAGTGAGAATTCCAATCTCACTACCCAGTCATAACGACATGTGACAATGCACATGTGGTGCTTATGTAGACGTACTAGAAAGATGCTATGTGTACCCATGCTTAGTCTTTTATTATAAGTAACTAGCTTTAGTGAACCCGTGTACTACACACACATACATATATATACAAGCATATCTTTATACATATATATACACGTATATTGCTCTCAATTTGTTACAATGAAACACAAGTAATAAAGAGACAAAATAAGAATAAGATAACACAAGTGTTTGGTTTTTAAGAATGTTGTATACTGCTCTCAAGTTCCTTACAAGCGTTACAAAGCATAAAGAAAGATACAAGGGACCTGAGATACTTTATACTAAATCTTACAACCGGCCATACTTTAAAGGCCAAGTGGATACATGATCTATGTGAGGCCCCGTTCTCGGAACGCTTACAGTTGGTCATTCATAGCATGAAACATTTAAAACATGAAACTTTTACAGCGGAATTAAACTCTTCACATATAATTGTAAGTACGGGACAAAACGTTATTTTTGTAGTTGTATCACAAAAACAAGCCAATTACAATCATATCTCAAAATCTAGAATGCCAGACTCGGATCTTTAAAGTAGCTATTTCATCCATGCGTGCACTCCACAGCTGAATTATTACCTACCAACTATTATGCACACAAAGTCAGCTACGCTGAGTGAGTTCTATTTTTAAAACAAAATACTTTTTCATACATTTCAAAACCTTTACATTTAGTGTGTGATCATTCATCATTACACACATATCATCATATTCATGTCTTATCATTTGTTTCATTATTTTTCACTTCATAAACGAGATTGCACAAAGCAAGAGCTCCCTATTAACCGACAAAAAATGTCGATCCCTTTCGGTACACATCACCATGGTAGCTAACCCCCAACAGTTGATCCACAGTACAAGGCACATAGCCCGCTCATGAATACGGATCCATCATCTTACATCAGACTCACATAAGTGAAGTCTATCATGTGCTTCCAACACATTTCATCATCACACGAGTCCGGGGTAATATTTATTAAGTTCACTTCTCATTAATATATCTTTCCCTTCTCTCTACAAACTACTTTACTTATTACACATATATCATTCAAGTAACGTTTCATAAAGATCTTTTTCATCGCAAGAGAAAGTTGTTTAAAGCATCATAATAGATCTTAAACCTCATAAATCATCATATGAAGGCACATTAGCATCATTTAGCCTATGGAGCACTAGCTTAACTATTCATCGTACTTCACATATAGTAATCATACATCTTAAGGCTAATAGCAGAAATGTCATATAGTAAGCATTTAACATCATGAGGGCATGCATAATAGCCCCAAAAACCATTGAAAACTTTGTAAGAGAGGGGCTAGAACTCATCTGGTCTCCGTAAATAACCTCACCTAAAGTATGTTCATGATACACTGTCTGCATATGAGTTAACAAATAAACATGTCATTTTCTACACAGTTCTCTGCTACTTTTGCAGCTAATTTCGTAGCTAGTTTCATGACTAGTTTCGCGGCTAGTTTCGCGTGGCATTTTCACCAAGCTTTATTGGTATGCATGGCTGTGAAATTACTTGCAAAACTATAGTTTCCCTTGATGATCCACAGTTTCGTAGGAAGAACTGAAAATTTCTCTGGACGAACTGACAGTTCTATGGACGCATAAAATTGACGATACAGCCGGTTTTTATCCCAAAACCTCAACTTTTTACATTCAAATCCTTAGTTTTTTATCTATGAACTTATATATAGCTTTTTACATGATTTCATACATAAAATCGTGACTTTTGTGTTGATTCTTTACGACTTTTCAAAACCCCAAAACCCTAGAATCCAGGTATGATTAAAAGGGACGTTTGGATAATGATTTTTACCTAGATTCTTGCTATTTCCTTGTTGTTTAATTCCCAAAAACACAGATCTTAAATCCTTTGATCCATAAAGGCTCAAATCTTCACATTTCTCCACTTTCTCTCTCTACACTCTCTCTCTACATTGTTGGTTGTTTAGTTGCATATGAAGAAGACAATAACTGATGTGTGTATATACAATGGGTGTTCACGGGACCTTATACACGTCTAACAATAACTCGTATGACTATTTTGGTCCATAATCCATATATATATATATATATATATATATATATATATATATATATACACACATACATACATACTAGCAAAAGACCCGCGCGATGCGGCGGCGGTGCCAATTTATAACGTGATACTTGTTTTTAGTTTGTTTGTAAATTCTCTTGTGTTATATTGTATTATACATATATTAGTTTTCTTACTCGTTGAATCAAAGAGGAGCTCAGAATCTATATTATGACTTTTAAGATTGCCAGCAAGATATTTTCGTCCATTGCTAAGATGAATCTACAACACTGTCTCCTAGTTAAAATACGGGTGTGATTAACGGTAAGCTATAACTTTTTTTTTCCCAACATTTTAGTTTTGCATGGTTCCAATTCCTTTTCAAAATTTCACTTTCAGCCATACAAAGATTCCTTTTCAGTTTGATAAAAACTCAAATTCGTTTTCCTATTCATTGATCAAATGGGTCTTTTAGTAGTTAGTACTTAATATTTCTGTGTGATGTATTAAATTCACAAACAATGATCAATAAAACTTCTTATGCCTTTAATCTGTAATTAAGATTCATAAACAAATGAAACAAATCCTATTAAACATAACTAAATCCTATAGCAATTTACGTAACTAAATACTATTAAACATATCATTCTGTTTTTTTAATAAATACAGTCATGTAATGACACTCACACATTCTTTTTAAGTACGCATGTCAAGAAAATAAATGATGCAAGTTCACTTCTGTTATATGAGTCTAGTGAAAACCAACTTTAACAACTTAATCAAATTGTATTGATTTATGAACAATATATAGAACATTAAAACCACGCATGGGGCAAAATACATATGACTTTAATC
This sequence comes from Flaveria trinervia, assembly GCA_025506515.1. NCBI lineage: Eukaryota > Viridiplantae > Streptophyta > Magnoliopsida > Asterales > Asteraceae > Flaveria > Flaveria trinervia. Next base: position 42,528,220 of record CM046455.1, on the reverse strand, counting down.
ACCCATATATTCAAATTTCTCTAAAGTTAAGTATAATGTAATAATTATAAATGGTTCTTTTAATTTCATGAAACAAAGAACAATTATGGACGAATCAACAACCTCACCTGGAACACACAAAAGAATCAACTAACTATCGATGGTCGATTTTCCGAGTAAGTACATAACTCATGTGCACCATAAATTGAAATCTGAAAACCATATTTGCCTGATGAACATGAAATATATGTATATTTGCCTTTCCCATTAAACAAATGCAGGTCAAGAAAATGATAGAAAAGATAACCATTCATTAGATAGAACGATGTTATTTGCTATTATACATGAACATGAACAAATGAAAGTTTGAATTGATTATAAAAATAATATTGAATCGTACTGTAAGAAGTAAAGACATACCTCAAAGATGAAGAAGCAGAGATTGTTTTAACCTTAGAGAATCACTTACACCTAATGAGACCTTGTAGGAATCCCATCTTCATAGAATCTAGCATTTTTAAACATAATGCTTCAATGATTGTATATAAACATCATTAAAATCCAGCAAGCTATAATATTTTTTCAGGAATTTCAGGAGATCAATGCCCACTTTTGTCTTCATCTACATTTAGTGAGCCTTTTCATTTAAAATCAGGGTTTTTCAAAAGTTATACTTTTAGCGCCTTTAGCACAATATCCAAGTGGCTTGAGCAATTCTTGTGTGGACCATGACTAAATGCTTTTCGACTTCAGCCTTAAACTAAAGTGAATCGAGAATCACTTAATATCAAAGAACCTAATCTTACCGCAACCAAAAGCAATTCATTACCACAATTGACCCTGATTGCAAGGCCTAAAAACTTCAAACCCGAACAGAATTGGAAAAGAAATTGGATCACATAGAGGGTTACAAATAATGATCGCCTCATAGCCTTGTTTACAAAAATCAGATCTGACAGAGGGTTATTAAGGTAGTGACCTCAAATAGTCGATCATATTGAACTAATACCAGTGAAGAGAGGAGGAAGTGAAGTTTGTTATGGTTAATCACAACCGCGATATGTCTCTCTCATCTCCTTTTGCAAGGCCAAACACAGTCCAAACCAAAGTACACTGACAAAGCTCTCCAGAATGAGAAGTCAAAGTAGTAGGCTGTTGTTGCTATTGAAGAGGAGGCTTTGACTGGAGCTTTCAGGTGGAAGATGCTTCTCCTAACCAATTATTGATGGTAGATCATGATGAAGCCAAGGTATTGAACATCTCTGTACTCCTGAATGCATTGCTAAAGTTAATAGATACAGGTCCTATAACCTGGAGATGAGATCTGACCTTGAGTCCTTAAACATTTTGAAATCTGATTTTAGAAAGTCTGAAAAATAATTATAAACTGAAGATAGAGGACCTTGAGAAAACCATTTCACTTCTAAAACATGAACACACAGATTTTAGGACTCAAATCAAAGATCTCATAACCAAGTTAACCGAGTGCCAGACCGAGCTTGTGATGAGCAAAGCTAGGGCAGAAAAGAGTGTTCATGAAGAAGAGACCTTCAAGAACATGATATCCTCATCCCTGCACAACAAAGTGTGCTATCAAAACAGGCAGGTACTAGGATCCAATGAGATAGCTCCTCCACACACAATCTTGTATGTATGATGTCCTAGGTGTGGAACTTGTGAAGATGAGCTTCCTCTCATAGATCCTATGAGTGAAGAGGATGAAGAAGAGATAGTGAAGAATTCATCTGAGAATAGTGAAGAGGAGGATTCCAAGAAGGGTCACTATCCTTCTGAGGAGAAAAAGAAGACTGTGATGACCATGTCCATGAGAAAGTGATGGGTTTTGTCACATGTAAAACACTAAGTTTAACCATTTAAACTTTTAAACACAGCGGATGTATGGTTTAAAGATATGGTTAGTAATCTAAAACTTTTCACCATTTCAAACATAAACAAAACCCAAGAACAAGGATCAAAATATATATGTGAAATAATGTGCTATCAAAACAAAACAACAACCATAGGGTGTACAAAGGAACAACCTTTCTTGTGCAAATGTTGTAGATGTATGAGATGAATATGGAGATGTGGTTGAATGTCCAGCCCTCAAGAGAGAGAACCTCAAGTTGTGATACCCACAAGTTCTTACAAACACCTTGCAAGTTAGGATGCTCAACACCAAAGAACTCACTTTGTAGCTCTTCTATAATCCGAAAATTTCAGCCTTTTCCTTGCAAAATCCGAATTTCAGCCACACTTTGAGAGAGTCTTGCTTGAGTTGCTTAGAGAGAAGTGTGTGAGAGAGAAAGGTGAAATGATGGAAGAGTGTTGTCTTGGTTAATGACTTGTAAAATACAAGACAAAAGGGATTCCCAAAGGAACCACTTTGGGCGGCCGAAACCAAGCCCCTAAGTGGGGTTTCCCCCCCAAATTTTTTTATAAAAGTTCACACTCTTACCCTTCATATTTATAAAATTAAAACCTATTTTTATTTTATAACAATAACACACTTTTATTTGTTATTATTTAACCAAGTAAATAATGAAACAAACAATTTCTCAGGAACAAATTATCCACATAATGTTGTTCTTTTACAAAAGTAGCATTTTAGAAAAACCCATTTTCTAAATTGGTGTCGGTATTTATTTGTATGATCTCATCAACAAATAAATACTAGTTGGTGTTTGTTTAGCTTGTTATTGGGTATGTCCTGACTTGGATCATAATGTACTAACCACATCAATCTTGTATGTATCTTGGGCATATAAGGTTCAACAATCTCCCACTTGCACAAGATTCATAGAAGATTGATGCAAGCAGTAAATACCACCTAACAACGGTTTACTACCCTTAATACATATGACTAAGTGTCATTCAATAACATCATCTCCTTCAAGTACCATACTTGAAATGATTTAGGTGAACCAATCATTTTTCCTTTTGTCACAGATGTTATGTGAAATCCTAGAGACACAGAGAGATCATTCTCCATTGATTTAACTTTATCAGATCTTAGAAATCTTACTCTCAACGAATAAGAGGGGCAAATCCCATCTTGACAACATACGTCTCTCACAACTACATTATATCATACCTGAACTCAGACTTATGCACTACTATGCTTCAGAACAGCGAAGAGCTAAGTCAAAGTATAATATTCAGTAAATATCAAGACCCAATATGTATCTCAGGTCAGAGGAATACCAAATGATGTTCGCCTTTACTCAAAATCACTTATGATGAATGAGGAAGATTCCATGTAGTAATATTTGAGGTGCAGGTTAGTCCAATATTTGCATCCCACAAATATCTATGAACTTTGGCAGCAACCTTTTGCTCTATATTCATCCAGATGAATATCTACCAATCCAAGTTCATAATAGCATTTCCTTCATGCTCGTTCCCACAAGCATGAACAGCTACGAACATTCTGAGTAAATAATTTACTCATGGATCTTAAACATGCAAAATAGGAATATTAGTTGAAACATTATAACTGAATAATTCATTCAAGTAATAAAGGGTTACCATATCTCAATACAAAATTAAAGATCAAATCTAGTCACTAGAATATTGAAGTCTCATGGCACAAGCATGACTTTCATGCTTTGCCTTTTCAAGAAGCTTCGTGAGTGGATCCGCAATGTTTTGATCCATGTGAACTTTGCGAATACATATCTTCCCTTCTCAACTTCATCCCTTATGTAGTTGAATCTTCATTCAATGTGCTTAGTCTTTTGATGTGCACGGGGTTCCTTGATTTGAGCAATCGCACCCTCGTTATCACAAAGAATTTCTAGGGGGTCCTGAATGGAAGGGACCACCCCTAGATCGGCAATGAACTATTTTAACCATGCAGCTTCCTGCGCTGCTAATGAAGAAGCAATGTAGTCTGACTCTGTAGTTAATAATGCCACCATATCTTGCTTAGAGCTCTTCCAAGAAATTTCTCCTCCATTCAAGATGAAAATGTACCCCGACTATGATCGTGAATCATCCCGATTAGTTTGGAAACTTGCATTCATGTAACCCTTTACTACGAGTTCCTCCTCACCAGATCCATATATTAGGAACATATCTTTAGTCCTCCTTAGGTACTTAAGTATGTTCTTAATACCCATCCAATGACTGCTTCCAGGATTTTGTTGGTATCGGCTTGTCATGCTCAAGGCGCATGACACATCCGGTCGAGTGCATATCATTGCATACATGATGGATCCTATAGCAGACGCATACGGGATTCCCTTAACTTTGTCTTGCTTATCCATTGAGCTTGGACATTGAGTCTTACTCAATATCGTTCCTCTTTGAATAGGTACGGTACCTTTCTTAGAGTTTTCCATCTTGAACCTTTTCAAGATCGTATCAATGTATGCACTTTGATTCAAACCTATCAACCGCCTTGATCTATCCCTATAGATCTTTATTCCAAAAATATAGGCGGCTTCACCAATATCCTTAATGGAGAAACAACTTCCAAGCCAGGCTTTTACACCTTCCATGGTTGGAATGTCATTTCCAAATAGTAGGATGTCATCGACATACAATACTAAGAAGATGGTGATGCTCCCACTAGCCTTCTTATACACACATCCTTCATCAGCGATTTTGATGAACCCAAATTTGGTTATTTCTTCATCAAAGCGGTGATTCCAACTTCTGAAGCTTGCTTCAATCCATAGATTGATTTCATTAACTTGCATACTTTGTCAGGATGTTTTGAGTTGACATAACCTTCATGCTAAACCATATAGACATCTTCCTCAAGATATCCATTTAGAAAAGCAGTTTTGACATCCATTTGCCAAATCTCATAATCATAATGAGCAGCTATGGCCAATAATATCCTAATAGACTTTAGCATTGCAACTGGTGAGAGGGCCTCATCATAATCAACCACTTGAGTGTGAGTGAAACCTTTTGCTACAAGTCTAGCTTTATAAGTATCCAAGTTTCCATGCATATCAGTTTTCTTCTTGAAAACTCACTTACTTCCAACTATCTTGGAGTTAAAAGGTGATTCAACCAAGTCCCATACTTGGTTGTCATACATGGATTGCATCTCAACGTTCATGGCTTCAAGACATTTGTCACAATCCAAACTGGACATTGCATCATGATAGGTGGTTGGTTCATCTGAATCTACCACATAGCATCCATCTGTGAAAATTCCATAGCTTTCAGGTGGATTACTAATTCTACCAGATCTGTGAACGTTCTGTGTAATTTGATCAACCACTTGATCATTTTCAACATCCTCATGTCGAGTGCTAGTATCAACCAAACATATATCGGTTTGTGGTTCTTGATCCTCATCAAGATCCACAGTTCTACTACTAGTTCCTTCCGTAAGGAACTTAGCTTCTAAGAACTCAACCTTCTTGGTAACAAACGCCTTTTGTTCTAGTGGATCATAGAAATAATATTCCATATAATCTTTGGGATATCCAATGAAGATACACTTAGTGGAACAGCTTTCAAGCTTGTTTGAGGTGGGAGTCTTAACATAAGCCTCACAACCCCATACCTTTAAATATGACAGTGATGGAACCCTTCAATGCCATATTTCAAAAGGTGTGGTTTCCACTTTCTTGGTTGGGGCCTTATTCAAAATACGGGCCGCAGAGAGCAAAGCGAAACCCCAAAATGATAGAGGCAGTGAGCTTCTAGCTATCATAGATCGAACCATATCTAATAGAGTTCGATTTCTCCTCTCGGACACGACATTATGTTGTGGTGTTCTAGGCGGAGATAGTTGTGAGACAATACCACAACTTCTAAGATGATCTCTAAAGGCATCACTCAGGTATTCACCTCCTCTATCGGTGCGAAGAATTTTTTTTTCTTATTGAGTTGATTTTTGACTTCATTTTGGAAGATTTTGAACATTTAAAAAGCTTCATCTCTGTGTGTTAACAAGTACACATAACCATATCGACTATAGTCGTCGGTAAAGGTAATAAAGTATCTTTGATGGTACCTAGTCAATGGCATGAAAGGACCACATACATCCGAATGTATGATGCCTAACAAATCTTTGGCCCTTTCGGACTTGCCACAAAAAGGTGCCTTAGTCATTTTACCTTCTAAACAAGATTCACATACATCGAATGAATCATATTCATTTGCTTTTAAAAGACCGTTCTTTTGAAGTGTTTGTATGCGCTTCTTGTTTATATGACCAAGACGGCAATGCCAAAGATAGGTATCACTCAAATCCAATTTGCGTTTCTTAGTGGTGGTTTGGTACAATGAGCTATCATATAATGTGTTTTCATGAACCAATTCATAAATTCCATTAATGGGATTAGCTTTAGAATAAAACGTACCATTTAATGAAACATGAATTTCATTCTCAATAAATGACAAAACATAACCATATTGTCTTAATTGGGCAACATAAATAATGTTCCTAGTCAAACTAGGAGCATACAAAATATTGTTCAAAATACTTCCAAACCATTTGGAAGCTTCAAGATGTAGTCCCCTCGGCCTTCAACTTGAACCTTTGCCCCATTGCCCATGAAGAGGCTCACATCCCCTTTCTTGAAGTCCTTACTTCTTTTGAACACCTACAATAAGTTGCAAATATGAGTTCCACATCCGGTATCCAATACCCATGTGTTAGAGGATATTAAATTTAAACCAATATGGATCATGAAACATGTACCTGAGATTTGCCTAGCATCCCTCTTTGCTTGCAACTCATTTAGATGGATTGGGCAATTTCTTTCCTAGTGTCCAATCTCCCCACACTTAAAGCATGGTTCATTTGAAGCAACCTTTTGCTTCTTCTCCGCTGGTTTTGGTGGTGGTGCTCTAACCACTCTCTTTCCCTTTCCCCTAATATGCCCTTTACCCTTGGCAACATTTGCCTTGGGTGCGGGGTGAGGCCTCTTCTTGTTCCTACCTTCATTGATGGTGAGAACGGGTAAAACCCTTTTACCCATGGCTGCCTCGGTAGTTTTGAGCATAGAGTGAAGCTCACTTATGTTCTTGTCCCACCCGTTCATGTTGTAATTCATGACAAAATTGTCAAACCTTTTTGACAAAGAGTTGAGGATCAAATCCGTAGCCAAATCTTTCGAGACGGGATAATTTAGCCTTTCGAGGCAGTCAATGTGTCTTTTCATCTTCAGTACATGAGATGAAATAGATTGGGTGTCGTCCATACGACACGCATGGAGTGCTCGAACCGTTTCGAAGCGCTCAACCCGTGCTTGTTGTTGGAACTTTTCCTTCAACTGGGTTATCATGTCGTACGCTCCATGATGTTCATACTTCTTTTGGAGATTTGGAGTCATACTTGCCAACATAAGGCAAGAGACTTGAACCAAGTCCTCAGAGTATTTCACCCAATTGTTATAGGCCTCCTCATCATCCTCAGTAGGTTGATCGGGAATCAGATCGTCTAATATGTATGATTGTTTCTCTTGCTTGAGAACAATTATTATGTTTCAAAACCAATCAATAAAGTTATCATGGTTTAGACGCTCCTTTTGGAGAATGGTTCTTAGTGATAGTGAGTGAGCGGTCGGGATTTCATTGTTATCATTATTGTTGGTGGCCATCTACAAAATATAACAAAGTTCAATTCTAGTAATTTTGATATTGTTCATATTTTAATAATTAAAACCCCTTTTAAGTGTCTTACATAATATTAAAATCTATAATCTAACGTTACATTTAAATAGTGGTTAGGTGACCTTTATCCCATCATTTTAATTAACAAGGTAGTCAACATTTTGACAATTGCAACCCTTTGCAACTTCTAGGGTATGGGATCGACTTTAAACATCATATGTATAGTTGGCATGTTTATCCATCAACACCTCTGTAAACTATATTGTAGGTGATCCATTTAACCTGGTTTGCAAATCAAGTTACCCTACTTGCACACACATGTGAGTTTTCCAATATAAGTGTTGGACCAAAATATCCAATGAGCTTAATCAGAAAAACCTCTAAGTCCCACAGACATTGCAACTGCTGAAAAGATCATAACACCTGAAGACATCAGCTGATTACAAGGTCTGAAGACAAAGTCTGAAGACAAGATCTGAAGACTTCTATTGAAGACAAAGTCTGAAAGCAAAGACTGAAGACAAAGTCTGAAACAAAAGTACTGAAGACAAAGTCTGAAACAAAAGTACTGAAGACAAAGTCTGAAAGCAAAGACTGAAGACAAAGACTGAAGACAAAGTCTGAAAGCAAAGACTGAAGACAAAGACTGAAGACAAAGACTGAAGACCAAAGTGATTAGTAGTTGTCACAAAAGCTGAAGTTATTAACTTCAGTTGTTGTCATAACAGCTGAAGTTATTAACTTCAGTAGTTGTGATGGTTTCCTTCAGTACTTGTAATTTACTTTTCAGTAGTTATAGTTTCAATAGTTGTAGTTTAGTAGTTTTATGTTTTTGTACTTAGCATTCTCTCAGATGTAATCAATAGTTGAGAACATTCTCAATAGTTTGCATAGTTTCAGTAGTTTGTATAATTCTGTTAGATGTCACTATCAAGTGACATCAGTAGACGTCACATTCCCTATATAAGGAATGTTGACCTAGTTGTAACGTGTGACATTCAGCCACCACGAAAGCATATGAATGAAATATTCCTTTGCAGAATTCTCTCTCTATAACCGTTTTCTTCTCATTGAATATCAATTGTGTTCTTGAGAATTGTCTAATTCATTGTTCAGATTCCGCTGCAATCTACTCAAATTAATCAAACTTAGATCACTGATCCTAACAATAAGTGGTTAGGTGACCTTTATCCCACGAATATTGTAACCCCACCTCAAGTCACAAGTTCCCTCAAAATGGTTAGGTTACCTTTATCCCATTAAGAGTTTCCAAATGACACAAGTGTTGTGCAAAAGGATGGTTTTAAACTTGTGTATAAAAGAAAACTTAAGGTTTTCATAGTCTTAGTTTAGAGAACTCTATGTACCTTATATTTGCATGCTATTCAAATACAAGGTACCCTATGGTTCACTTTTAATAAGACCTCTTTTATTAAAACATTAATCCAATTAATAACCTTTTATTAACCACTTAATGATAAAGAACCATCAAAATTTCAGATGTTAAGTTTGTTAATGAGTTTGTAATGCATATCCAAATATCAACCAAACAATCATGCATCAAACATCCGAACAAGCATAAACATACAAACATGGGTGCATAACCATAGCCACTAAGTTGACCGCACTTGTTTGCCATCACAAGTGTTTGAGATTGATGCTAAAGCGCATGGTATTCTGGCCATGGCTCTGCCTAATGAAATCTATTCTGGGCTTATGCATCATGAAACTGCTCATGACCTCTGGAATGCATTGAAGGAACAATTTGGTAGAACAGATGAGGTCTTAGAAAAGAACAGAGAAATCCTTGCCCAACAATATGAGACATTCTCTCATAGGAAGGGTGAGTCACTGACTCAACAGTTTGAGCATTTTTCCTGTTTGATCTCTGAGCTGAAAATGGTCAAACATGAATACACTAATAGCCAGATGAACAACAGATTCCTCATATCACTGCCTGAGAGATGGGACTCATACACCATTGTCCTACGCTCCAGTGCAAATCTGGATAGCCTATCTCTCACCCACTCCATGGGAAACTGCTTACATTTGAAAGAGAGATAGAGCAGAAAAGGAAACTGGCATCATCAGGAAAGCTCACTGATGACTTTGTACGAGGGAACACTGCCTTGGTTGGTCATGAGTCAGAATATGCTGCATCAGAAAGCAATTATGATGAACATATAGATTTCTCTTCAAACAGTTCAGATCATGCATTTGTTAGTGTTGACAGTCAGTTAGGCTGTAATAGTGACAATTTGTGTTTCATTATGGTTGATTTGAAGGGTATTGCTGATGATGACTTAGAAGAGATGGATATTCTAAGCCAAATGGCCTTGATTAATATCAGATCTCAAAAGTTCAACAAGAGAACTGGTAGGGAATTTCCAGGACTCTTTGGCAAAACCAAAGTTGGTTTTGACAAGAGTAAGTTGAGGTGTCACAAATGCCACAGGCTTGGACACTTTGCAAGAGAGTGTAGATCAACTGGATCTAACTCCTCTGCACCCTTTGTGACTTTTCCAAGCAATAGTCCACAAAACAGAGGGCAACATCCTGCTAGTTCTAGTCATCATGCAATACCTATATCTCCTGCATATTTTGTCCCTCAGGGTCCAATGTCATATCCATATCCCTGCTATTACATGCCACAGCCAAATCCAGTTCAAGTTCCTATTGCACAATAACCTCAAGCCTTACCTGAGCCTCTACCATCTCAATCATCTCAATCACAACCTCATCACAGCTTCTTCCCCCTCATGTTGTTGACTGGAGCAGTTTACCAGATGATCTCTCTGGTAATGAGCATTTATTTGCTGGTAATGGTCAATATGGTCGTGAACATCCTTTTGGGAATCTTGCTCTCATGGCCTTGGAGTCTATTGAGAGTTCATGCTTCAATGCATCTTTATCACAGGTAACCCAGGTATCCTCTAAAGCTAAGGCCAAGCTATGTTCTGAATCTTGCATAGCTGCATTTATCTCTATTAGAGAGGCAAATGTAGCTTTAATAAATCAAAATCTTGAGCTTGAGCAAACCCTTTCCAAAAGAAAATCTGAGTATGAGTCTGTTCTTAATGATAAAGATGATGAGATTTATAAGCTTAAATGCCAATTAAATGATGAAAAGGCTAAGCTAGACGTCATTCTTGAGAACCACAGAGAACTCAAAGAAAAACTTACAGCTACCCAAGTTGAGTGTGACCACTGGGTATCATCCTGCAAGGGATTTGAAATGTTATTCAACAAGCAATCTGCTTCGAATGTGAAGTTTGGAATAGGTTACAATCACATTGCACCACCTACAGATTTTACTCCCAAATCAATGGTAAAACCTGAAGGTGAAAGTAATTTCCAAACCACATCATCATGTGCATCATCCTCAAGTGATCACCCAAAATCACAAGATGAAACAGTGTTGATACCTTAGTAAATCAATTGCCTGATGGGTTAACTACTCATAAGCACATCAAGCTGAGTACTTCAGATGTTGTCCCTCAAAGTACCGCAAGTACTGAATGGCAAGTCACAACATCTGAAAAGCATTTCAAATCAGCTGAGATTAAAGGATTAACAACTGCTGATGAATCTATCATACGGTCTTTCAGGACGGATAGAGAACAGCTGAAGAACAAGTCTTCAGTTGTTACAGATCCTTCAGTACTTAACACAAGTACTGCAAGGAGGAAAGTACTGAAGATCACACCTTCAGTAGTTTCCACATCAACAGTTGATCAATCCAAGATGAAGAATAAGCCATGTGAAATATGTGGTAAATTTAATCATCTTTCTGATGAATGTTGGTACAGAAAGGGTTCCAAACTCAACAGAGATAAGCTCATTAAAATCCAGATGGATGAAATGAAAAATGAGTTTGAGACCAAGTTTGTACGACAGTCATCCCAATATGATAAACCGATGCCTTCATCCAAATCCAAAAAGAAGGATAGGGTTTATCATGGAACAGCTGATAGTGCTCCTCATGACAAACATCAGACTAAGTCTGTGAATTTCAAGGAGGAAATGGTGGGTCACAGGAATTCATCAAAAACAAGTACTGATATGTCCCAAGAGCTGAAAGCTTTAGCTACAAATCAGACACAACTTGTTATGATGGTTCAACATTTGTTGGGGAGAGTTAACCAACTAGATGCACCTGTGATCAAACCACTGAAAAGCCATTCCAAGCCCAAATCCAAGGAATCCATTTCCGCACCATCTCCATCTTCATCAATTGTTAATCATGAGAAACAAGTTATGGTAAATCTGTTGATGAAAACAGACCCAAAACCAAAAAGGTTTGGGTCTCAAAACCTAACTAGTTCTTGTGATAAATGCAGGGTTCTTCAGCATGCCAAAGGAGCATCTACTATGTAGACAGTGGAGGATCTATGCATATGACTGGAAGCATTTCTCTTCTTAATGACTACTCTAAAGGAAAGAAGGGATTTGTTTCATTTGGAAATGATGTCAAGGGTTACATCATTGGGAAAGGATATGTGTCTAATGGAGATATCAGATTTGATGATGTTAACCATGTGGAGAATCTTAAGTATAATCTACTGAGTGTCAGTCAGATGTGTGATAAAGGGCATGTTGCATTTTTCAAAAGCCAGAACTGCAGGATTCTGTCTTCCCAAGTTTGAGGCTGATTGATAAGGTATTGGATGAACATACTCTCCTGCAGGACAACATGATTAGAAGAGTATATGCCTTGGATTTGTCAAAGAAGATTGATTTGAAGGGTCATCCTTGCCTGTTCTCCAAAGCTTCTCCTCATGAATCTAAACTGTGGCATAGAAGGCTGGGTCATGTTAATCTCAAAAACATGAATCAGCTGATCCAAAATAGTTTAGTGAGAGGTCTACCAATAAAGGAGTTCTACTGTGATGAAACCTGCACTGCTTGTTTGAAAGGAAAACAACACAAAGTCTCATTCCCTCCTATTGAAGAACCTAAGTCCACTGCCTGCTTGCAGTTACTGCACATGGATCTATTTGGTCATGTGAGAGTGATGAGCATGGCAAAGAAGAAATACTATCTGGTAATTGTGGATGATTACTCCAGATTTGTATGGACTTTCTTCTTGCATTCAAAGGATGAGGTTGCTCAGACGATTATAAACTTTGTGTTGTATGCTGAGAAGCAGTATTCCGTATCAGTCAAGTGTATAAGGAGTGATAATGGAACTAAATTCAGAAACCATACACTTGATGACTTTTATGTATCAAAGGGAATCAAGAGGCAGTTTAGCATCCCAAGGACTCCAAAACAGAATGGAGTAGTGGAGAGAAATAATAGGACCCTTATTGAAGCTGCAAGGTCTATGTTGGCTGACTCTCGTTTGCCATTGACGTTTTGGGCTGAAGCTGTCAACACAACTTGCTATGTGTAGAATAGAGTATAGTAAATCAGAGGTTGATGAAGACTCCATATGAAGTTCTACATCATTTGGCTCCTCTAATTTCATTTTTCAAAGCCTTTGGGTGTCCTTGTTTCATTTTCAACACAAAGGATCAACTCCACAAATTTGATCCTAAGGTGGATGCAAGGTATTTTGTAGGTATTCATCCACATGCAAGGCTTACAGGGTCTTCAACTGCAAAACAAAGATAGTTGAAGAAACTTTGCATGTGAAATTCAATGAATCTCTTAAGGATAAAATTCCACAAAACCCTATGGAGTTGTTTGATCTGGACATACTGCAATATGTTCCTTATCAACCTCCAGCTATTGCAGATCATGTGGATAAATCATCTTCTCTAGCAAGTCTTCCACCTGGTGGTACCGAAGATGATGATGATATCAATACTCACCTTTTCAAGTATAGTGACCAACTGCCTGAGTCTGCTAAACTTGATGTTCCTGTAGCTTCAGCAACTCCATCCACAACAAATGCTGATGAGATTTTTGACTCCTCTACATCATGTGAATTGCCATCTCATACTTGGTTCAAGAATCTGGATCAACATCTGTTGCTGCTGAACCGGCTACAAACACTTGCATTGATCTTATAGTGTACCAAGAGCTGAAGAATCACCCAATGTCTCAAATCATTGGTGATATCAATGCTGGTGTCTCAACCAGAAGTCAATTATCCAACTTCTTCTTCTATGCTCTCTTGATCAGTCAGCTAGAGCCAAAGAACTATCATGTTGCTTTGAGAGACAATGGATGGGTTGAAGCCATGCAGCTTGAGCTACTTCAGTTCAAAAAGCAGCATGTGTGGGAACAGGTTCCTCTACCCCCAGGTAAGTGTGCAATAGGCACTAAATGGATGTTTAGGAATAAAACTGATGAAAATGGGCTTATTGTCAAGAACAAGGCTCGACTGATTGTACAAGGGTTTTCACAAGAAGAAGGTATTGATTATGATGAAACCTTTGCCCCTGTGGCCAGACTAGAGGCAATTAGATTGTTCTTAGCCTATGCTACACTCCACAATCTTAAAGTTTTTCAAATGGATGTCAAAAGTGCCTTTTTATATGGTAAAATAAAAGAAGAGGTTTATGTGTGTCAACCACTAGGTTTTAAGGACAATAAACATCCTGATTGGGTGTATAAACTTGATATGGCTCTTTTTGGGTTGAAGCAAGCTCGTAAAGCCTGGTATGAAACCCTTTCAAATTTTCTTCTTAAAAATAATTTCACTAGAGGCTCCATTGATAAAACTTTGTAATTAAGAAAATGGATCAACATAAGCTACTTGTTCAAATTTATGTTGATAATATAATTTTTGCGTCCTCTGATCCCCATTTGTGTGATGATTTTACAAATTTAATGAAACAAAAATTTGAAATGAGTGCAATGGGAGAATTACAGTTCTTTCTAGGCTTGCAAATCAAACAACAGGCTGATGGAATATTCATTCATCAGTCAAAATATACAAAAGATCTTTTGAATAAGTTTGATTTACAAAATTGTAAGCCCTGTTCTACTCCCATGTGCAACACCACTCAACTGGATGCTGATCAGAAAGGTAAAGCTGTTGATAAAACACTTTATAGATGTATGATTGGGTCCTTGACGTACTTAACACTTCTAGACCAGATATCATGTTTGCAACTTGTGTTTGTGCTAGATTTCAAGCTGCTCCTAAAGAGTCCATTTGATTGCAGTCAAGAGGTCTTTACATACCTGCAAGGTACTCATCTCTAGGTCTTTGGTATTCCAGTGACACTCTTGCAAATTAGTTACTTTTTCTGATAGTAACTATGCAGGGTGTCAGTTAACCCAGAAAGTCAACTTCTGGTGGATGTCAATTCCTAGGCAACTGTTGATTTCTTGGCAGAGTAAGAACAAGATCTGTTGCTATATCCACTGCTGAAGCAGAGTACATTGCTGCTGCAAGTTGTACATCTCAGGTACTCTGGCTTCAAAACCCACTATTGGGTTATGGCATTACAGATCTAAGACTCCATTATTATGGTGGATTCCCAATACCGAACAACCTTTCTTAACCTATAAATACCTGCTCTTATAGCCAAACGTTCATTAGCCGTTTTCAAACCTTTTCTCTCTCAACAATGGCGACCATGAAACTCAAACCCCGACACAAATGTGTTGCCTACCTTTCGAAATCGGCCTTCTGGAACAATTTTGATAAGCCATCGATCTTATGTGGATTCCCAATACCGAACAACCTTTCTTATGAATCCTACCATACACCCTGAGCCTTAACCCAGTTCGGGACCAACGCTCTGTCATAACTGGTGAGAATGATAGCCAATCACTCACCAATCGTTGGTGAATCAGAAACAGGTGCTCATCACCCCCGACACCTTCGCAAAACCCTAAATTTGCATGATGGGCCTGAATAAAGAATACCTGAAAGGCACCATTGATATGTCTTTCATCAATAACTGGTATGCACGCAACTTAAGTGCTACAACCATTCTTAAAAAGCACTTCCATGATGCTGAAAGACTAATGTTTTCATATGGTGAATCTGCCTTGCTTCAAAGACATCCTCTTGGGATCAGATGTCTTCATGGGGCAACAGGTATTGTACTCTATCTTTGAATGTCAAAATCTAAATTTTTCTGAGATATGTTCATGGAACTAAAGGATCTGGCTCAGAAACCTGTGGCAAACAGATGGTTACTTTATCCCAGGTTTCTTATGGCCATAATTTTGAATCAATTACAATCTGATGGCCTTGTTGGTCTTGGCCCTACTCCACTGTTTTAGCTGAGGTATACTCCAGACATAACTCAGACCTTACTCTAAAAGGGCCTGCCCGGATGCTAAAATCCAAGCAGAGGGCACCCACAGCCTCCCACTTCCCAGATCCAAAGTCCCCACCAACCCAAATCCAAAAAGCCTAAAAAGGCTACTCAGGAGATGAGTCCCTGAGGATGCCCCTGTACCACCAATACAGGAAGTACATACTGGTTATAACCCCCAGTTATGTCCAAGACTCAACCTGCTGAAGCCGCACAGTATCCTGTCAACAGGATCCCGTTGCAAACACAATTGGGATCCCCATTACTGGAACCTATCTTAATTGAGAGGGTCACCTTTGAAGAGCACCTCTCACCCCGGGTGCAATCTGCTTCGACCAATCTACACATGCAACCGCCTCTCAAAGCCCAACACCAATAGTTGCTAAAATGCTGAGTTAGTTGCATTCCTCACCCCCCTCCCCAGAAACCAATTACCACTGGGATTACCTTAACCATTGAGGGGGAGGACCAAATGCTTCTGATACCACAACGCACAGGGTTACAATGTTCAATATCCAAGTGTAGAACAGAGGTTAGAACATCTGGTGAGGCTGCCACTTCTAGTGATTCAGCATAGGATCAGGATGAAGTTGGTAATGTTGACTAAAAGAACCAATGAGCGAAGATCTGAAAACCTCTAAGTCCCACATGGTATCACAACAACTGCTGAAAGCTTCATCAGCATTTGACAAGTGCTGAAGACTTCAACAGCTGAAGATCAAGTGCTGAAGACTTCAACAGCTGAAGAACTAAAGTGCTGAATACAACAGCTGAAGAACACAGTGCTGAAGCTGAAAGACCCAAGTACTGAAGTACAACAGCCGAAGAGTTTACAAGTGCTGAAGATCAACAACTGATGTACAAAGTCTGAAGACAAGAGACTGAAGACATCAGCTGATGATATCTACTGAAGTCATCAGCTGATGAAACATCTGAAGTTCAAAGTCTGAAGATCAAGTACTGAAGCTTCAGTAGTTTGTCACAACTGCTGAAGAGTACTTCTTCAGTAGTTGTGATATCAGTAGTTTTATATTTTTATTTTCAGTAGTTTTGTAAAACGACTTAAGAGCTTGTTCTTCATCGTTGTAGTTGTCAGTATTTTATGTTTTTCAGTAGTTATAACAACTGATACACTTAGCATTTTTTTGTAAGAAGATGTCAGCTGTTTTGACATCTTCAGTAGTTGTGTTTCAGTTGTAATAAATCTGTTAGATGTCACTATCAAGTGACATCAGCAGACGTCAACCTCTTATATAAGAGGTGTCGACCTAATTGTAATTGTGACATTCTGTTACCACGAAAGCGAATATTAAATGAAATATTATGCAGATATTCTCTCTCTCTATACCGTCTTTGTTCTTCATTAATATTCGTTTTGTCTTGTGAATCGAATAATTCATTGTTTGAATTCCGCTGCTATACTCTTCAATCAATCAAACATAGATCACTGATCCTAACAAGTGGTATCAGAGCGAGGTTAATCATTGATCGATCTAACATTTGATCATTGAAACTGCTAATTGATTTCTGTGTTTGATTGAATTAGCGTATTTGCAAGAACTGGTTATAGATGATTGAATTTCTGCCGCTTTCGTTTTTTCATTATTTGAATCTTCTGGTTCAATTGGTTGTTTGCGTTTTTGTTCTAAATCTGTTTTAGCTTAACTGAATTTGATTGAATCTGAGATGACGACTCCTTCTAATGATCCTCACAATACCGGTTCCTCAACCACGCCTCCGATGCTGGTTAGGACCGAGTATTACATATGGCAACGTAGAATGCTTCATCACCTGTCTGTTAACAGTTTAGGTTGTTGGACATCTGTGGTACAGGACCACATAAGCCTATGGTGAACAATCCGGAAACCAATCAATGGTTCCGAAGAGAAGGAACAATACTCTGATGAAGATCGGAAACTATTTGAGATTGATGCTAAAGCCCATGGAAATCTGGCCATGGCACTGCCTAATGAAATCTATTGAGGGCTTATGCATCACGAAACTGCTCATGATCTCTGGAATGCCCTGAAGAACCATTCGGTGGCACAGATGAGGTCTTAGCACAACAAGAGAGAAATCCTTGCCCAACAATATGAACATTCTCTCATAGAAAGGGGAGACCTGACTCAACAGTTTGAGCGCTTTTCCCCTGCTTTCCTGAATGATCTGAGCTGAAAATGTTGGAAACAGAAATACACCAATAGCCAGATGAACAACAGATTCCTCAGATCACTACCTGAGAGATGGACACATACACTATTGTCCTACCTCCAGTGCAAATCTAGAAGGGCCTATCTCTCACCCAACTTCATGGAAACTGCTTACATTTGAAAGAGAGATAGAGCAGAAGAGGAAACTGTCCTCATCAGAAAGCTCACTGATGACTTTGTACCAGGCAACACTGCCTTGGTTGGTCATGAGTCAAAATATGCTGCATCTGAGAGCAATTATGATAGCATATAGATTTCTCTTCAAACTTTCTGATCATGCATTTGTTGGTATTGAGAGTCATCCTGGCAGTATATGACAATTTATGCTTCATCATGGATGATCTGAAAGGAATAGCTGATGATGATCTAGAAGAGATGGATATTCTGAGCCAAATGGCACTGATTAAATCAGATCTCAGAGTTCTATAAAGAAACTGGCAGGAAATTTCCCTGGACTCTCTGGCAAAACCAAAGTTGGTTTTGACAAGAGTAAGTTGAGGTGTCATAAATCCAAAGGCTAGGACACTTTGCAAGAGAGTGTAGATCACTGGATCTAACCCTTCTGCCCCCTTTGTGACTTTTCCTAGTACTAGTCCACAAACAGAGGGCAACATCCCCTGCTGGTTCTGGTCATTATTCACATCCTAGATCTCCTGCATACTTGGTTCCCCAGGGTCAAATGTCATATCCTTATCCCTGCTATTATGTGCCTCAACCAAATCCTGTTCAAGCTCCAATTGCACAACAACCACAAGCATTGCCTCCCACAACCTTCCCAATCTCATCAACAACTCACCTCAACAACACAGCTTCTTCACCCCAGGAGTTGTTGACTGGAGCAGTTTACCAGATGACATGTCTGGTCATGAACAACTGTTCTCAAGTGCTGGTCAACATGGTGGTGAAAGTCCATTTGGAAATCTAGCTCTTATGGCTTTGGATTCTGCTGATACTTCATCCTCTAATGCCTCTACACCAAAGGTATCACAGGTATCCTCTGAGGCAAAAGCCAAATTATGTTCTGACACATGCATAGCAGCATTTGCATGTATTAGAGAAGCAAATGTAGCTTTAATCAATAAGAACATTGAGCTAGAACAAATATTTCCAAAAACAAAGCTGAATTTGAGTCTGTGCTTAAGATAAAAATGATGAGATTTACAAACTGAAATGCCAAATAACTGATGATAAGGCTAGGGAAGAGATACTTCTAGAGAAGTATAAAGATCTCAAAGAAACCCTTGCAGTTACCCAGGTAAGTGTGATAGATGGGTACAATCATGCAAGGTTTTGAAATGCTTCTTAGTAAGCAATCTGCTTCCAATGTGAAGTTTGGCATTGGTTACAATCACACTGCTCCACCTACAGATTTTACTCCAAGAGCAGAGGTAGAATCTGATGGTGAGAGTAATAACCAATCCATCTCATCGTGTGAACTACTTTCTGATACAGCACAATCAGAAGTAGAAGTCAGCATCAATCCCTCTCTGAACCTATCAGCTGATGTTGATGGTTCAAATGCTGACACTCACATGATCAATGAGTTGATCACACAGGATTTAATTCTGAAAGTCCTGAAGGACTAGAGAGCAGGATTTAACACCTGAAGTTCAAACTCCAACTACTGCCTACTGAAGAGAAGAAAACTGCCAGAGAACAGTAGAAAGAGTTTGAAGACTACTAAAAGGCAGTCAAGAAAGCAAACAATGCTTCCAAAGCATTGAAGAGCAAGTCTTATTTGCTTCACCCTCTCTAGTTGATGTATCAACCTAAGATGAGAAGAAACCATTGAAGTATGTGTTTATTCAATCATCTTACAGATGATTGTTGGTACAAAAGAGGTTCCAAACTCAAACAAAAAAAGAAGACTAAAGAGAAATGGTAAAAATGAAACTGAGTTTGAGACCACATTTGTATCAGCAACATCAATCCTGTAACCCTTAAGTCCTCAAAGAAATCCAAAAAGGGGGGTTAACAGGTGACAGCTGAGAGTGCTCAGAAGAAGAAGGTGCAACATAGGAACTTATCAAACTCCACTGGCAATGTGTCTGATGAGCTGAAAGCTTTATCACAAAATCAGACACAGCTAGTTATGATGGTTCAACATCTGTTGGGTAGAGTTACCAACCAGATGCTCCTATGTTGAAACCACAGAAAAGGAGATCCAAGCCAAAGGATTCCTCTTCTTCACCATCTTCTTCTCTCAGGCTGTTGTTTCAAATAACCTGTTAGTTTACCATCTATTGATGAGACCAGGCCCAAAACCAAAAAGGTTTGGTCTCTAAAACTAACCGATTGTTTATTATTTGCAGGGTTCTCCAACATGCCAAAGTAGCATCTGGTATGTAACAGTGGGGATCTATGCACATGACTGGGAATAGTCTCTTCTTCATGACTACTGTCAAGAAAGAAGGATTTGTTTCTTTTGGCAATGATGCGAGGGGTTACATCATTGGTAATGGCTTTGTCTCAATGGAGAAATCAAATTTGATGATGTTAATCATGTGGAAAATCTGAGTATAATCTCT
Source organism: Flaveria trinervia (assembly GCA_025506515.1). Lineage (NCBI taxonomy): Eukaryota > Viridiplantae > Streptophyta > Magnoliopsida > Asterales > Asteraceae > Flaveria > Flaveria trinervia. The sequence goes on along the minus strand of CM046455.1, from coordinate 42,507,694 downwards.
TGAGTGTCAGTCAAATGTGTGATAAAGGCCATGTTGCTCTTTTCACCAGTCAAACTGTAGGATTCTGTCATCCAAATTTTTGCACTTGATTGACAAGGTGTTGGATGATCACACTCTCCTGAGAGCCAACAGGACAGGAAGAGTGTATGCCTTAGATCTTTCCAAGAAAATAGATCTCAAAGGCAATCCTTGCCTATTTTCCAAAGCCTCTTCTCAGAATCTAAACTGTGGCACAGAAGGCTGGGTCATGTTAATTTCAAAAACATGAATCAGCTTATCCACAATAGTTAGTCAGAGGCTTACCAATAAAGGAGTTCCACTATGATGAAACCTGCACTGCTTGTTTAAAAGGAAAACAACAACACACAAAGTCTCATTCCCTCTATTAAGAGCCTAAGTCCACTGCCTGCTTGCAATTACTGCATATGGATCTATTTGGTCCTGTGAGAGTGATGAGCATGGCAAAGAAAATACTGTCTGGTAATTGTGGATGATTACTCCAGATTTGTATGGTACTTTCTTTCTACATTCAAAGGATGAGGTTGCTCAGAAGGTTATTAACTTTGTGTTGTATATTGAGAAGCAGTATTCCCTTCCAGTCAAGTGTATCAGAGTGATAATGGAACTGAATTCAGGATCATACACTTGATGACTTCTATCTCTCAAAGGGAATCAAAAGGCAGTTTCATCCCAGGACTCCAGAACAAAATGGTGTAGTGGAGAGAAAGGAACAGGACCCTCATTGAAGCTGCAAGGTCCTGCTAGCTGACTCTGGTTTGCCACTGACCTGTTGTTGGGCTGAAGCTGTCAACACAGCTTGCTATGCGCAAATAGAGTTTTAGTAATCAGAGGTTGATGAACTCCATATGAAGTTCTCCATCATTGGCTCCTCTAATTTCATTTTTCAAAGCATTTGGGTGTCCCTGTTTTATTCTCAACACAATGATCAACTCCATAAATTGATCCTAAGGTGGATGCTGGTATTTTGTTGGTTATTCATCTACTTGCAGGCATACAGAGTCTTCAACTGCAGAACAAAGATAGTTGAATAGACTTTGCATGTGAAGTTTAATGAATCTCCTTGGACAAGATTCCACAAAACCCTGTGGAGTTGTTTGATTTGGACATACTGCAATATGTTCCTTATCAACCTCCAGCTGTTGCAGATCCTGTGGCTAATCATCTTCTGCAGCATGTCTTCCAACCTGGTGGTATTGATGATGATGATGATAATATCAATACTCACCTATTCAAGTTTAGTGACCAACTGCCTGTGTCTGCTAAACTTGATGTTCCTGTAGCTTCAGCAGTTCCATCCACAACAAATGCTGATGAATCTCTGTTTCCTCTACATCTTTTGAGATACCATCAATTCTTGGTTTCAAGAGTCTACATCAACATCTGCTGCTGCTGAAGGTTCTACAAACCTTGCACCGATCTCATTGTTTATCAAGAACTAAGAATCACCCCATTCTCAGATTATTGGTGATATCAATGTTGGTGTTTCAACCAGAAGTCAATTGTCTAACTTCTGCTTCTATGCTCTCTTCATCAGTCAGCTAGAGCCAAAGAACTACCATTTGTGCTTGAGAGACAATGGATGGGTTGAAGCTATGCAGCTTGAGCTACTTCAGTTCAAGAAACAGCAAGTGTGGGAACTTGTTCCTCTTCCCCCAGGTAAGTGTGCAATAGGCACTAAATGGGTGTGTAGGAATAAACCGATGAAAATGGGCTTATTATTAAGAACAAGGCTAGACTGGTTGTACAGGGGTTTTCACAAGAAGAAGGTATTGACTATGATGAAACCTTTGCCCCTGTAGCCAGACTAGAGGCAATCAGATTGTTCTTAGCCTATGCTGCATTCCACAATCTTAAAGTTTTTCAAATGGATGTTAAAAGTGCATTTTATATGGTAAAATAAAGAAGAAGTTTATGTGTGTCAACCCCCAGGCTTTGAGGATAATAAACATCCTGAATGGGTGTACAAACTTGATAAAGCTCTTTATGGGTTGAAACAAGCTCCTAGAGCCTGGTAGAGACACTCTCTACTTTTCTTCTTAAGAAAATAATTTCACTAGAGGCTCCATTTATAAAACTTTGTTTATTAAGAAGGTGGATCAGCATAAGCTACTTGTTCAGATTTATGTTGATGATATTTTTTTGCATCCTCTGATCCCCAGTTGTGTGATGATTTTACAACATTAATGAAAAAGAGGTTAAATGAGTGCAATGGGAGAATTACAGTTCTTTCTAGGCTTGCAAATCAAACAAAAGGCTGATGGAACCTTTCTTGATCAGTCAAAATATACAAAAGATCTTTTGAATAAGTTTGATTTACAAAACTGTAAGCCCTGTTCTACTCCCATGTGCAACACCACACAACTGGATGCTGATCAGAAAGTAAAGCTGTTGATGAAACGCTTTACAGATGTATGATTGGGTCCTTGATGTATCTAACGCTTCTAGACCAGATATATGTTTTGCTACATGTGTTTGTGCTAGATTTCAGGCTGCTCCTAAAGAGTCTCATTTGATTGCAGTCAAGAGAATCTTTAGATATTTGCAAGGTACACAATCTCTGGGTTTATGGTATTCCACTGGACACTCTTGCAAATTAGTTGCTTTTTCAGATAGTGACTATGCAGGGTGCAAGTTAAGTAGAAAGTCAACTTCTGGTGGTTGTCAATTCCTAGCAACTGTTTGATTTCTTGGCAGAGTAAGAAACAAACATCTGTTGCTACATCAACTGCTGAGCCGATACATTGCTGCTGCAAGTTGTACTTCTCTACTCTGGCTTCAGAACCAACTTCTGGATTATGGCATTACAGAGACTAAGACTCCATTTTAATGGATAGTGCTTCAGCTCTGTGTATTGTCAAAAATCCAGTCCAGCACTCTAGGACCAAACATATATAGATCAGACATCATTTTATTCGGGATTGCTTTGAAAAAGGTCTGATTGATCCTAAGTTTGTGCCTAGTGCTGATGAGCTTGCAGATATTTTTACTAAGCCTTTGGATAGTTCTACTTTCCAAAACCTTGTGTTAAGGCTTGGTAGCTGCAGCTAGAATAAGTGACAACTACTGATGATTTCAGTAGTAATTACTGATGATCATTGGTACCCATGTCATATATAAGTACTGATGAGTCCTTTTCCCTTCAGTATTTTTTATAACTACTGATGGCTAAATGCCTCGCAAGTACTGAAGTACTTTATCTGTTCCAAACTACTGATGTAGTTAAAACTACTGATGTAGTTACAACTACTGAAATCAGTATAAACAGATAAGTACTGATGTCCTATGAAACACCCGGAAAATCAGATGCAAAGTCTGATGAGTAAGTGTTGAGGACAGCATGAAACAGCTAAAGGCTATGAATTGACGACAACTACTGAGAGAACTTTCTCTTCAGTTTTTCAACAACTGCTGTTTCATTCTAAATAACTGAAGCAAAACGATGTCTTCAGTAGTTTTTATAACTACTATGACTAATACCAAGTCTTCAGTTGTTTACAACAGCTGATGACAAAACCACTGTCTTCAGTAGTTTCACAACTACTGATGACAAACACCAAGTCCACAGTGTTTCAATCATCTGAAGTCAAAACCACGGTCTTTAGTAGTTTTCTAACTTCTGATGCCTACACCACACACTTCAGCTGTTTCAACGTCTGAAAGGATTACCATGTCAACGGTCGTTTAAACTACTGATGACTAACACCACATCTTTCAATCGTTTTCTTACCCGTACCCTATAAATATCCCTGACCTAATCCTTCAAGCTTCATCTTCTTCAACCTAACGTTCCTCTCCAAAACTTCTCTTCTCAATGGCATCCATGCAAATTAAAACGCGACAAACTGTGTTGCCTACCTTACTAAATCGCCTGTCTGGGCTAAGTTCGATACTGCTATCGATCTTATGGTTCAGTCACAATACAAAACGGCATTTCTTTTGAATCCCATCTACATGCCGAATCCCTCCAACATTTTGGATGAACGTCACCATTACCACTTGGGGAGAACAACACACCAATCTCTCCAGTCGTCGTCAACGACAAAGAAGTGGTCATCACTCCTGCAATAATCCGCCAAATTCTACGTCTGGATGATGCCATTTCTCCTGTTGGATATCCAAGGGCGCTACAGATCTATCATCCTTTGCCCAACAGGATATCAGGGCAATCTTAGTGCCTCCACTATCATGAAGAAACACTTCCATGACGCTGAACCGCCTAATTTTTCACATGGTGAATGTATGTTTGCTCCTAAGACTTCATCTTGGGATCAAATGTCGACAAAGTGGCAGCAGGTAATGTATTCTATCTTGAGCAACACCGTTAAATTTTTCAGAAATAATATTTTCCGAGCTCAAGGATATGGCTCAAAAACTAACTGCTAACCATTGGTTATTATATCCACTTCATAATGGCCATCATTACAAACCAGCTTCATGCTGAGGGACTTGTTGGCCTTGGAGTCCCTGCTACGGCTGTTCTGCCAGAAGTATACCTCCGGCACAACTCTGACCATACACTCAAATTGGCTGCCAAGCTGGCCAAACCCACGCAGCTGGAACCCACAGCCACCACCTCCAAATCAAAAGTCCCCACCAAACCCACCAAAAAGAAACCCAAAACGGCTACTCAGGAATTGAGTCCCCTGAGGATGCCCCTGCAACACAAACCGTAGGAGATATCCCCTGGTCCAAACCCCCTAGTGGATACAAGGACTCTTCCAGCCATAGCCGCTCAGGATTCCTCTCAACAGGAGCCTGCAGCAACCACACAAGGGGTACCCACACATCTGGGATCTTCCTCACTTGAGGAGATTGCCATTGAAGAGCACTAACCTCCCCAGGTGCACACTGCTTCTATCCCTTCACCCCATGCAACCGCCCCTCACAGCCCAACTTTGATAGTTGCACAAGTGCTGACTCTATTGCACTCCTCACCCCCTCCCCAGATACCACTTACTACTGGGCACACCTCTACCATTGAGGGGGAGGAACACAGTGCAATTGAGAACCCACAGCACAGGGGTTTACCACTTCTATCTCCTGGTGTAGATAAGGAGATTAGAATATCTAGTGAGGCTGCCACCTCTTCTGAATCAGCACATGATCAGAATGAGGCTGGTAACACTGCTAAGACCTCACTAGAGGCAACAGCTGATGATGGACATAGTCGTGAGGCTGGAAGTCCCCAGTACCAAGAAAAGGGGCACATGCTACAACTGGTCTACACCCAGTGCATGTACATCCTGCTCCAAGCAGAGGTCAGGTGATTCAGCTTCGGCAGATGATGACCTGGGCTTTTTCTACGATGTTCTTGCCCAGAACACAATCCTTGAGGAGAAAGTCAGTAGGCTGCAAAACCTACTTGACCAACTCTCACAAGAGAAAGACCATCTGCCTCCCCCAACCCACAGATGGCACCTTCATTGAAGATTCCCCAAACACTGAGCCACTCCAAACTCAGCCACCTGCCTCTGCTTGGCACTATTTCTCAGGAACAGAACACCTCCTGAGCAAATAGTTTGCTGTCTTTCAAAATTCCTCCCTCTCATCACACCCATAATCACTGACATTGTGACTAAAGCCATTGATGAGAGGCTTTCCTCAACTTTACAACCCTTGATTGATGCTGCTGTGCAAAAGACACTTTCTCTGCGTACAAACCCCTTCCACCATGCATCCAAAAAGGGGGAGAGTACTGCAGTGAAAGAAAAGAAGAGGAAAAGAACAGAGGAAGAGAAGGCTCAAGAGCAAGCCCAAGAGGAGGAAATGAAAAGTAACACCTGATCACTTATAAACGAAAGAAAAGTGCTGATGATCAACCTACTGCTGAAGAAAAATCCTTGGAGAGCTGGTAAAAGATGCTGATAATACACACAAGCCGATCCTGGATAAAATAATTGAACAACTCTTCAGGCAAGGGTTGATACAGCCACATTGGATAGTGAGATCACGAGGTTGGAAGTGCAAGAGATTCAAACCCGATGGGCTGGGTATGATGCCCTTGAAAAGAGAGATTGGAGATCATGATCCGCTTCATTGCCAAATACTAGGAGATCTTTAATGGAGATTCGCGCGTGGACCAGAGACAGTATCTGGCTATAGCCACCAGAATCGTCTGTCTGAGCAATTCCACAAGGGGATTATCATTGAAGCCCTTGATGAGGCTGGGGTTGTAAAAGGTTGGAAATGGCAAAACTTCGAAGGCTAAACTTACTACAAAGATGCTGGATCAACCTTCCCTTCCACCCACTCAAACACAACCTACCCCTCAAATCTCCAAACCAATCTCTAAACCCAATCCAAACACCTCATTCTTCAAAACCAATTCCTTTACCAACCCAACCATCATCCAGTGATCACCTAGAAGAGAGAAAAAGGGTGCTGAGGATAAGAAGATGAAAAGAAGAGGATGAAGATGATAGTCTACCACCTCTGCTGTTCTAAAGCTACCAGAACCCGGAGTCAACCCATGATCACACCTGACTCTCAAAGGAAATGGTTAGAGTCAAGATAGAAGATGAAGAACAGCAGAAGAGCACGATGAGCAACTACTGAAGATGGTTGACAAGGAATTTCCTCAGTCATCATCTATACAAGCCATGAAGGGCATGCTCAGAGGCTGTACACTCTCAGGCACACATTTCAGTATCATAAGGAGAGAGTGAGAGTATGGCCAACCCCAAGGTGAGTTCTAGAATCCATAAAAGATCTATTCCACACACAGATACAATGGCCAGGTTAGAAAAACAATAGATTCTCCATATGTTTGGCCATTGTAGTCTCACCATGGGAATAATTGATGAATTCAAGAAAGCTCATCAATCAAAGATGACCCTCAAGCCTTACTTGAAAACAAGATGATCCAAAAGGGGTTATTATAATAAAAGCTTGAAACATCAAGAAGAATGAGCTTCAGTTACTCCTTGAAGGCCCCATCCTGAGGAATTTGTCTATAAGGGAGGTAACTCCGTGGAGTTGAAAAATGGAGGACTATGAAGTACTTATCAGAGTACTATGGTCCAGAGTTCTCTTTGAAGGAGGATAAACTATCCAAGGAGGAACAAGTTGTTCTCCTGAAGCCTATGTTCGAGAATCAACAGACTCATTATGGGGAAGTTAATCCATGAATGATAACAATCTGTTCCAGTTCCCCAAAACAAGTTCCATTCATACCTTGCCAAAACAAATTCTAGATTTCTTCCCAGGACCCGAGCTTATATGGTATCTTTTTTTACACTGATCAAGAAGGAAAAAGACCAATCTTTTGCCAACAATAAGTGGGATAATAATAAATTAGAGTGTTGGCTGCATTTGGTTCAGGGGTAGTTTTTTGGACTAAAAGAACCCCAATGAGCCAAGATCAAAAACCTTTACGTCCCACCTGGTATCACAACAACCGCTGAAAGTTTCATCATCATCATCCGCAGTTTGAACAAGTGCTGAGCATTTCACACAGCTGAAGATCAAAGGTGCTGAAGACTTCAACAATTGAAGAACTAAATTGCTGAAGTACACAGCTGAAGAACACAAGTGCTCAAGCTCAAGACCAAAGTATGAAGTACAACAGCTGAAGTCACAAGTTCTTAAGATCAACAACTGTTTACTGACAGGATCAGTGATCACAAGTTTGATGTATCAGAATATAAAGCAGCGGAATACAAACACGAATTAGACAAATTGTAGCAAGCAACGATATTGTGAGCATTAAGATCGCATACATTTATAGGGAGAGAATATGAATTTCTGATTTCTAGGAATGTTTATAGATGTAGAATATTTCTAATCGAATCAATCAATCATTCCATTCAATTCTCATTTCACTCATATATTACAATAGGTTGTCACTCCTTATATAGAGTGCAACAGTCACTGCTGTTATCACGGAAAGTGACAACTGGCAGATCCAATACAGAAATAACTAATTCTTAACAAACTACTGAAATGTTCACAACTACTGAGAACATATCACAAGTTAAGTACAAATATAAAACTACTGAAACTACAACGACTGAAGAACAAGCTCTTCAGTCGTTTTACAAAACTACTGAAACATAGAAAATAAAACTACTGATATCACAACTACTGAAGAAGTACTCTTCAGCAGTTGTGACAAACTACTGAGGCTTCAGTACTTGATCTTCAGACTTTGACCTTCAGGTGTTTCATCAGCTGATGACTTCAGTAGATATCATCAGCTGATGTCTTCAGTCTTTGTCTTCAGACTTTGTACATCAGTTGTTGATCTTCAGCACTTGTGACTCTTCAGCTGTTGTACTTCAGTACTTTGGTCTTTCAGCTTCAGCACTTGTGTTCTTCAGCTGTTGTACTTCAGCACTTTGGTTCTTCAGCTGTTAAGGTCTTCAGCACTTGATCTTCAGCTGTTGAAGTCTTCAGCACTTGTCAAACTACTGATGAGGCTTTCAGCAGTTGTTGTGATACCGTGTGGGACTTAGAGGTTTCTGATCTTGGCTCATTGGTTCTTTTGGTCCAACAAACTCCCCCTGAACCAATGCAGCCAAAACCTCTAACTTATTATACTCCCACTTATTGATGGCAAAATGTTGGTCTTTTTCCTTCTTGATCAGTAGAGAAGATGACCCATGTATGCTCCGGCCTGGGAAGAAATCTCAAATATTTGTTTGGCAGAGTATGAATGGGAACTCTGTTTTGGGGAACTGGACACAGAGTTTTATCCCATTCATGAGATTTACTTCCCCATAATGAGTCTGTATGACTCACGAACATAGGCCTCAAGGAGAACAATTTGTTCCTCTTGAGAGAGTTCTTCAGCTCCTCCTTCGAAGAAGAACTCTGGACCATAGTACTCTGATAAGTACTTCATGGTCCTGCCATTTTTCAGCTCCACCGTAGTTACCTCCCTATATACAATTCATCAGGATGGTTGCCTTCAAGGAGTAACTGGAGCTCATTCTTTTGGATGTCTTCAAGCTTTTTATATAACAACCCTTCTTAATCATCTTGTTTTCTAGTAAGCTTGAGGTGTCTTCTTTGCTTGGTGAGCTTTCTTGAATTCATCAATGATTTCCCAAGGTGAGACTACAACGGCCAACATGATGGTAGATCTATTGTTTTTCGTACTGGCCGTTGTATCTGTGTGGGATAGTTCTTTTATGATTCTAGAACTCACCCTGGGGTCTGGCCATACTCTCACTCTCTCCTTCTGATACTGAAAGGTGTGCCTGAGAGTGTACAGCCTTTGAGCATGCCCTTTCATGGCTTGAATAGATGATGACTGAGGAAATTCCTTGTCAACCATCTTCAACAGTTGCTCATCGTGCTGTTTCTGCTGTTCTTCTTCTTCTATCTTGACTCTGACCATTTCCCTTTGAGAGTCAGGTGTGATCATGGATTGACTTCGGGGTTTTGGTAGCTTCAGAACAGCAGAGAGTGGCAGACTATCATCTTCATCCTCTTCTTCTTCTTCCATCCTCAGCACCCTTCTCCTCCTTCGGGGTACATCACTGGATGATGGTTGGGTTGGTGAAGGGATTGGTTTTGAAGAAAGAGGATGTTTGGATTTTGGCTTAGAGGTTGGTTGGGAGATTTGAGGGATAGGATCTGTTTGAGTGGGTGGAAGGAAGGTTGATCTAGCATCCTTGTAGTTAATTTCGCCTTTGTGAGTTTAGCCATCTCTAACCTTTTGCCAGCCCCAGCCTCATCAAGGCTTCCACAATAATCCCTTTGTTGAATTGCTCAGACAGACAGATTCTGGTGGCTATAGCCAGAATGCTGTCCCTGGTCCATGCGCGGATCTCCATTAATGATCTTCCCAAGTATTTTGCAATAAAGCGGATCATTATTTCCAACCTCTCTTTCTCAAGAGCATCATACCCTGCCCATCGGGTTTGTATCTCTTGTACTTCTAACCTTCTGATCTCACTATCCTGTGTGTGTCAACCCCTGCCTGAAGAGTTGTTCAATTATATTATCCATGGAGCGGCTGTGTGTGGTGTCAGCTTCTTTGACCAGCTCCTCCAAGGATTTGTCTTCAGCAGTGTGATCATCAGCACTTCTCTTTCGCTTGTACGTGAGCAGAGGTTGCTTTTCTTTTTCCTCCTCTTCCTTTTTCCTCAGATCTTTTCCTCTTTCTTTCTTTCACTGCAGTACTCTCCCCCCTTTTTGGTTGCATTGGAGGAAGGGGTTGGTACCGCAGAAAGAGTCTTTTGGACAGCAGCATCAACCAGGGGCTGTAATGTTGAGGAAAGCCTCTCATCAAGGGCTTTGATCACTATATCAGTGATTATGGGGTGATGAGAGGGAGGGAATTTTGGAGTACAGCACCTATTTGCTCAGGAGGGTTCTGTTCCTGAGAAGTAGGGCCTGAAGCAGAGGCAGGTGGTTGATTTTGGGGTGGCTCTGTGTTTGGGAAACCTTCAAGGGAAGGTGCCATCTGTGGGTGTATGATGGTGGCAGATGGACTTGCATCCTGAGACATCTTGGCCAGCAGCTCTTGAGTCTGCTAACCTCATCCTCTAGAATGGTATTTTGAGCAACTACATCATAGAAGAAGCTCAGGTCATCATCAGTTGATACTGAATCACCTGACCTCCTGCTTAGAGCAGGATTTACATGCACTGGGTGTAGACCAGTTGGTGCATGTGCCCCTTGTGCTTGGTACTGGGGACTTCCAGCCTCAGGACAATGTCCATCATCAGCTGTTGCCTCTAGGGAGGTCTTAGCAATGTTACCAGCCTCACTCTGGTCATGTGCTGAGTCAGAGGAGGTGGCAGCCTCACTAGATATTCTAAGCTCCTTGTCTACACCAGGAGATAGAATTGGGAAACCCCTGTGCTGTGGGTTCTCAGGTGCACTGTGTTCCTCCCCCTCAATTGTAGAGGAATTCCCAGTAGTAAGTGGTTTCTGGGGAGGGGTGTGAGGAGTGCAATTGAGTCAGCACTTGTGCAACTATTAAAGTTGGGCTGTGAGGGGTGGTTGTTTGGGGTAGGGGTTAGAAGCAGTGTGCACCTGGGGTGGATGGTGCTCTTCAATGGCAATCTCCTCAAGTGAGTGAGATCCCAGATAAGTAGGTGCCCCTTGGGTTGCTGCAGGCTCCTGTTGAGAGGAAGCCTGAGCGGCTGGCTGGAAGAGTCATTGTATCCACTAGGGGGTTAGGACTAGTGGATATATCCTGCGTTTGTGGTGCAGGAGCATCCTCAGGGGACTCAATTCCCTGAGTAGCCATTTTGGGTTTCTTTTTGGTGGGTTTGGTGGGGACATTGGATTTGGAGGTGGTGGCTGTGGGTTCCAGCTGCGTGGGTTTTCGCAGCTTGGCAGCCATTTGAGTGTCCGGTCAGAGTTGTGCCGGGAGTATACTTCTGGCAGAACAGCCGTAGCAGGGACTCCCAAGCCAACAAGTCCCTCAGCATTAAGCTGGTCTATAATAATGGCCATTATGAACCGTGGATAGAGTATCCAACGGTGGCAGTTAGTTTTTGAGCCATATCTTTGAGCTCTGAAAATATTATTCTGAAAAATTCAGTGGTTGTTGCTCAAGGATAGAATACATTACCTGCTGCCATTTGGTGGACATTTGATCCCAAGACGATGTCTTAGGGGCCAAACATACATTGACCATGTGAAAAATCAGGCGCTCAGCGTCATTAAGTGTTTCTTCATGATGGTGGTGGCACTGAGATCACCTTGATATCCATGCTGAGCAAATGATAGATCTATGGTGCCCTTCGGATATCCAGCAGGAGAGGTAGCATCACTCAGTTGAAGAATTTTACGGATTGTTGCAGGAGTAATCACTACTTCTTTGTTGTTGACGACTGACCGGAGGGATCGTGTGTTGCTCTCCTCAGTTGTAACAGTAACGTTCATCCAAAATTGGTTCAAGGATTCGGCATGTAAAACGGGGTTCAGAAGGAATGCCTTGTTGTATTGGACTGAACCATAAGATCGATAGCAGTATCGAACTTAGTCCAGATCGGCGATTTTGTGAGGTAGGCAACACAGTTGTGTCGCGGTTTAATTTGCATAGACGCCATGGAAGTTTTGGAGAGGAACGTTAGGTTTGAAGAAGATGAAGCATGGAGAGCTCAGGTTAAGGGTATTTATAGGGTACGGGTGAGGAAACGACTGAAGGATGTGGTGTTAGTCATCAGTAGTTTTAAACGACCGTTGACATGGTATTATCCTTTCAGACGTTGAAACAGCTGAAGTCGTGGTGTTAGGCATCAGTAGTTTAGAAAACTACTGAAGCCCGTGGTTTTGACTTCAGATGATTGAAACAACTGAGGACATGGTGTGTCATCAGTAGTTATGAAACTACTGAAGACAGTGGTTTTGTCATCAGCTGTTGTAAACAACTGAAGACTTGGTATGGTCATCAGTAGTTATAAACTGCTGAAGACGTGGTTTTGCTTCAGTTGTTTAAAATGAAACAGCAGTTGTACAAACGACTGAAGAGAAAGTTCTCTTCAGCTGTTTTCGTCAATTCTTAGCTTTTCAGCTGTTTCCTGTCTTCAACACTGATTTCATTGGTTTTCATAGCTGACATCATTCTACAGTACTTATCTGTTTTTACTGATTGCAGTAGTTATGACTGCATCAGTAGTTGTACTACTTCAGTAGTTTAGAGCAGATGAAGTACTTCAGTACTTGTGAGACATTTAGCCTTCAGTAGTTATAAAAACTACTGAGGTTAAAAGAGCTCATCAGTACTTATATGTGACAGGCACTCATGATCATCAGTATGAATTACTGAGATCATCAGTAGTTGTCACCTATTCTAGCTGCAGCATACCAAGCCTTAACACCAGGTTTTGGAAAGTTGAACTATCCAAAGGCTTAGTAAAAATGTCTGCAAGCTCATCAGCACTAGGCACAAACTTAGGATCAATCAGACCTTTTTCAAAACAATCCCTTATAAAATGATGTCTGATCTCTATATGTTTGGTCCTAGAGTGCTGGACTGGATTTTTGACAATGCAAAGAGCTGAAGCACTATCCATTAACAATGGAGTCTTAGTCTCTGTAATGCCATAATCCAAAGTTGGTTTTGAAGCCAGAGTACCTGAGATGTACAGCTTGCCAGCAATGTACTCTGCTTCCGCAGTGGATGTAGCAACTGAGGTCTGTTTCTTGCTCTGCCAAGAAATCAAGCAGTTGCCTAGGAATTGACATCCACCAGAAGTTGATTTCCTGGTCAACTTACACCCTGCATAGTCACTGTCAGAAAAAGCAACTAATTTACCAGAATGTCTGGTAGAATACCATAACCTAGAGATGGAGTGCCTTGCAGATATCTAAAGATCCTCTTGACTGCAATCAGATGAGACTCTTTAGGTGCAGCCTGAAATCTAGCACAAACACATGTAGCAAACATAATATCTGGTCTAGAAGCTGTTAAATACATCAAGGACCCAATCATACATCTGTAAAGTGTTTCATCAACCACTTTACCTTTCTGATCTGAGTCCAGTTGTGTGGTGCTGCTCATGGGAGTAGAACAGGGCTTACAGTTTTGTAAATCAAACTTTTGCAAAAGATCTTTTGTATTTTGGATTGATGAATAAAAATTCCATCAGCCTTTTGTTTGATTTGCAACCCCAGAAAGAACTGTAATTCTCCCATGGCACTCATTTCAAACTTCTGTTGCATCAACTTTGTAAAGGCATCACACAACTTTGGATCAGAGGATGCAAAAATGATATCATCTACATAAATTTGAACAAGTAGATTATGCTGCCCAGCTTTCTTAATAAATAAAGTCTTGTCTATGGAGCCTCTAGTGAAATTGTTTTCCAGAAGAAAGTTTGATAATGTCTCATACCAGGCTCTGGGAGCTTGTTTTAACCCATAAAGAGCTTTATCAAGCTTATACACCCAATTAGGATGTTTATTGTCCTCAAAGCCTGGAGGTTGACATACATAAACCTCTTCTTTAACTTTTCCATACAAAAATGCACTTTTGACATCCATTTGAAAGACTTTAAGTTTTTGATAAGCAGCATAAGCTAAAAACAATCGAATTGCTTCCAGTCTGGCTACAGGGGCAAAGGTTTCATCATAATCAATACCTTCTTCTTGTGCAAACCCCTGAACAACCAGTCTGGCCTTGTTCTTAACAATAAGCCCATTTTCATCAGTTTTGTTCCTAAACACCCATTTAGTGCCTATTGCACACTTACCTGGAGGTAGAGGAACCAGTTCCCACACTTGCTGTTTCTTGAACTGAAGAAGCTCAAGCTGCATGGCATCAACCCATCCATTGTCCTTTAAAGCAATGTGATATTTCTTTGGCTCTTGCTGACTGATGAAGAGAGCATAGAAGCAGAAATTTGACAATTGACTTCTTGTTGATACTCCAGCAGTGATATCACCATGATTTGAGACATAGGTGATTCTTCAGATCTTGATACACAATGAGATCTGTGCAAGTGTTTGTAGCCGGTTCAGCAGCAACAGATGGTGATGGTGAATCATTTCCTTGAAACCAATCAGTGGATGGTAATTCAAAGGAAGTTGAATTCGAAGAAATCTCATCAGCATTTGTTGTGGATGGTGCTACTGGCGCTACAGGAACATCAGGTCTAGTTGAGTCAGGCAGCTGATCACTAAACCTAAAGAGGTGAGTACTGCAATCATCATCATCATCAGCAGTACCACCAGGTGGTGAACTGTTGACAGGAGCAACAGCAGGAGTTTGATAAGGAACATATTGCAGTATGTCCAAATCAAATAACTCCACAGGACTTTGTGGAATCTTGTCCTTTGGAGATTCATTAAACTTAACATGTAGAGTTTCTTCAACCATCTTTGTTCTGCAGTTGAAGACTCTGTATGCCTTGCAAGTAGATGAATAACCAACAAAGTATCCTGCATCCACCTTAGGATCAAATTTGTGGAGTTGATCCTTTGTGTTGAGAGAAAACAGGGACACCCCAATGCTTTGAAAAATGAAATCAGAGGAGCCAAATGATGGAGAACTTCATATGGAGTCTTCATCAACCTCTGATTTACTAAAACTCTATTTTGCACATAACAAGCTGTGTTGACAGCTTCGGCCCAAAAGGTCAATGGCAAACCTGAGTCAGCCAGCATGGACCTGCAGCTTCAATGAGGGTCCTGTTCTTTCTCTCCACTACTACTCCATTTTGTTCTGGAGTCCTTGGAATGCTGAACTGCCTTTTGATTCCCTTTGAAAGATAGAAGTCATCAAGTGTATGATTTCTGAACTCAGTTCCATTATCACTCCTAATACACTTGACTGGAAGGAATACTGCTTCTCAATGTACAGCACAAAGTGAATAATCTTCTGAGCAGCCTCATCCTTTGAATGTAGAAAGAAAGTCCATACAAATCTGGAGTAATCATCCACAATTACCAGACAGTATTTCTTCTTTGCCATGCTCATTACTCTCACAGGACCAAATAGATCCATATGCAGTAATTGCAAGCAGGCAGTGGACTTGGACACTTCAATAGGAGGAAATGAGACCTTGTGCTGTTTTCCTTTTAAACAAGCAGTGCATGTTTCATCACAGTGGAACTCCTTTATTGGTAAGCCTCTGACTAAACTATTGTGGCTAAGCTGATTCATGTTTTTGAGATTGACATGACCAAGCCTCCTGTGCCACAGTTCAGATTCTTGAAAAGAGGCTTTGGAAATAGGCAAGGATTGCCTTTGAGATCTATCTTCTTAGAGAGATCTAAGGCATACACTCTTCCTGTCCTGTTGGCTTTCAGGAGAGTGTGATCATCCAACACCTTGTCAATCAAGTGCAAAACTTTGGATGACAGAATCCTACAGTTTTGACTTGTGAAAAGGGCAACATGGCCTTTATCACACATTTGACTGACACTCAAGAGGTTGTACTTGAGATTTTCCACATGATTAACATCATCAAATTTGATTTCTCCATTGGAGACAAAGCCCTTACCGATGATGTAACCCCTAGCATCATTGCCAAAAGAGACAAATCCCTTCTTTCCTTGAGAGTAGTCATGAAGAAGAGAGATGTTCCCAGTCATGTGCATAGATCCCCCACTGTCTACATACCAGATGCTACTTTGGCATGTTGAAGAACCCTGCAATAATAAACAATCAGTTAGTTTTAGAGACCCAAACCTTTTTGGTTTTGGGCCTGGTCTCATCAATAGATGGTAAACTAACATGTCTATTTGTAACAACAGCCTGAGAAGAGGAGTTTGTAGAAGAGGAGTCCTTTGGCTTAGACCTCCTTTTCTGTGGTTTCAACATAGGAGAATCTAGTTGGTTAACTCTACCCAACAGATGTTGTACCATCATCACCAGCTGTGTCTGATTTTGTGATAAAGCTTTCAGCTCATCAGACACATTGCTAGTGGAGTTAGATAAGGTCCTATGTTGCACCTTCTTCTTTTGAGCACCCTCAGCTGTCACCTGTTTAACTCCTTCCTTTTTGAATTGCTTTAAGGACTTAAGGGTTACAGGATTTGATGTTGCTGATACAAATGTGGTCTCAAACTCATTTTTCATTTTTACCATTTTCTTATTAATTTCTTCTTTTTGTTTGAGTTTGGAACCTCTTTTGTACCAACAATCATCTGTAAGATGATTGAACAAACCACATACTTCACATGGTTTCTTCTTCATCTTAGGTTGATCATCAACTAAAGATGGTGAAGCAACAGAAGACTTGTTCTTCAATGCTTTGGAAGCATTGTTGCTTTCTTGACATCCTCTTTAGTAGCCTTCAAACTCTTTCTACTGCCAGTTTTCTTCTCTTCAGTGCTGACAGCAGTTGAAGTTTGAACTTCAGGTGTTAAATCCTGCTCTCCAGTCCTTTCAGGACCTTCAGGATTAACTCCTGAGTTGATCAACTTATTGATCATGTGAATGTCAGCATTGGACCATCACATCAGCTGATAGGTTCAAAGGAGGACTTGATGCTGACTGCTACTTCTGATTGTGCTGTATCAGAAGGTAGATCACATGATTTGATGGATTGGTTATCACTCTCACCATCAGATTCTACCTCTGCTCTTGGGGTAAAATCTGTAGGTGGAGCAGTGTGATTGTAGCCAATCCAAACTTCATTTTGAAGCAGATTGCTTACTAAGAAGCATTTCAAAACCTTTGCATGATTGTACCCATCTATCACACTCGACCTGGGTAACTGCAAGGGTTTCTTTGAGATCTTTGTACTTCTCTAGAAGTACATCTTCTCTAGCCTTATCATCAATTATTTTGCAATTCAGTTTATAAACCTCATCATTTTTATCTTTGAGCACAAACTCAAACTCAGCTTTGTTTTTGGAAATTATTGTTCTAGCTCAATGTTCTTATTAATTAAAGCTACATTTGCTTCTCTAATGGAAGCAAATGCTGCTATGCATTGTTCAGAACATAATTTGGCTTTTGCCTCAGAGGATACCTGTGATACCTGAGGTGTAGAGGCATTGGAAGATGAAGTATCAGCAGACTCCAAAGCCATAAGAGCTAGATTCCCAAAGGGACTGTCACCACCATGTTGACCAGCACCTGAGAACAGTTGATCATGACCAGACAAGTCATCTGGTAAACTGCTCCAGTCAACAACTCCTGGGGAAGAAGCTGTGTTGTTGAGATGAAGTTGTTGATGAGATAGGGAAGCTGAGGTTCTGGTAATGCATGAGGTTGTGGTGTCATAGGAACTTGAACTTGATTTGACTGTGGCATGTAATAACCAGGGTACTGATATGGCATTTGACCCTGAGGAACAAAATATGCCGGAGATTGTTGTTGAGGATGATGACTAGATGTGACAGGATGTTGCCCTCTGTGTTGTTGACTATTGCCAGGAAAAGTCACAAAGGGTGCAGTAGAGTTAGATCCAGTTGATCTACACTCTCTTGCAAAGTGTCCAAGCCGTTGGCATTTGTGACACCTCAACTTGCTCTTGTCAAAACCAACTTTGGTTTTGCCAGAGAGTCCTGGGAATTTTCTTCCAGTTCTTTTGTAGAACTTCTGAGATCTGATATTTATCAAGGCCATTTGGCTCAAAATATCCATCTCTTCTAAGTCATCATCAGCAATCCCCTTGAGATCATCCATAATGAAACATAAATTGTCATTATTACATCCAGTAAACTGACCATCAACACTTACAAATGCAGAATTAGAAGTGCTCGAAGAGAAATTAATATGCTCATCATACTGGCATTCAGATGAAGCATATTCTGACTCATGACCCACCAAGGCAGTGTTGCCTTGTATAAAGTCTTCAGTGAGCTTTCCAGATGAAGACAGCTTTCTCTTCTGTTCTATCTCTCTCTCAAAAGTGAGCAATTTCCCATGGAGTTGGGTGAGAGATAGTTTGTCCAAACTTGCACTGGAGCGTAGGACAATAGTATATGTGTCCCATCTCTCAGGCAGTGATCTCAGAAATCTGTTATTCATCTGAATATTGGTGTATTCAAGTTTGACCATTTTTAGTTCAGAGATCAAACAAGAAAACCGCTCATATTGTTGAGTCAGTGTCTCGCCCTTTCTATGAGAGAATGTCTCATATTGTTGGGCAAGAATTTCTCTATTATTTGCCAAGACCTCATCTGTTCCTCCAAATTGTTCTTTCAAAGCAATCCAGAGGTCATGGGCAGTTTCATCATGATGCATTAGCCCAGAATAGATTTCATTGGGCAAAGCCATGGCCAGAATTCCATGGGCTTTTGCATCAATCTCAAGCAACTTTTTATCCTCATCTGAGTATTGCTCCCTCCTCTTCGGAACCATTTGATTGGTTTCCGGGTTATTCACCATAGGCTTGTGTGGACCATGTACCACTGATGTCCAACACCCTGCGCTGTTAACAGACAGGTGATGGAGCATACGTCTTTGCCATATGTTATACTCATTCCTAACCAGCATAGGAGGCTTGGTTGAGGAACCAGTATTGTGAGGATCATTGGAGGGAGTGGTCATTTTCAGTTCAAAAACAGTTTAGTTCAAGTTTTAAAAAGTTTTAGACAAACCACAACAAACTCAATGAGAACCAAGAAAAAGATCTCAGGATGAATGAGCAGAAATAAGAAAATTCAATCTCTATAACCGTTTCTTGCAAACAAAAGCTAATTCAATCAAACTTGGATCTTGAATAGCAGTTTCAATGATCAATTATTAGATCGATCAATGATTAACCTGCTCTGATACCATTGACAGGATCAGTGATCACAAGTTTGATGTATCAGAATATAAAGCAGCGGAATACAAACACGAATTAGACAAATTGTAGCAAGCCAACGATATTTGTGAGCATTAAGATCGCATACAGTTATAGGGAGAGAATATGATTTCTGATTTCTAGGAATGTTTATAGATGTAGAATATTTCTAATCGAATCAATCAATCATTCCATTCAATTTCATTTCACTCATTGATTACAATAGGTTGTCACTCCTTATATAGAGTGCAACAGTCACTGCTGTTATCACGGAAAGTGACAACTGGCAGATCAAATACAAAAATAACTAATTCTTAACAAACTACTGAAATGTTCACAACTACTGAGAACATATCAGCAAGTTAAGTACAAATATAAAACTACTGAAACTACAACGACTGAAGAACAAGCTCTTCAGTCGTTTTACAAAACTACTGAAACATAGAAAATAAAACTACTGATATCACAACTACTGAAGAAGTACTCTTCAGCAGTTGTGACAAACTACTGAGGCTTCAGTACTTGATCTTCAGACTTTGACCTTCAGGTGTTTCATCAGCTGATGACTTCAGTAGATATCATCAGCTGATGTCTTCAGTCTTTGTCTTCAGACTTTGTACATCAGTTGTTGATCTTCAGCACTTGTGAACTCTTCAGCTGTTGTTCTTCAGTACTTTGGTCTTTCAGCTTCAGCACTTGTGTTCTTCAGCTGTTGTACTTCAGCACTTTGGTTCTTCAGCTGTTAAGGTCTTCAGCACTTGATCTTCAGCTGTTGAAGTCTTCAGCACTTGTCAAACTACTGATGAGGCTTTCAGCAGTTGTTGTGATACCGTGTGGGACTTAGAGATTTTCTGATCTTGGCTCATTTGTTCTTTTGGTCCAACATGTACAAAGTCTGAAGGCAAAGACTGAAGACATCAGCTGATGATATCTACTGAAGTCATCAGCTGATGAAACATCTGAAGTTCAAAGTCTGAAGATCAAGTACTGAAGCTTCAGTAGTTTGTCACAACTGCTGAAGAGTACTTCTTCAGTAGTTGTGATATCAGTAATTTTATATTTTTATTTTCAGTAGTTTTGTAAAACGACTGAAGAGCTTGTTCTTCAGTCGTTGTAGTTGAGTAGTTTTATGTTTTTCAGTAGTTATACAACTGATAACACTTAGCATTTTTTGTAAGAAGATGTCAGCTGTTTTGACATCTTCAGTAGTTGTGTTTCAGTTGTAATAAATCTGTTAGATGTCACTATCAAGTGACATCAGCAGACGTCACATCTCTTATATAAGAGGTGTCGACCTAATTGTAATTGTGACATTCTGTTACCACGAAAGCGAATATTGAATGAAATATATTTGCAGATATTCTCTCTCTCTATAACGGTCTTTGTTCTTCATTGAATATCATTTTGTTCTTGTGAATCGACTAATTCATTGTTTGAATTCCGCTGCTATACTCTTCAATCAATCAAACATAGATCACTGATTCTAACAGGTAACATCCATAAGACCTCACCAGAGGCAACTACCAATGAAGGACATAGTCCTGAGGCAGGAAGTCCCCAGTACCAAGAACAAGGGGCACATGCATCTACTGATCTACACTCAAAGCATGTTCATCCTGATTCAATCAGGAGGTCAGGTGATTCAGCAAAGACTGATGATGACCTAGGCTTTTTCTATGATGTTTTAGCCCATAATACCATCCTAGAGAATGAGGTAAGCAGATTCAAACAGCTGCTAGCCAAAATGTCTCAGGATCAAAGTCCATCTACACCAATAACCACACAGATGGCACCTTCAATTGAAGGTTCACCAAACACTTCGCCTACACACATAACTATGCCACCAGCCTCTGCCTTTGGCACCACCTCTCAGGGACAGAACCCCTCTGAGCAGATGGTTGCTATCTTTCAAAACTCCTTACCTCTCATCACTCCAATCATTACTGAGATTGTCCACAAGCCATAGATGATAGGATCTCCTCAAATCTACAAACCCTCATTGATGATGCTATTCACAAATCTCTTTCTGCCTTTCAAGCCCCTGATCCCAATGCAACCAAAAAGGGGAGACTACCAAGGCAGTGAAAGAAAAGAAAAGGAAAATAGTTGATGATGAGAAAGAGCCTGAAAAAAAGAAGGAGGTAGATAGAGAACTGATCTTAGAACAGTTGATCACATACAAGCGAAAGAAAAGTGCTGAGTCAAAAGCTGCTGAAGAAAAATCTTTAGAAGATCTTGTCAAAGATGCTGATGAAGCTCATAGCAGATCCAGGGATAAAATTATAGATTAGCTCTTTAGACATGGTCATAACACAGCCACATTAGACTCTGAGATTAGAAGGCTGGAGACAGAAGAGATTCAAACAAGATGGGTTGGTTATAGTGTGTTGGAAAGGGAAATATTGGAGATAATGATCAGATTCATTGCCAAATACCTTGGAAGATCATTAATAGAGATAAAGTCCTGGTCCAGAGACAGTATCTTGAAGATAACCAAGAAAATCTGCTCTGCTGGAGGCTATAATAAAGGGTTGTTCATCGAAGCACTGGATGAAGCAGGTGCAGGGAAGAAAACTAAAATGGCAAAGCTCTCCAAAGCCAAACTCAGCACCAAAATGCCAGATCACTCTTCTCAAACTCCTACTCAAACACAACCCTCATCTCTCAAATCTCCCAAATCTATCCCTAAACCAAAGCCACCTACAAAACCAATCCCTTTACCCCAAAAACCACCTTAAACCTTACCCAGTGATACACCCAGAAGGGGGAGAAGGGTGTTGAGGGTAGAAGAAGATGAAGAAGAGGATGATGATGAAGATTGTCTGCCAATCTCTGTTGTTCTCGACCTTAAAACACCAAAGCATAGAAGTCAACAAGTGATTACACCTGACTTGCAAATGCAAATGGTGAAGGTAAAGATTAAAGAAGCAGAATAGCAGAAGCAGCACGATGAGCAGTTTCTCAAGATGGTTGACAAGGATTTCCCTCAGTCCTCATCCATTCAAGAAATGAAGAAACAATCTCTGAGGCTGTACACTCTTAGACATACTTTTCAACATCAAAGAGAAAGAGTGCGGATTTCACCAGACCCAAGGGTAAGCTCTAGAATTCATAAGAAGTATATACCAAGTAGATATCATGGCCAAGTGAAGAAGACCTTGAATGCTGCAATTACGTTGGCCATGGTAGTCTCACCCTGGGAAATCATTGAAGAATTCAAGAGAGCTCACAACTCCAAGACAACCCCTCAATCTATTCTTGAGAACAAAATGATCAAGAAGGGGTTGTTATACAAAAGACTTGAAGATCTTCAGAAGAATGAACTCCAGTAGGTGCTTGAAGGCTCTCACCCTGATGAATTTGCTTACAGAGAGATAACAACTATGGAGTTGAAGAATGGAAGGATAGTGAGATACCTGTCTGAGTATTATGGCCCAGAGTTCTTCTTCGAGGTAGAAGCAGAAGAACTCACCAATGAGGAACAAGTTGTTCTCCTTGAGGCCTATGCTAGTGAGTCTTACAGACTCATTAATGGGAATTAGGTTTCATGGTTGGGACAAGACTCTGTGTTCAGTTTCCCCAAGACAGAGTTCACTTCTATACTTAGCCAATCAAAAGATTAGAAACCTTTTCCCGGCTTTTGCTTAACTGATTACCTCTGAAGCTGATCAAGAGGGTGTTTCTGCCAAGAATAAGTGGGATCATCAACAAGTTTAGAGGTTTTGGCTGTATTGGTTCAGGGGGAGTTTGTTGGACCAAAAGAACCAATGAGCCTGATCAGAAAAACCTCTAAGTCCCACAGACATTGCAACTGCTGAAGAAGATCACAACAACTAAAGACATCAGCTGATTACAAGGTCTGAAGACAAAGTCTGAAGACAAGATCTGAAGACTTCTACTGAAGATAGAGTCTGAAAGCAAAGACTGAGGACAAAGTCTGAAAGAAAAGTACTGAAGACAAAGTCTGAAAGAAAAGTACTGAAGACATAGTCTGAAAGTAAAGTACTGAAGACAAAGTCTGAAGCTATCAGCTGAAGACAAAGTCTGAAAGTAAAATTCTGAAGAACAAAGACTAAAGACAAAGACTGAAGACCAAGTGATCAGTAATTGTCACAACAGCTGAAGTTATTAACTTCAGTAATTGTCACAACAGCTGAAGTTATTAACTTCAGTAGTTGTGATGGTTTCCTTTAAGTACTTGTAATTTACTTTTCAGTAGTTATAGTTTCAGTAGTTGTAGTTTAGTAGTTTTATGTTTTTGTACTTAGCATTCTCTGAGATGTAATCAGTAGTTGAGAACATTCTCAGTAGTTTGCATAGTTTCCGTAGTTTGTATAATTCTGTTAGATGTCACTATCAAGTGACATGAGCAGAAGTCACATCCCATGTATAAGGAATGTTGACCTAGTTGTAACGTGTGACATTCAGCCACCACGAAAGCATATGAATGAAATATTCCTTTGAAGAATTCTCTCTCTATAACCGTTTACTTATCATTGAATATCACTTGTGTTCTTGCGAATTGTCTAATTCATTGTTCAAATTCCGCTGCAATCATTCAAATTAATCAAACTTAGATCACTGATCCTAACAATAAGTGGTTAGGTGACCTTTATCCCACGAATATTGTAACCCCACCTCAAGTCACAAGTTCCCTCAAAATGGTTAGGTGACCTTTATCCCATTAAGAGTTTCCAAATGACTCAAGTGTTGTGCAAAAGGATGGTGTTAAACTTGTTTATAAAAGAAAATTTAAGGTTTTCATAGTCTTAGTTTAGAAAACACTATGTACCTTATATTTGCATGCTATTCAAATACAAGGTACCCTATGTTTCACTTTTAATAAGACCTCTTTTATTAAAACCATTAATCCAATTAATAACCTTTTACTAACCACTTAATGATAAAGAACCATCAAAATTTCAGCTTGTTAAGTTTGTTAATGAGTTTGTAATGCATATCCAAATATCAACCAAACAATCATGCATCAAACATCCAAACAAGCATAAACATACAAACATGGGTGCAAAACCATAGCCACTAATTTGACCGCACTTTTTTGCCATCACAAGTGTTGTCATAAGGTCTTTCCTAAGGGTGAAGATGACACATCAAAATGTGTCCATGAACTCCCATTTGAATCCACATCCAAATGCTTCAAGTATCCATGTCTTTTGTGTCCTTCTTTGAGTCTTCATCTTGTGCATCTTCTTTTACAAAATTCATATCCTAATACAATTTTTCTAATAAAAGAACTGCACCTAATCTATTTATTACATAACCAAATGAATAAATAAATTACAACCCAAGATATAAAACACAAATTACAACCCTTTCAAGAACAAACCAACATGACAAAACACAATCAACCAAAATCAACACATAAGGCCAAGGCTATGTTATGCATCATAATATAAAACACATTCACATCCAAGAATCAACAATGAATCCCTTATTTCAGCCCTAAAGTTTCAGCCAACACAAACTAAAACTTTAAGGTGTCCAAACAACACAATCAACCATTTGATATAAATCATTCAAGGTTTAAACAAAGCATACAAGATAAACCTTGAAATATCAGGGATTCATACAACCACAACAAAGCACCCCTAATGGGTGGAAAAAGTCCATGAAAACTAATTTTTCAAGAGCTTTTGAAGCACATATTCCACATAACCGGCTCTAGATGCCATTGATGGGTTTTGTCACATGTAAAACACTAAGTTTAACAATTTAAACTTGAAAACGCAGCAGATATATGGTTTAAAGATATGGTTAGTAATCTGAAAATTTTCACCATTTCAAACATAAAAAAAACCCAAGAACAAAGATCAAAATATATATATGAATATTGTGCTATCAAAACAAAACAACAACCATAGGGTGTACAACGGAACAACCTTTCTTGTGCAAATGTGGTAGATGTATGAGATGAATATGGAGATGTTCTTGAATGTCCAGCCCTCAAGAGAGAGAACCTCAAGTTGTGATACCACAAGTTCTTACAAACACCTTGCAAGTTAGGATGCTCAACACCAAAGAACTCACTTTGTTGCTCTTCTATAATCCGAAAATTTCAGCCTTTTCCTTGCGAAGTCCGAATTTCAGCCACACTTTGAGAGAGTCTTGCTTGAGTTGCTTAGAGAGAAGTGTGTGTGAGAGAAAGGTGAAATGATGGAAGAGTGTTGTCTTGGTTAATGACTTCAAAAATACAAGATAAAAGGGATTCCCAAAGGAACCACTTTGGGCGGCCGAAACCAAGCCCCTAAGTGGGGTTTCCCCCCCAAAATTCATTTATAAAAGTTCACAGTCTTACCCTTCATATTTATAAAATTAAAACCAATTTTATTTTATTACAATAACACAATTTTATTTGTTATTATTTAACCAAGTTAAATAATGAAACAAACAATTTCTCATGAACAAATTATCCACATAATGTTGTTCTTTTACAAAAGCAGCGTTTTAGAAAAACCCATTTTCTAAATTGGTGTCGGTATTTATTTGTATGATCTCATCAACAAATAAATACTAGTTTGTGTTTGTTTAGCTTGTTATTGGGTATGACCTGACTTGGATCATAACATACTAACCACATCAATCTTGTATGTGTCTTGGCATATAAGGTTCAACAGAAAGAACTTGATCTAAAAGAGCAAAAGGAAGGCAAGGAAGGCTCAAGAGATCAAGGATACTTTTGATTCTAAGCAGAAAAAAGTTTTCATCTCTGCAGGGCTTAAAGTGGTAGGGACTGAAGACATCAACCAAAACTCGTTTGCTAAGAGTTCTAGTTCTTGTTCAACTCATCTCAGTTGCAAGAAAAAGACTGATCTGCTGTGTACCACTGCTGCACAGCCTGGACCATCAAACTCAAAGCATAGTCCTCAGCCCAAGAGGACTGTCTTAGCATCTACAAAGATGAGGTCGAGAAGGGATGTGACCAAAGACAGTCCTATTCCAAGGAAAATGCTCTTGTGAAGAAGAAGATGAACTGTGTCATGTGTGATAGCACCACTCACATTGCTAAGGATTGTCCATACAATCCAAAAGGTACTGTCCATATGACCAAAACAAAGAGTTCAAAGGGTCTCAAGAAGATTCAAGCTTCGGATGGAAAATAAGTTTCCCTCGAAAGCTCCAAATCTAAGAAGAAGGCAAGTGGAAAATTACTTGAGAAGAGAAGTTGGCCTCGGTAGAAAGGAGTTCTTCCGAAGCACTAAAGTTTGCTGCAGTGTCTACAGAACCTTCCGAAGGATGAGTCATCAAAACTTCGAAGTTCCAAAGGCTTCCGAAGTTTTGAAGGTCAAGTCCAAGACTCCAAAGGTGGTGTGGAAGTCTAAGAAAGACCAAGTGAGTGAGAATTCTCCATCAACAACAGCTTAAGATCCTCTTAGTACAACCATAGGATCTATTATTATTGAATTACCTTTTGTTAAGAAGCCCAAGACAAGCAAGGCTTGGGTTTCCATATGTAACTAATCATTTTCTTTTGTGCACGAACAACTGAAGACTAACAAAAATGTCTGGATCATTGATAGTGGTTGTTCCAGGCACATGACAGGCAATAGGTCACTACTCCAGAACTTTGAAAGGATTGATGGAGGACCAGTTGCTTTTGGAGGAGATGAAGGTGGTTACATTTCTGGAAGGGGCAAGGTCACAAATGGTAAGCTCCGCATAGAAAAGGTAAACTTTGTCAAGGAGCATGGATACAATCTTCTGAGTGTATCTCAATTTTGTGATCAGAGTCATAGTATGCTCTTTACTAAGCATGAGTGCATTGTTCTTATGCCTGGTGTGGTCATTCCTCATGAGCATATCTTGCTTAGAGCCCCCAGGAGAGGAAACATGTACAAGATGGATTTGCAAGAAACCTCTCCCTCTGGAGAAGTTTTATGCTTCCTGTCTAATGCTAATAGTAATGAGTCTTTCCTATGGCATAAAAGAATGTGCCCTATAAACTTTAAGAACATGAACAAATTGATTAAGCATGATTTGGTAACTTGAATACCAAAGAAAGAGTTTACAAGTGATGACCATTGTGTTGCATGCCTGAAAGGGAAGCAACATAAGGTATGTCACAGATGACTTTACAAGCTTAAGGAAAGGAACTCCATCACTACACCCCTACACTTGTTACATATGGATCTCTTTTGCCCTACCAGTGTAATGAATTTAGGAAGGACCTTATATGTTTAGTGATCACAGATGACTTTACAAGATTCACTTGGGTCTTCTTCCTTAGAACTAAGGATAAGATTCCTAAGATTCTGAAGAATTTCATCTTAAAGATTGAGAATCAATCTGATCACAAGGTCAAGATCATAAGATGTGATCAAGGAACTGAATTTAAGAACCAAATCCTTGATACATTTTGTGATGAAAAGGGTATTACAAGAAAATACAGTGCTCCTAAGACTCCTCAGCAAAATGGTGTTGCTGAGAGGAGAAAGAGGACACTAATTGAAGCTGCAAGAACCATGCTGTCTGACTCTAAGCTGTCCATCACCTTATGGGCAGAGGCAGTCAACACTGCTTACTATGTGCAGAACACAGTTTTAGTAGTTAAGACTCATGGCAACACTCCTTATGAACTTTGGCACAAGAGGAACCTTTCATTGGTTTTCTCAGGTCATTTGGATGTCTTTGCACCATCTTGAAAACCAAAGATCAAATTGCCAAGTTTGCTGAGAAATCAGATGATGGACACTTTATTGGATACTCTTATCAAGCTAAGGCTTACAGAGTATACAATCTTAGAATTAGAACTGTTGAGGAGTTAGCCAATGTGACTTTCAATGAACACACACACTGTGTTGTTGGTTCTGGTCCGGATTGTTTATTTGATTTTGTTTTAGTTATCAACTGTTTTAACAAATCTTGTGAGAATGTTTCAGGATCTGCAGAAAATTCAAATACAGGTGATCTTGATCCAAGATTTGAGCTAGGAATACCTTCATGTCATACATCTTCAGCTCCAATTGGAACTACTTTTGCAAATGAGGTTTCTATCCCCACAACAATGACAAACTCAGCTGATACATCTTGGATGCCTTTAAATTCCTGCTCAGAGGCTCTACTACTAGATAAGAACACCTCAGTTGTGGAAGACAACAATGGTGGTGGTGACAGTGACCAAGAATTTCTTGATGCCACTAACCACATCATAGATGAGAACATCAATGATGTCACACATTGCTTGGATCAAGTCTCTCTTGATAAGTATGTTGATGTGGTGGGAGAAACCTCTGCGCCAGATCTAAATTTCTCGAATTTAGATCTCTCTCAGCAACTTGTTGTGATCCCTCAGCTTAGATCCAGAAGTCTCACCCTACCACAAACATCATTGGAGATGTTGTCTCAGGGGTAAGGACAAGAGAACAACCCATGAAGAAAATGTTTGTCTTCACTCTTGTTTCTTATCCCAGATAGAGCCAAAGAAAATTGATGAGGCTCTAAAGGATGGAGTTGGGTTGAAGCTATGCAATAAGAGCTGCTTGAATTCAAAAGGCAAAAAGTTTGGAACCTTTGTCCTCTTCCTTCTGGGAAGACTACCATTGGAACCAAATGGGTGTTTCGGAATAAGAAAGATGATAGAGGCATCATCATCAAGAACAAAGCTAGACTGGTTGTTCAAGGATACGCACAAGAAGAAGGGATTGACTACACTCATGTCTTTGCTCTAGTGGCAAGATTAGAAGTTGTTAGGATATTCCTGGCATTTGCTGCATCCAAAAACTTCAAAGTTTTTCAGCTTGATGTGAAGTGTGCCTTTTTATAGGTAGTGATAGATAAAGAGGTATATGTCAAACAACCACATGGTTTTGTAGACCCTGATCATCCTTATTATGTTTGCAAGCTTGACAACGCTCTCTATGGGCTGCATCAGGCACCCAGGAAATGGTATGAGACACTATCTGAGCATCTTTGTAAACATGGATACAAGAGAGGTACTATAGATGGAACTGTCTTCATCAAATGACAGGGAAATGACATACTGCTAGTTCAAGTGTATGTGGATGACATCATCTTTGGTTAAACTAATCCAAAGCTCTGCAAAGACTTTGAGAAGCTGATGAAAGACAGATTTGAAATGAATGCCATGGGGGAACTCAATTTCTTTCTGGGAATTCAAGTGAAGCAAGTTGAAGATGGTATGTTTATACGTAAGTCAAAGTATGTTTAGGACATACTTATGAGGTTCAACATGACTGACTATAAGATTGCTAAGACACCATAGCCAGGAACCACTCCCTTGGACCTGATCTTGAGGGGGAGTGTGTAGATGAGCACTTATACAGGGCTATCATTGGGTCTCTTATATATCTTACTGCTATCAGGCCTAATATTATGTTGCTACATGCATATGTGCAAGATATCAAGCCAACCCTAAGATGTCTCACCTCATCACTGTCAAGAGGATTCTAAGATACCTCAAAGGTGCTTCAACACTTGGTTTATGGTACCCTAAGAATCCTGACTTCAATCTGTATGATTACACATATAGTGATTATGGTGGTTGCAACATGACTGCAAAGTCTACATCTGGGGGATGTCAATTCCTTAGTGGAAAGGTTGTCTCATGGCAATGCAAGAAACAATCACGTGTCTCTACATCAACTGTTGAAGCTGAATACATTGCTGCTGCAAGCTGCTGCGCTCAAGTACATTGGATTCAAAATCAGATGTTGGACTATGGGTTAAACATCAAGGACACTCCCATTCACATAGACAACAACAGTGTTATCTTAATCATAGAGAACCCTATGCAACATTCAAGGACAAAGCACATCAATATCAGGTATCATTTAATAAGAGATAACTATTAAAAGAGATTAATTAAACTAGTTAAAGTTCACACAGATGAACAATATGTTGATTTGTTTACAAAGGCTTTTGATGAACAGAGATTTTAATATCTAATATCAGCTATTGGGATGATAAACTTTGAGTAAGCTTTTCTTAAAACTAATTCTTATTATTTCTTAAAATATGTGCATCCTAAGTTGTCTAGTTCATCACTTTCATAAGCTAATGTTTTCTTTGGATGAAAAATTTCTTTTTGAAGACTTCCCTTAGATTTTTTAAAATTTCTGATACTTTGGAAGTTATGCTTTTAACTTCAGAAGCAAATCATGCCTTCAAAATAAATAATTGTCTAAGAAATTTACCTTCGGAAGAGCTTTCAGATTTATCTTGCGAAGCTTAAATACTTGTCCCAAACACTTACTTATTTTCAAGGACCATTTACTTCCAAAGAAAAATTAACTCTCGGAAGCTTTGTTGTTTTATATACAAAGCCCTCAAGTTTTAATTTCTCTTCCGAAGCAAAATTCTTAAAACTCTCAGGAAATTCTTCCGAAGTCATTTTAGCATTGGAAGCTTTTTAATTAAAACTTCCGAAGATAATTAACTCTCGGAAGCTTTTTGACATCCAAGAAAACTACTTTTTGAGCAAAAGTAAATTACTTTTTCAGAGGTGGGACAAACATTCAGATTTCAAAATTTATCCTCTTTCTTTTAACTTTTTTCTGAAATCCCTCTCACATATAAACCCAATGGTTTCCCCCTCTTTCTATCATCTGTTCTTCCTCCAAACCTAAAAACCAAAATTTTTCTCTTAAATTTCTTTCTTCCTTCTTTCTTCATCTTTAAGTTACCTCAATATGGGCAACCTCGCTCACAAAAATGATGTCAACTTTACCGTGCAGCTACACATGCAACACAATCAGGTTGCTCTGTTAAGCTCTGAGAAAGATCCTCATTTTTTAGAGGGTTGTCGTTTCTTAGCTTTGTCTAACTACTTCACCTCCCTAACCATTGATCCTCCACTCTATGAGGATCAACTGCTTGAATTCTGGAAGACCTGCCAAGAGGTCATTATGGACTGGGAGAAGGCACTGTCTGCCACGGTGCAGGGGAGAACAGTCTTCATCACTCCGGCCATCATCAATAGACATCTTCCTCTGGATGATGAAGAAGGTGGGGTGTTCTTCCCAAAGAAGTTGTCAATCATTATTTGAGTAGATGGGATATGAGGGAGATTTCTCTACAAAGACCTTTAGGAAAGGGAAGGTCTCATCCCAATGGAGAATCCTGCTCCATGTGGTCATCCACAGCTTATCAAACAAGCATGGTGGATGGGACCAAATTCCTGAGAATCTCTCCTTCATAATACATTGAATGGTTCAAGGGGTCAAATTCAGGTATTTTCAGTTTGTTTATACAAATTTACTTGATAATTTAGACTCCTTAGAGTATTACATGTTTCCTAGATATGTCTACTACATTCTTAACTGTGAACTGGGCTCACAGTTGAGGGAAACAGGTAACATTCTTAAATTGGGACAGATGAAGCCCGACATTTGTAAAATATGAGGAAGACCACTGTTGGCTTCTCTGGGGTAGAAACAGCCCTTGTCCCAAAAATGTTAGAGCTCATTGCTCAAGGTGACAACCTAGCAGCACAAGCTAGTGATGAGCCCACACCTGCTACCTCCCAATCACCCACACAGCCTCAAATCACCATCACTTACCAAAGAAAATCCAAACGAACCCCTGATCAGACTATTGAGTCTGTGGAGGCCCCCATATACTCACCCATACACGAAGAAATGGACACTAGAGCTCCCAGTTCTCCTGAGGAGCAAACCACTCCCATCTCTTCAAGAATAAGTGCTGAGGTTCCTCATGCTCAGCCTGATGAGCTCATTAGCCCAACTACTTTAAGCCATCAGTCTGAGTCTCAACACTCAAGTGATCAACGTTCAGGGGACAGTTACCATCCCCAGCGTATAGATCTAAACCAACCAATTCCCCACCTTGAGTTCTATACTGATTAAGATCTAGGTTTCAGTGAGTATAATGAGTCTCTCTTCTTTACCCTTACTCCAAGAGAGTTGAATGCTCATGAGTCGCCTACATCTATCCCACATCAGTCACCTACAACTGAGGTGGACACTTCTGAACCTGTTTAGGATGTCCATATGTAAGAGGCCCTCACTTCTGAAAGTGATTACATCATTAAGACCTCAACCATGGCATCTTAGCCCACTAACATGTCAACTGAGATTGCCAGTGAGCAAAGGAAAACCAGCAGCCAAGAACCTGAAGCTTGTGGTGAGAGAGAGGACTTTGGTCCAATCATCTCATCCCCCAATGAGTCTTCTGATGAAGATGAGGGGAATCTGAGACTAAAGGTGCACAATCTGACTAAAACATGCACCTATTTAGTCTCAAAGGTTAGTCACCTTGAATCTCAGGTGACTACCTTACACAACAGGATCAATGATCAGCAACTTGAGATTTCATATCTTAAGGAAAAACTAGCTGGGAGACCCTTAAGAAGTGCTCAACCACGAACACAAGAACCTGTGGATGTGATTGACCTATCTTCCAAAAAAGGGGAGAAAGTTATTACAGCCATAGAACCTAGGAGTTCTTCAGAGAGAGTGTACATTGAGGACTCACCATCCTCACTTGCAATTGTGCATTCTCAGCAACCTCCTCAAGTTCACATTGATATGGCCTACACTGACTCCCTCATATAGAGTCTGTTTGAGGATGGGATACCAAGGGCTATGTCATCTTCACCATCATCCAATCACATCATTAGGTGGAGGTATGACAACATCAGGAAAGCCCTAATCATCATAAGAGTTCAAGGACAGCAAGAAGTCTTCAATTTTCAGACATTGAACTACTATGAAGGTCTGGATTTAGTCAACATGCCACTTGTCAACCAAGCAAATCAAGACAAGCTGACAAACTGGCTCAAAGAATCAAAGATAGGATCACTACAGAGTTCACCTTAAGAAGGAGACTTAGGAAATCAGGCAATGCCATTGGTCAACTGGATGTTGAGGTAGGCCCTAAGATTAGTTTCATAGGGGAAACCTTGACTGAAGGCCTGGTGGCAGAACCTGAGATCCTTGTCTCATCATCATCAACTGTTGTAGAGATCCACACTCCTATTGAGACACCTGCTGGTGAAGGTGCTCCTCAACCTCTCTCTGGCCAGAGCTTAGATGCTGCAACAAGCAATGAAGGCCAAAGCACTCTCCACCCTGAGTAACAAAGGTCTGTGAGTGACAAAGGGAAAAGAAAGATGACATCTAAGGAGATTGAGGAGGAGGAGAGAGAGACATAGAGAGGAAAAGGAGCCTGAGGGGAGAAAGTTCCTCTGCTGAGTCTTCAAGACTCATGGAGTCCGCTATCAGGGCTGTCCCAGACCAGATACTCAGAATGATGAGTTAAGGGCAGTCAGGATAAATTACCTGCAGACAAGAAACTATAACATAGACAGTTTCATCTCTCTCCCCTTAGAAGAGTTGAATGAACTGGTTGATCTGGAAAGGTCAAAGGAGAAGAAGGAGGCAAAAGATGCACAGCTTCTAGTACAAGTCAAAGAAGAGAGAAGAAGAAAAAGATTGTACAAGGACATGCCTACCCTCTCCCCAGTTCAGGAAAGTCCTGCACATGAAAATGTGGTGCACCAAGAACCTCAGGTAGGCAAAGAAGAAGAAAGGATTAAGATGATCAACTACTTGAGTGCCACGGGCTTCTATCAGGCAGATGCACTCCTTCCCTTGTCCTATGACTATGTTGAGTTTGAGTACTTAAAACTACTTGAGCTTGAGTTAGTCAAGGACAGAAAGTCAACTAAGAAGAAGCTAAGGAAAGAAGCTGCAAAATCAAGAGCCATCATCTAAAAGAGCATGAAGAAGTCTGCTCATAGCCAGAGGATGATAAGCTTCTTGAAGCTATATGGATTCTTTTGAAGGAGACTTGGCCCTATGTCTCTATCCATTATAGATGAGCATATTAGGGTGACCAAGCAGAAGATCAAAGTGGAGAGCTCATTGACTTACACTCCACTCTAAGTCAAGCCCCACCTGAAGTGGAGGTTAAGGTTTAACAACCAGAGACAACACAACCTGGACCTCCTGCTGAAACTCAGCAAGCTTCATCTTCTAATCCACAGTAGGGTCAACCTCCCTCTCCTTCTAAGCCTGAGAGAGAAGAAGTCCCAACTAAGAAAGACAATGAAGATCAATCTGGTACTGCTGGCTAGTATTCTAAGTTAAAACGTGTTAAGAGAAAGAAGAGGATGGGTTCTAGACCAAAGCCAAAGAAGAAGAAGACCGCACCCTCTTCTACACCCTAGGATGAGTCAGAACATTTTGAGGTTGTGCAGCTATAGGATGCTACATCAACTCCAATTCAACCATCTCCTCTAGCATCAGAAAGACCCATCTTGTCATGGACATACACCACAAATCCAGAAAGATGGCATGTCATTAGAGATCAAGGCACTGAAGACATTTACACATGGCAAGATATGTTTCAGTTGCCATTGCATGACCTCTTTAATATGAGAAGACACTTTGATAGTTTGAAGGATCCTGATCACCTTATGAAGAAAGGATTGGTGATCATCCTAATGAGGACTATTGATATCTGAAGTCTACTAAGTGTTTTGGTAGAATCAGCCTAGGGGGAGTTTGTAGAGATTAATGAAAAGGTTGATGCAACCAAAACACCCAATGTCTTTCTTGCATGCTGCACAAGTGCATTGAAGAAGAATGCTTAGGAAGTTTTACACATGCAACAGAAAATACTCTAAGTGTAAAATATTCCGAAGCCAAGATCAATATCTTCCGAAGCCAATTATGAAGTCTTTCGAAGCCTTAGAGACAAAGTCTTCCGAAGCTTCAACTCATGAAACAGATTTCATCCAAAGAGATTTGAGACCTTTCCGCTGCACCTCTGTAATGTCACCTTTCCACTGCACCTCTGTAATGTCACCAACTTACATAACTTGGTGAAAAGGTCCATGCTTTTGGTAACTGTACATTGAGGTCTTGAGACTGTAACTTTCTACTTCATGTACTTTATCCTTTTTGTAATAGATAAGGATGTGAGCTATGGCATGTCATAGTCACAAGTCAAAAGGCAATCTACCTTTTGACTCTACAGTTGATTTTGTTTTGTGTCTAGTCAATTGTATCCAGTTGGCTTTCAAAGTATAGCTGGCTGTAGGATGTAGTATAAGTATCTCATGTTCTTGTATCTTTCGAATATGCTTTGTAACACTTGAATAGAACATAGAGAAAGCAATATACTGCATTCTTGAAGACCATACACTTGTTTTCTTGTGTTTTGTCTCTTGCATTACTTGTGTCTTAGTGTTGGACCAAAAGAACCAATGAGCCAAGATCAGAAAACCTCTAAGTCCCACATGGTATCACAACAACTGCTGAAAAGCTTCATCAGCAGTTTGAAAAGTGCTGAAGACTTCAACGCTGAAGATCAAGTGCTGAAGACTTCAACAGCTGAAGAACTAAAGTGCTGAAGTACAACAGCTGAAGAACACAAGTACTAAAGCTGAACAGCTGAAGAACACAAGTACTGAAGCTGAACAGCTGAAGAATACAAGTGCTGAAGCTGAAAGACCAAAGTACTGAAGTACAACAGCTGAAGAGTTTACAAGTGCTGAAGATCAACAGCTGATGCACAAAGTCTGAAGACAAAGACTGAAGACAACAGCTGATGATATCTACTGAAGTCATCAGCTGATGAAACATCTGAAGGTCAAAGTCTAAAGATCAAGTACTGAAGCCTCAGTAGTTTGTCACAACTGCTAAAGAGTACTTCTTCAGTAGTTGTGATATCAGTAGTTTTATATTTTTAGTTTCAGTAGTTTTGTAAAACGACTGAAGAGCTTGTTCTTCAGTCGTTGTAGTTTCAGTAGTTTTATATTTCAGTAGTTATAAACAACAGATAACACTTAGCATATTTTGTACGAAGATGTCAGCTGTTTTGACATCTTCAGTAGTTGTGTTTCAGTTGTAATAAATCTGTTAGATGTCACTATCAAGTGACATCAGCAGACGTCACATCTCTTATATAAGAGGTGTCGACCTAATCATAATTGTGACATTCTGTTACCACGAAAGTGAATATTGAATGAAATATATTTGCAGATATTCTCTCTCTCTATAACCGTCTTTGTTCTTCATTGAATATCGTTTTGTTCTTGTGAATCGACTAATTCATTGTTTGAATTCTGCTGCAATACTCATCAATCAATCAAACATAGATCACTGATCCTAACAAGTGGTATCAGAGCTGGTTAATCATTGATCGATCTAACAATTGATCATTGAAACTGCTAATTGATATCTGTGTTTGATTGAATTAGCGTATTTGTAAGAACTGGTTATAGATTATTGAATTTCTACCGCGTTCGTTCATTTATTTTGAGATCTTCTGGTTCAATTGGTTGTTGCGTTTTTGTTCTAAATCTATATTAGCTTAACTGAATTTGATTGAATCTGAGATGACGACTCCTTCTAATGATCCTCACAATACCGGTTCCTCAACCAAGCCTCCGATGCTGGTTAGGACCGAGTATAACATATGGCAATGAAGAATGCTTCATCACCTGTCTGTTAACAGTTCAGGTTGTTGGAAATCTGTGGTACATGGACCAAATAAGCCTATGGTGAACAATCCGGAAACCAATCAAATGGTTCCGAAAAGAAGGAACAATACTCTGATGAAGATCGGAAACTATTTGAGATTGATGCTAAAGCCCATGGAATTCTGGCCATGGCACTGCCTAATGAAATCTATTCAGGGCTTATGCATCATGAAACTACTCATGATCTCTGGAATGCCCTGAAGAACAATTCGGTGGCACTGATGAGGTCTTAGCAAACAATAGAAAGATCCTTGCCCAACAATATGAGACATTCTCTCATAGAAAGGGTGAGACACTGACTCAACAGTTTGAGCGCTTTTCCTGCTTGATATCTGAGCTGAAAATGGTGAAACAGGAATACACCAATAGCCAGATGAACAACAAATTCTTCAGATCACTGCCTGAGAAATGGGACACATACACTATTGTCCTACGCTCCAGTGCAAATCTTGAAGGCCTATCTCTCACCCAACTTCATGGGAAACTGCTTACATTTGAAAGAGAGATAGAGCAGAAGAGGAAACTGCCCTCATCAGGAAAGCTCACTGATGACTTTGTACCAGGCAATACTGCCTTGGTTGGTCATGAGTCAGAATATGCTGCATCTGAAAGCAATTATGATGAGCATATAGATTTCTCTTCAAATAGTTCTGATCATGCATTTGTTGGTATTGAGAGTCATTCTGGTAGTAATAGTGACAATTTATGCTTCATCATGGATGATGTGAAAGGAATGCTGATGATGATCTAGAAGAGATGGATAGCCTAGCTAGAGGCACTGATTAATATCAGATCTCAGAAGTTCTACAAGAGAACTGGCAGGAAATTTCCTAGACTCTCTGGCAAAACCAAAGTTGGTTTTGACAAGAGTAAGTTGAGGTGTCACAAATGCCAAAGGCTAGGACACTTTGCAAGAGAGTGTAGATCAACTGGATCTAACTCTTCTGCACCCTTTGTGACTTTTCCTAGTACTAGTCCACAAAACAGAGGGCAACATCCTGCTGGTTCTGGTCATTATTCACACCCTAGATCTCCTGCATACTTTGTTCCCCAGGGTCAAATGTCATATCCTTATCCCTGCTATTATGTGCCTCAACCAAATTCTGTTCAAGCTCCAATCGCACAACAACCACAAGCATTGCCTGAACCACAGCCTTCCAATCTCATCAACAAACTCAACCTCAACAAACAGCTTCTTCACCCCAGGAGTTGTTGACTGGAGCAGTTTACCAGATGACATGTCTGGTCATGAACAACTGTTCTCAGGTGCTGGTCAACATGGTGGTGACAGTCCATTTGGAAATCTAGCTCTTATGGCTTTGGATTCTGCTGATACTTCATCCTCTAATGCCTCTACACCAAAGGTATCACAAGTATCCTCTGAGGCAAAAGCCAAATTATGTTCTGACACATGTATAGCAGCATTTGCATCTATTAGAGAGGCAAATGTAGCTTTAATCAATAAGAACATTGAGCTAGAACAAATAATTTCCAAAAACAAAGCTGAATTTGAGTCTGTGCTTAATGATAAAAATGATGAGATTTACAAACTGAAATGCCAAATCACTGATGATAAGGCTAGGGAAGAGATACTTCTAGAGAAGTATAAAGATCTCAAAGAAACCCTTGCAGTTACCCAGGTAGAGTGTGATAGATGGGTACAATCATGCAAAGGTTTTGAAATGCTTCTTAGTAAGCAATCTGCTTCCAATGTGAAGTTTGGTATTGGTTACAATCACACTGCTCCACCTACAGATTTTACTCCAAAAGCAGAGGTAGAATCTGATGGTGAGAGTGATAACCAATCCATCTCATCATGTGATCTACTTTCTGATACAGCACAATCAGAAGTAGCAGTCAGCATCAAGCCCTCTCTGAACCTATCAGCTGATGTTGATGGTTCAAATGCTGACACTCACATGATCAATGAGTTGATCAACTCAGGAGTTAATTCTGAATGTCCTGAAAGGACTAGAGAGCAGGATTTAACACCTGAAGTTCAAACTCCAACTGCTGTCAGTACTGAAGAGAAGAAAACTGTCAGTAGAAAGAGTTTGAAGACTACTAAAGAGGCAGTCAAGAAAGCAAACAATGCTTCCACAGCATTGAAGAGCAAGTCTTCAGTTGCTTCACCCTCTTTAGTTGATGATCAACCTAAGATGAAGAAGAAACCATGTGAAGTATGTGGTTTGTTCAATCATCTTACAGATGATTGCTGGTACAAAAGAGGTTCCAAACTCAAACAAAAGAAGAAATTAAAGAGAAAATGGTAAAAATGAAAACTGAGTTTGAGACCACATTTGTATAGCAACATCAAATCCTGTAACCCTTAAGTCCTCAAAGAAACCCAAAAAGGAAGGGATTAAACAGGTGATAGCTGAGAGTGCTCAGAAGAAGAAGGTGCAACATAGGAACTTATCAAACTCCACTGGCAATGTGTCTGATGAGCTGAAAGCTTTATCACAAAATCAGACACCTGGTTATGATGGTTCAACATCTGTTGGGTAGAGTTAACCAACTAGATGCCTATGTTGAAACCACAGAAAAGGAGATCCAAGCCAAAGGATTTCTTCTTCACCATCTTCTTCCTCTCAGGCTGTTGTTTCAAATAAACCTGTTAGTTTACCATCTATTGATGAGACCAGGCCCAAAACCAAAAAGGTTTGGGTCTCTAAAACTAACTGATGTTTATTTTTGCAGGGTTCTCCAAAATGCCAAAGTAGCATCTGGTATGTAGACAGTGGGGGATCTATGCACATGACTGGGAACAGCTCTCTTCTTCATGACTACTCTCAAGGAAAGAAGGGTTTGTTCTTTTGGCAATGATGCTAGGGGTTACATCATTGGTAAGGGCTTTGTCTCCAATGGAGAAATCAAATTTGATGATGTTAATCATGTGGAAAATCTCAAGTACAATCTCTTGAGTGTCAGTCAAATGTGTGATAAAGGCCATGTTGCTCTTTTCACCAGTCAAAACTGTAGGATTCTGTCATCCAAAGTTTTGCACTTGATTGACAAGGTGTTGGATGATCACACTCTCCTGAGAGCCAACAGGACAGGAAGAGTGTATGCCTTAGATCTTTCCAAGAAAATAGATCTCAAAGGCAATCCTTGCCTATTTTCCAAAGCCTCTTCTCAAGAATCTAAACTGTGGCACAGAAGGCTGGGTCATGTTAATTTCAAAAACATGAATCAGCTTATCCACAATAGTTTAGTCAGAGGCTTACCAATAAAGGAGTTCCACTGTGACGAAACCTGCACTGCTTGTTTAAAAGGAAAACAGCACAAAGTCTCATTCCCTCCTATAAAGAGCCTAAGTCCACTGTCTGCTTGCAATTACTGCATATGGATCTATTTGGTCTGTGAGTGTGATGAGCATGGCAAAGAAGAAATACTGTCTGGTAATTATGGATGATTACTCCAGATTTGTATGTACTTTCTTTCTACATTCAAAGGATGAGGTTGCTCAGAAGGGTATTAACTTTGTGTTGTATATGAGAAGCAGTATTCCTTCCAGTCAAGTGTATCAGGAGTGATAATGGAACTGAATTCAGGAATCATACACTTGACGACTTCTATCTCTCAAAGGGAATCAAGATGCAGTTTAGCTTCCAAAGACTCCAGAACAAAATGGAGTAGTGGAGAGAAAGAAAAGGACCCTCATTGAAGCTGCAAGGTCCATGTTGGCTGACTCTGGTTTGCCACTGACCTTTTGGGCTGAAGCTGTCAACACAGCTTGCTATGTGCAGCAGAATAGAGTTCTAGTAAATCAGAGGTTGATGAAGACTTCATATGAAGTTCTCCATCATTTGGCTCCTTTGATTTCATTTTCAAAGCATTTGGATGTCCCTGTTTTATTCTCAACATAAAGGATCAACTCCATAAATTTGATCGTAAGGTGGATGCTGGGTATTTTGTTGGTTATTCATCTACTTGCAAGGCATACAGAGTCTTCAACTGCAGAAGAAAGATAGTTGAAGAGACTCTGCATGTGAAGTTTAATGAATCTCCTTTGGACAAGATTCCACAAAACCTGTGGAGTTGTTTGATTTGGACATACTGCAATATGTTCCTTATCAACCTCCAGCTGTTGCAGATCCTGTGGCTCAATCATCTTCTGCAGCATGTCTTCCACCTGGTGGTTATGATGATGATGATGACAATATCAATACTCACCTATTCAAGTTTAGTGACCAACTGCCTGTGTCTGCTAAACTTGCTGCTCCTGTAGCTTCAGCAGTTCCATCCACAACAAATGCTGATGAGATCTTGTTTCCTTTCTTTGATCTTTTGAGTTACCATCAAATTCTTGGTTTCAAGAGTCTACATCAACATCTGCTGCTGCTGCTGAAGGTTCTACAAACACTTGCACAGATCTCATTGTTTATCAAGAACTGAAGAATCCCCCATGTCTCAAATTATTGGTGATATCAATGCTGGTGTTTCAACCAGAAGTCAATTGTCTAACTTCTGCTTCTATGCTCTCTTCATCAGTCAGCTAGAGCCAAAGAACTACCATGTTGCTCTGAGAGACAAGGATGGGTTGAAGCTATGCAGCTTGAGCTACTTCAGTTCAAGAAACAGCAAGTGTGGGAACTTGTTCCTCTTCCCCCAGGTAAGTGTGCAATAGGCACTAAATGGGGTTTAGGATTAAAACCGATGAAAATGGGCTTATTGTTAAGAACAAGGCTAGACTGGTTGTACAGGGGTTTTCACAAGAAGAAGGTATTGACTATGATGAAACCTTTGCCCCTGTAGCCAGACTAGAGGCAATCAGATTGTTCTTAGCCTATGCTGCATTCCACAATCTTAAAGTTTTTCAAATGGATGTTAAAAGTACATTTTTATATGGTAAAATAAAGGAAGAAGTTTATGTGTGTCAACCACCAGGCTTTGAGGATAATAAACATCCGGAATGGGTGTACAAACTTGATAAGGCTCTTTATGGGTTGAAACAAGCTCCTAGAGCCTGGTATGAGACACTCTCTACTTTTCTTCTTAAGAATAATTTCACTAGAGGCTCCATTGATAAAACTTTGTTTGTTAAGAAGGTGGATCAGCATAAGCTACTTGTTCAGATTTATGTTGATGATATTATTTTTGCATCCTCTGATCCGCAGTTGTGTGTGATTTTACAACATTGATGAAAAAGAGGTTTGAGATGAGTGCAATGGGAGAATTACAGTACTTTCTAGGCTTGCAAATCAAAAAAAGGTTGATGGAATTTTTATTCATCAGTCAAAATATACAAAGATCTTTTGAATAAGTTTGATTTACAAAACTGTAAGCCCTGTTCTACTCCCATGTGCAACACCACACAACTGGATGCTGATCAGAAAGGTAAAGCTGTTGATGAAACGCTTTACAGATGTATGATTGGGTCCTTGATGTATCTAACAGCTTCTAGACCAGATATTATGTTTGCTACATGTGTTTGTGCTAGATTTCAGGCTGCTCCTAAAGAGTCTCATTTGATTGAGTCAAGAGAATCTTTAGATATTTGCAAGGTACACAATCTCTGGGTTTATGGTATTCCACTGGACACTCTTGCAAATTAGTTGCTTTTTCAGATAGTGACTATGCAGGTGCAAGTTAACTAGAAAGTCAACTTCTGGTGGTTGTCAATTCCTAGGCAACTGTTTGATTTCTTGGCAGAGTAAGAAACAAACATATGTTGCTACATCAACTGCTGAGGCCGAGTACATTGCTGCTGCATGTTGCACCTCTCAGGTACTCTGGCTTCAGAACCAACTTCTGGATTATGGCATTACAGAGACTAAGACTCCATTGTTAATGGATAGTGCTTCAGCTCATGTATTGTCAAAAATCCAATCCAGCACTCTAGGACCAAACATATAGAGATCAGACATCATTTTATTCGGGATTGTTTTGAAAAAGGTCTGATTGATCCTAAGTTTGTGCCTAGTGCTGATGAGCTTGCAGATATTTTTACTAAGCCTTTGGATAGTTCTACTTTCTAAAACCTTGTGTTAAGGCTTGGTATGCTGCAGCTAGAATAAGTGACAACTACTGATGATTTCAGTAGTAATTACTGATGATCATTGGTACCCATGTCATATATAAGTACTGATAGTTTTTTCCCTCAGTAGTTTTATAACTACTGATGGCTAAATGCCTCGCAAGTACTGAAGTACTTTATCTGTTCCAAACTACTGATGTAGTTAAAACTACTGATGTAGTTACAACTACTGAAATCAGTATAAACAGATAAGTACTGATGTCCTATGAAACACCGGAAAATCAGATGCAAAGTCTGATGAGTAAAGTGTTGAGGACAGCATGAAACAACTAAAGGCTATGAATTGACGACAACTACTGAAGAGAACTTTCTCTTCAGTTGTTTCAACAACTGCTGTTTCATTCTAACAACTGAAGCAAAACGATGTCTTCAGTAGTTTTATAACTACTAATGACTAATACCAGTCTTCAGTTGTTTACAACAGCTGATGACAAAACCACTGTCTTCAGTAGTTTCACAACTACTGATGACAAACACCAAGTCCTCATTGTTTCAATCATCTGAAGTCAAAACACGGTCTTTAGTAGTTTTCTAACTTCTGATGCCTAACACCACGACTTCAGCTGTTTCAACGTCTGAAAGGATAATACCATGTCAACGGTCGTTTAAAACTACTGATGACTAACACCACATCTTTCAATCGTTTTCTTACCCGTACCCTATAAATATCCCTGACCTAATCCTTCAAAGCTTCATCTTCTTCAAACCTAACGTTCCTCTCCAAAACTTCTCTTCTCAATGGCATCCATGCAAATTAAACCGCGACACAACTGTGTTGCCTACCTTACTAAATCGCCTGTCTGGGCTAAGTTCGATACTGCTATCGATCTTATGGTTCAGTCCCAATACCAAACGGTATTTCTTCTGAATCCCATACTACATGCCGAATCCCTCCAACAGTTTTGGATGAACGTCCCATTACCACTGGGGAGAACAACCGACCATCTCTCCAGTCGGTCGTCAACAACAAAGAAGTGGTCATCACTCGTGCAATAATCCGCCAAATTCTTCATCTGGATGATGCTATTTCTCCTGCTGGATATCCCAAGGGCACCACAGATCTATCCTTTGCCCAACATGGATATCAAGGCAATCTCATGCCTCCACTATCATGAAGAAACACTTCATGACGCCGAACGCCTAATTTTTCACATGGTGAATGTATGTTTGGCTCCTAAGACTTCGTCTTGGGATCAAATGTCGTCAAAGTGGCAGCAGGTAATGTATTCTATTCTTGAGCAACAACCGTTAAACTTTTCAGAAATATTTTTCGGAGCTCAAGGATATGGCTCAAAAATTAAGTGCTAACCGTTGGATACTATATCCACGGTTCATA
Organism: Flaveria trinervia; assembly: GCA_025506515.1. Taxonomy (NCBI): domain Eukaryota; kingdom Viridiplantae; phylum Streptophyta; class Magnoliopsida; order Asterales; family Asteraceae; genus Flaveria; species Flaveria trinervia. Next base: position 42,463,664 of record CM046455.1, on the reverse strand, counting down.
ATGGACATCATTACAAACCAGCTTAATGCTGAGGGACTTGTTGGCTTGGGAGTCCCCGCTACGGCTGTTCTGCCGAAGTATACTCCCGCACAACTCTGACTAGACACTCAAATTGGCTGCCAAGCTGCGCAACCACGCAGCTGGAACCCCAGCCACCACCTCCAAATCAAAAGTCCCCACCAAACCCACCAAAAAGAAACCCAAAATGGCTACTCAGGGAATTGAGTCCCCTAAGGATGCCCCTGCAACACAAACGCAGGAGATATCCACTGGTCCAACCCCCTAGTGGATACAAGGACTCTTCCAGCCATAGCCGCTCAGGATTCCTCTCAACAGGAGCCTGCAGCAACCACAAAAGGGTTACCTACACATCTGGGATCTCCTCACTAGAGGGGATTGCCATTGAAGAGCACCAACCTCCCCAGGTGCCAACTGCTTCTATCCCTTCACCCCATGCAACCGCCCCTCACAGCCCAACTTTAATAGTTGCACAAGTGCTGACTCAACTACAATCCTCACCCCCTCCCCAGAAACCACTTACTACTGGGAACACCTCTACAATTGAGGGGGAGGAACACAGTGCACTTGAGAACCCACAGCACAGGGGTTTACCACTTCTATCTCCTCGTGTAGATAAGGAGATCAGAATATCTAGTGAGGCTGCCATCTCTTCTGAATCAGCACATGATCAGAATGAGGCTGGTAACATTGCTAAGACCTCACTAGAGGCAATAGCTGATGATGGACATTGTCCTGAGGCTGGAAGTCCCCAGTACCAAGAAAAAGGGTCACATGCAACTACTGGTCTACACCCAGTGCATGTAAATCCTGCTCCAAGCAGGAGGTCAGATGATTCAACTTCGGCTGATGATGACCTGGGCTTTTTCTATGATGTTCTTGCCCAGAACACAATCCTTGAAGAGAAAGTCAGTAGGCTGCAAAACCTACTTGACCAACTCTCACAAGGAGAAAGACCATCTGCCTCCACCAACCCACAGATGGCACCTTCAGTTGAAGGTTTCCCAAACACTGAGCCACTCCAAACTCAAGCACCTGCCTCTGCTTCAGGCCCTATTTCTCAAGACCAGAACCCTCCTGAGCAAATAGGTGTTGTACTTCAACATTCCCTCCCTCTCATCACACCCATAATCACTGATATTGTGACTAAAGCCATTGATGAGAGGCTTTCCTCAACTTTTACAACCCTGATTGATGCTGCTGTGCAAAAGACACTTTCTGCGGTACAAACCCTTCCACCAATGGATCCAAAAAGGGGGAGAGTATGCAGTGGAAAGAAAGAAGAGGGAAAAGAATAGAGGAAGAGAAGGAAAGAGAAGCAAGCCAAAAGGAGGAGAAAGAAATGCCACCACTGCTCACTTACAAGCGAAAGAAAAGTGCTGATGATCAACCTACTGCTGAAGACAAATCCTTGGAAGAGCTGGTAAAAGAAGCTGACACTACACACAGCCGATCCATGGATAAAATAATTGAACAACTCTTCAGGCAAGGGTTTGATACGCCACATTGGATAGTGAGATCAGAAGATTGGAAGTGCAAGAGATTCAAACCCGATGGGCTGGTATGATACTCTTGAAAAGAGAGATTGGAGATCATGGTCCGCTTCATTGCAAAATACTTAGGAAGATCTTAATGGAGATTCGCGCATGGACCAGGGACAGTATTCTGGCTATAGCCACCAGAATCTGTCTGTCTGAGCAATTCCACAAGGGGATTATTGTTGAAGCCCTTGATGAGGCTGGGGCTGGTAAAAGGTTGGAAATGGCTAAAACTTACAAAGGCGAAACTTACTACCAAGATGCTGGATCAACCTTCCCTTCCACCCACTCAAACACAGCCTACCCCTCAAATCTCCAAACCAATCTCTAAGCCAAAGTCCAAACATCCTCTTTCTTCAACACCAATTCCTTTACCAACCAAACCATCATCTAGTGATGCACCTAGAAGGAGGAGAAGGGTGATGAGGATGGAAGAAGAAGAAGAAGAAGAGGATGAAGATGATAGTCTGCCACTCTCTGCTGTTCTAAAGCTACCAAAACCCAGAAGTCAACCCATGATCACACCTGACTCTCAAAGGGAATGCTCAGAGTCAAGATAGAAGATGAAAGAACAGCAGAAATAGCATGATGAGCAACTACTGAAGATGGTTGACAAGGAGTTTCCTCAGTCATCATCTATACAAGCCATTGAAAGGGCATGCTCAGAGGCTGTACACTCTCAGGCACACTTTTCAGTATCAGAAGAAGAGAGTGAGAGTATGGCCAGACCCCAGGGTGAGTTCTAGAGTCCATAAAAGAACTATTCCACACAGATACAATGGCCAGGTTAGAAAAACAATAGATTCTACCATCATGTTGGCCATTGTAGTCACACCCTGGGAAATCATTGATGAATTCAAGAAAGCTCATCAAGCAAAGATGACCCCTCAAGCCTTACTAGAAAACAAGATGATAAAAAGGGGTTGTTATATAAAAAGCTTGAAGACATCCAGAAGAATGAGCTCCAGTTACTCCTTGAAGGCACCCATCCTGATGAACTTGTATATAGGGAGGTAACTACAGTGGAGCTGAAAAATGGCAGGACCATGAAGTACTTATCTGAGTACTATGGTCCAGAGTTCTTCTTCGAAGGTGGAGTAGAAGAACTCTCCAAGGAGGAACAAGTTGTTCTCCTTGAGGCCTGTTCGAGAGTCATACAGACTTATTATGGGGAAGTGAATCTCATGAATGGGATAACAACTCTGTGTCCAGTTCCCCAAAACAGAGTTCCCATTCATACCTTGCCAAACAAATATGAGATTTCTTCCCAGGCCAGAGCTTACATGGGTCATCTTCTTTACTGATCAAGAAGGAAAAAGACCAATCTTTTGCCAACAATAAGTGGGATAATAAATAATTTAGAGGTTTTGGCTGCATTGGTTCAGGGGGAGTTTGTTGGACCAAAAGAACCAATGAGCCAAGATCAGAAAACCTCTAAGTCCCACATGGTATCACAACAACTGCTGAAAAGCTTCATCAGCAGTTTGACAAGTGCTGAAGACTTCAACAGCTGAAGATCAAGTGCTGAAGACTTCAACAGCTGAAGAACTAAAGTTCTGAAGTACAACAGCTGAAGAACACAAGTACTGAAGCTGAACAGCTGAAGAACACAAGTACTGAAGCTGAACAGCTGAAGAATACAAGTGCTGAAGCTGAAAGACCAAAGTACTGAAGTACAACAGCTGAAGAGTTTACAAGTGCTGAAGATCTGAAGACAACAACTGATGTACAAGTCTGAAGACAAAGACTGAAGACATCAGCTGATGATATCTACTGAAGTCATCAGCTGATGAAACATCTGAAGGTCAAAGTCTGAAGATCAAGTACTGAAGCCTCAGTAGTTTGTCACAATGCTGAAGAGTACTTCTTCAGTAGTTGTGATATCAGTAGTTTATATTTTTAGTTTCAGTAGTTTTGTAAAACGACTGAAGATCTTGTTCTTCAGTCGTTGTAGTTTCAGTAGTTTATATTTTAGTAGTTATAAACAACTAATAACACTTAGCATATTTTGTACGAAGATGTCAGCTGTTTTGACATCTTCAGTAGTGTGTTTCAGTTGTAATAAATCTGTTAGATGTCACTATCAAGTGACATCAGCACACGTCACATCTCTTATATAAGAGGTGTCGACCTAATCATAATTGTGACATTCTGTTACCACGAAAGCGAATATTGAATGAAATATATTTGCAGATATTCTCTCTCTCTATAACCGTCTTTGTTCTTCATTGAATATCGTTTTGTTCTTGTGAATCGACTAATTCATTGTTTGAATTCCGCTGCAATACTCATCAATCAATCAAACATAGATCACTGATCCTAACACTTAGTATCTCAACTTGGTTAATCTAGTTTACTGTTGATTAATGTTTAGTTAATCTCCTCTTTGTGTTGTTGTGTTGTAACTTACACCCTTCAACGATCCTGCAAAGACCAGCATGGTCATTCAAGGAAATAGCTCAGATTATGTCAAGTATAGTAAGTCCCTAATTACAATGGCCATTTATGATTAGCTACATACTTTACTCTTCATTCCAATAAGCATTTCCTATCCTTACCATATTTGTATCCAAATCTACTAAGGCACATAATTCACATAACACACACATATAATTTTGTTATCCATTAATTTACATAAAAGGTATTCATAAAACATTTACCTGCAGGCATGTAGCTACTCGGACTGGCATCCCTTTTCCTTTTGTCCCATTCTTAGTTTAAGTGTTGGTTTTAAAATAATTTTATCCAGTTCTGAAAGGATCGAGATCTAGTTTGATTAATTAGATTGATATTTGCAGCGGAATAACACACGAATTAGACTAATGTTAGCAAGAATAATATGAATATTCAATAAAACAGTAACGGTTACAGAGAGAGAAAGTTTTCTGCAAAAAGAATGTTTTCATTCATGCACAAGCTTCCCGTACAAGGAAATTAGGTCCAGATTCCTTTTATAAGGAATGTGACATCAGCTGATGTCACTTGATAGTGACATCTAACTGATTTATACAAACAACTAAAAGTAAACTAACTACTGAAGATGTCCACATGAACTGAGGACACCTTCACAAAAAGCTAAGTATAAGCTAACATTATAACTACTGAAGTTATAACATCTGAAGTGTAAGAACTTCAGATGTTTTACATAATATAAAACTACTGATTACAAAGTACTGAAATGTAAACCATCACAACTACTGAAGAGAACTACTTCAGCTGTTGTGACAACTCCTGAGAACTTGGTCTTTAGACTTTGTCTTCAGCAGTTGTCTTCAGCTGTTGTCTTCAGACTTTGTCTTCAGACTTGGTATTCAGTTGTTGTCTTCAGACTTTGTCTTCAGTTGTTATCTTCAGACTTTGTCTTCAGACTTTATCTTTAGACTTTGTCTTCAGTTGTTGTCTTCAGACTTTGTCTTTAGCTGTTGTAGACCACTTCAGTTGTTTTGATGTCTGTGGGACTTAAAGGTTTTTCTGATTTGGCTCATTGGTTCTTTTGGTCCAACAAATTCTTTTAAACTTTTGCTCTTATACCAACTTGTAAGCCCTGTTCCCGAAACGCTTATAGTTGGTCATTTATAGCATTAAACATTTAAAACATTAAATTTGCAGCGGAATTAATCTCTTCATATATAATTGGAAGTACATGACAAAACATTATTTTTGTAGTTGTATCGCAAAAACTTGACAATTACAATCATTATATCAAAATCTAGAATGCTAGACTCGGATCATTCCAGTAGCTATTTCATCCATGCGTGCACTCCTCAACTGCATCATTATCTGCCAACTATATCCACACAAATTCAGCTATGCTCAGTGAGTTGTATTTTTAAAACTAAATACTTTTTCATACATTTCAAAACCTTTACATTTAGTGGTGATCATTCATCATTACATACATATCATCATATTCATGTCTTCTCATTTGTTTCATTATTTTCACTTCATAAACGAGATTGCACAAAGCAAGAGCTCCCTATTGACCGACAACAAATGTCGATCCTTGTCGGTACACATCATCATGGTAGCTAACCCCCGAGAGTTGATCCATAGTGCAAGGCACATAGCCCGCTCATGAATACGGATCCATCATCTTACACCAGACTCACATAAGTGAAGTCCATCATAGTGCTTCCAAGACATTTCTAATGGGGTTTGTTAGAACACAAAATTAACAAGTTTAACCTTTTAAACTTTTGAAAAATGCAGAGGAAGTAAAGCATTATAACATGTTTATAAACTGAAAATTTCATGTTCTTAATGATGTTTTAAGATGGAAAAACAAACCCAAATCAAAAGGATCTTTAATATGTGAATGAACAAGCTATGAACATATGTTAAACTACATAAAATCACAGCTTCAATGAGCTGTGATAACTACCTTATTCAGCAGCAAAAACGACCAAAGAAAAGGAGATTTTGGATCCTAAAATCGACCAAGACTTCAAGTGTAGAGGTCCTCAAGCTTGTATACTCAAAGCTTTGCTAAACACCTTCTTGTTAGGAAGAACACTACACCAAAATCACTCCAAAACTCCTCCAATGCTGCTGCCTGGCCGAAAGTTTAGAGAGAGTGAGGAGTTTTTGTCTATTGCATGTGAAGAGATTGGATAGAGATCAAGGATATCAAGACTTGTTAATGTGTGTGGTGTTCAAGGAAAAAGGTCCAATCATAAACCAAAGGGGGGCGGCCGAAAAATTGATCCAAAAGGGTTTCCCCCTTTTTTTCATTTTAAAATGAACACATACACACAAGTTGAATGGTCTTGTAACTAGACATACAATTAACCATTTAATTGTATGTACAAGTTATATATAACTGATATAATTAATCATTTAACTTATAAGTTATAATCTATCATTATTATTTGGTGTCATCTAACCAATTTAAATAACACATCAAATACTATTATTGAACAAAATATCCTAATAAGTTGTTCCCTCTCATATGCAACTTATTTAGAAAACCCATTTTCTAAATTGGTGTAAATATTTAATTGCATGGTCATATCATCAATTGAATATTAATTGGTGTTTGCTAAGCTTGTTATTGGGTATAACCCAACTTGGATCATAACGTACTAACCGCATCAATATTCTACGTGTCTTGGGCATTAGAATCCTACAATCTCCCACTTGCCCAAGATTCATAGAAGATTGATGCAAGTAGTAAATACCGCCTAACAACGGTTTACTACCCTTAATACGCATGACTTATGGCCATTCAATAACATCATTCCATTTAAGTATCCAACTTGAAATGATTAGGTGAATTAATCATTTATCCTTTTATTACAGATGTCATGTTAAATCCAAGGACACAGAATGATCATTCCTTGTTGATTTAACTTAATCAGGCCTTAGACATCTAACTCTCAATGAATAAGAGGAACAAATTCCATCTTGACCACATACATTTTTCACAAACACCTCGTGTCATACCTGAACATACCCTTATGTACTGTCCACTATTTCAGGATAGTGAAGAATAAGCTCAAGGTATAACATTTGGTGAATATCAAAACCCAATATGTATCTCAGGTCTGAGGATACCAAATGATATTCGCCTTTACTCAAATTTACTTATGATCAATCAATAAGATTCCATGTAGTAAAATTTGAGATGCGGGTTAGTCCAATATTTGTATCCCACAGATATCTATGAACCTTGGTAGCAACCCTTTGCTCTGTATTCATCCTTATGAATATCAACCAATCCAAGTTCAAATAGTCTTATCCTCAATACTTGTTCCCACAAGTCTGAACGACTACAGACATTTAGAGTAAACAATTTACTCATGGAATAAACATGCTAATTGGAACATTAATGAAACATTATAACCAAATAATTTTATTCAAATAATAAAGAGTTCCGTATATCCAAATACAAAATTTACAGATCAAATCCAATCACTAGAATATCGAAGTCCATGACACAAGTATGACCTTTATTCTTTGCCTTTTCAAGGAGCTTCGTGAGAGGATCCGCAATGTTTTGATCCATGTGAACTTTGCGAATACATATCTTTCCTTTTTCAACTTCATTTCGTATGTAGTTGAATCTTCGCTCAATGTGCCTAGTCTTTTGATGTGCACGGGGTTCCTTGATTTGAGCAATCGCACCCTCGTTGTCACAAAAGATCTCTAGGGGGTCCTGAATGGAAGGGACAACCCCTAGATCGGCAATGAATTTCTTCAACCATGCAGCTTGTTGAGCTGGCAATGAGGTGGCGACGTATTCTGATTCTGTAGTTGATAGAGCCACCACATCCTGTTTGGAGCTCTTCCATGACACCACTCCTCCATTCAGAATGAAAATATATCCCGATTGTGACCGAGAATCATCACGATCGGTTTGGAAACTCGCATCCGTGTAACCTTTTACCATGAGTTCCTCATCACCAGATCCATAGATTAGGAACATATCTCTTGTCCTCCTTAGGTACTTAAGTATGTTATTAACAGCCATCCAATGACTGTTTCCAGGATTTTGCTAGTAACGACTTGTCATGCTTAAGGCGCATGACACGTCTGGTCGAGTGCATATCATTGAATACATGATGGATCCAATAGCAGATGCATATGGGATTGCCTTCATTTTATCTTGCTCATCCTTTGAGCTAGGACATTGAGTCGTACTCAATATTGTTCCTCTTTGAATAGGTACGGTACCTTTCTTAGAGTTCTCCATCTTGAACCTTTTCAAGATCTTATCAATGTATGCACTTTGATTCAAACCAACCAACCGCCTTGATTTATCCCTATAGATCTTTATTCCCAGAATATAGGCGGTTTCTCCAAGATCCTTAATGGAAAAACAACTTCCAAGCCAGCTTTTTACACCTTCCAAGGTTGGAATGTCATTTCCAAATAGTAGTATGTCATCAACATACAATACTAGGAAAGTTATTGTGCTCCCACTAGCCTTCTTATACACACAAGCCTCGTCAGCGTTTTTGATGAAGCCAAATTTCTTAACCTCCTCATCAAAACGATGATTCTAGCTTCTCGACGCTTGTTTCAATCCATAGATTGATTTCTTTAATTTTCATACTTTATTAGGATGTTTTGGATTGACAAAACATTCAGGCTGAACCATATAGACATCTTCCTCAAGATATCCATATAGGAAAGCGGTTTTGACATCCATTAGCCAAATCTCATAATCATAATGAGTAGCTATGGCAAACAATATCCTTATAGACTTTAGCATCGCAACAGGTGAGAGGTTTCATCATAATCAACCCCTTGAGTTTGAGTGAAACCCTTTGCTACAAGTCTAGCTTTATAAGTATCGAAGTTTCCATGCATATTGGTTCTCTTCTTGAAAACCCACTTACTTCCAACTACCTTGGAATTAAGAGGTGGTACAACAAGTTCCCAAACTTGATTGTCATACATGGATTGCATCTCAACGTTCATGCCCTCAAGCCATTTGTCACAATCCAAATTGGACATGCATCATGGTATGTGGTTGGTTCATCGGAATCTACCACATAGCATCCATCCATGAAAAATCCGTATCTTTCAGGTGGATTACTAGTTCTACCACTTCTACGAACGTTTTGTGTGTATTGATCAACCACTTGATCAACCTCAACATCCTCATGTTGAGTGCTAGTTTCAACCAAACATGCATCCGGTAGTGGTTCTTGATCTTCCTCAAGATCCACTGTTCTACTGCTAGTTCCTTCCATAAGGAACTTTGCTTCTAAGAACTCGCCCTTTTTGGCAACAAACACCTTTGGTTCCAATGGATCATAGAAATAATATCCTATAGCATCTCTAGGATATCCAATAAAGATACACTTGGTGGATCGGACTTCTACTTTATTCGGGGTGGGAGTCTTAACATAAGCCTCACAACCCCAGACCCTTAAGTATGATAGGGATGGAACTCTTCCATGCCATATCTCAAAAGGTGTCCTTTCCACCTTTTGGTTGGGGCCATATTTAGAATACGGGCCGTGGAGAGCAAAGCGAAACCCCAAAATGATAGAGGTAATGTGCTTCTAGCCATCATAGATCGGACCATATCCAATAAGGTTCGATTCCTCCTCTCAGACACACCATTGTGTTGTGGTGTTCTAGGTGGAGTGAGTTGTGAGACAATCCAACATCTCCTAAGATTATCTTGAAAAACATCACTTAGGTATTCACCTCCTCTATCGGTAATAGAACTTTAATTGACTTGTTGAGTTGATTTTCCACTTCATTCTTGAAGATTTTGAACATTTCAAAAGCTTCATCTTTGTGCGTTAATAAGTACACATACCCATAGCGACTATAATCGTTGGTAAAGGTAATGAAGTATCTTTCACCATTCCTAGTCATTGGCTTAAAAGGACCACATACATCCGAATGTATGATTCCTAATAAATCTTTTGCGCTTTCGCTAGTTCCACTAAAGGGTGCCTTAGTCATTTTACGTTGTAAACAAGATTCACACACATCAAATGAATCACATTCATTTGCTTTTAAAAGACCATTCTTTTGAAGTGTTTGTATACGTTTCTTGTTTATATGACCAAGACGACAATGCCAAAGATAGGTATCACTCAAATCCAACTTGAGTTTCTTGGTGTTAGTATGGTACAATGAACTATTTAAAGCATTTTCATGAACCAATTCATAAATACCATTAATGGGAATTTCTTTAAAATAGAACATATCATTAAAGAAACATGAATATCATTTTCAACAAAAGATAATATATAATCATAATGTCTTAATTGGGATACAGAAATAATGTTCCTAGTCAAACTAGGAGCATACAAAACATTCTTCAAAATAACATCCAAGCCACTTGGAAGTTTCAAGATGTAGTCCCCATGAGCTTTAACTTGGACTTTTATTCCATTGCCCATGAAGAGGCTAACATCCCCTTGATTGAAGTCCCTACTTCTTTTGAACCCCTACAACAAATTTCAAATATGAGTTCCACATCCGGTATCTAATACCCATGTGTTTGAAGATGTAACATTAAGATCAATATGAATCATGTATATTGTACCTGAGGTCTGCCCGGCATCCCTCTTGGATTTTAACTCATGGGGATGGACAGGACAATTTCTTGCCTAATGTCCAATCTCCCCACACTTGAAGCATGGGTCATTGGTAGCAACCTTTTGCTTCTTCTCTTGTGGTTTGGGTGGCACCCTTGCCACCCCCTTCCCCTTTCCCCATACGGGTCCCTTACCCTTGGCAACCTTTGCCTTGGGTGCGGGATGAGGCCTTTTCTTGTTCCCACCTTCATTGATGGTGAGAACGGGTAAAACCCTTTTACCCATGGCCGCCTTGGCTATTTTGAGCATTGAGTGAAGCTCACCAATGCTTTTCTCCCAAGCATTCATGTTGTAATTCAACATGAATGTCTCAAACTTCTTGGTAAGGCAATTGAGGATCAAATCCGTGGCCAATTCCTTTGAGACGGGACAATTAAGTCTTTCGAGGCGGTCAATATGGCTTTTCACCTTAAGTACATAAGATAAAACCGATTGGTTGTCGTCCATACGACATGCATGGAGTGCCCGAACCGTTTCGAAGCGCTCAACCCTTGCTTGCTGTTGGAACGTTTCCTTCAGCTGGGTTATCATGTCATAAGCTCCGTGATGTTCATACTCCTTTTGGAGATCCGGAGTCATGCTCGCTAGCATGAGACATGACACTTGGACGGAGTCCTCAGTGTACTTTAGCCAATCGTTATAGGCCTCTTCATCATCCTCAGCAGGTTGATCGGGGATAGGGTCGTCTAAAATATATGATCGTCTTTCTTGGCTCAGAACGATTCTCATTTTCCATACCAATGAATGAAATTATTATGATTTAGACGTTCCTTTTGGAGAATCGCTCGCAATGATTGGGCGGACGCGGATGAATTATCATGATTATCATTATTGGTGGCCATCTACAAAATATAACAAAGATCTATTTTAGTATTTTCGATATTGCTATTTTAAATAATTAATACCTTTTAAGGCCATTTTTATATTAAAATCTAGAACCCAACATTACATTTAAATTGTGGTTAGGTGACATTTATCCCACGATTTAAATTAATAAGGTGGTCAACGATTGACGGTTGCAACCATTTGCAACTTCTAGAGGTATGGATCGACTCTAAACATCATGTGTAAAGTCGGCATGTAAATCCCATCAACACCATTTTGAAACCATATTGTAGGTGATCCATTTAACATGGTTTGCAAATCAAGTTACCCTACTTGCACACACATGTGAGTTTACCAACATAAGTGGTTAGGTGACCTTTATCCCACAAATGTGGTATCCCCACCTTAAGTCACAAGTTCCCTCTAAACGGTTAGGTGATCTTTATCCCATCAAGTGTTGTGCAAAAGGACGGTGTTAAAGTCGTTGGAAATATTGTTGGGAAAAAATTTTAGAGATTTCATAATCTTAGTTTAGAAACACTATGTACTTGTACTTGCATGCTTTCAAATACAAGATACCTTATGGTCTTTTGATTAAAACCCATTTTAATCTTTGAAATCATTAAATCAATTTAATAACCTTTTATTACTTTTAATGATTAAGAACCATCAATTTTCAGCTTGTTAAGTTTGTTAATTAGTTTGTAATGCATGTCAAAATATCAACCATACAATCAAATAACAAACATTCAAACAAGCATAAGCATACAAACATGAGTGCATAACCACAACCACTAAGTTGATAACACTTGTTTGCCATCACAAGTGTCATCATAAGGTCTTTCCTAAGGGTTGGTAATGACACATTATATGTGTCCATGGACTCCCACTTAAATCCATATCCAAATACTTCAAGGTCCATGTTTTTGATGTCCATCTTTGGGTCTTGATCTTGTGCATCTTTCTTTTACAAAATTGTATCCTAATACATTTTTCTAATAAAAGAAATGCACCTAATATATTAATTACATAACTAAATGAACAAATAATTACAACCCAAATAATAAACATAAAAATTACAACCCAATTGAATGAATAAAAACCAACCATTCCAATCATCCAAATCAAAAGGCCAAAGGCTACGTTATGCACACTAAAATCCAATGATCATATCATCCAAACATATAATGAAACCCCACTTAAAACCACCAAATTTCAGCCAACATAAACTGAAATTTTGGGTTTTAAACATTATCCAAACAATCAACATTTCATAATATATATCTTTCAAGGTCTAATAACTAGCATGTGTGATATGACCTTGAATGTTTGGGGAATCATTTATACAAAATATAGCAGCCCAAAATCAGCCTATAATAAGTTGATAATACTTCTCTAAAACCGATTTTAAAGACAAAGAACAAGCAAGTTATCTACATAACCAGCTCTTGATGCCATTGATGGGGTTTGTTAGAACACAAAATAAAGAAGTTTAACCTTTCAAACTTTCTGAAAAACGCAGTGGAAGTAAAGCATTATAACATTTTTATAAACTGAAAATTTCATGTTCTTAATGATGTTTTAGGATGGAAAAACAACCCAAATCAAAAGGATCTTTAATATGTGAATGAACAAGCTATGAACATATGTTAAACTACATAAAATCACAGCTTCAATGAGCTGTGATAACTACCTTATTCAGCAGCAAAAATGACCAAAGAAAATGAGATTTTGGATGCTAAAATTGACCAAGACTTCAAGTGTAGAGGTCCTCAAGCTTGTATACCCAAAGCCCTTTGCTAAACACCTTCTTGTTAGGAAGAACACTACACCAAAATCACTCCAAAACTCCTCCAATGCTGCTGCCTGGCCGAAAGTTTAGAGAGAGAGAGTGAGGAGTTTTTGTCTATTGCATGTGAAGAGATTGGATAGAGATCAAGGATATCAAGACTTGTTAATGTGTGTAGTGTTCAAGGCAAAAGGTCCAATCATAAACCAAAGGGGGGGGGGGGCGGCCGAAAAATTGATCCAAACGGGTTTCCCCCTTTTTTTCATTTTAAAACAAACACATACACACAAGTTGAATGGTCTTGTAACTAGACATACAATTAACCATATAATTGTATGTACAAGTTATATATAACTTATATAATTAATCATTTAACTTATAAGTTATAATCTCTTATTATTATTGGTGTCATCTAACCAATTTAAATAACACATCAAATAATATTATTGAACAAAATATCCAATAAGTTGTTCCCTCTCATATGCAACTTATTTAGAAAACCCATTTTCTAAATTGGTGTAAATATTTAATTGCATGATCATATCATCAATTGAATATTAATTGGTGTTTGCTAAGCTTGTTATTGGGTATAACCGGACTTGGATCATAACGTACTAACTGCATCAATATTCTACGTGTCTTGGGCATATAGAATCCTACAATTTCATCAACATATGGGTCTGGGGTGACATTCATTAAGTTTCACTTCTCATTAGTATATCTTTCCCTTCTCTTCACATACTGATATATTAAAAAAATAATAAAATACATAATGTAGAAAGAAATAGACTCAAGACCTTAATGTACTGTTATCAAAAGCATGCCATAGCTCACATCCTAATATATTACAAAAATGATAAAAGTACATAAAGTAGAAAGAAACAGACTCAAGACCTTAATGTACAGTTACCAAAAGCATTGACCTTTCACCAACTTATGAAAGTTGGTGAGTCAAGCAGAGTTGCAGCAGAAAGGTTGCCCAACTTTATGGTAAAGGTATATCAGATAAAGCATGTACTCAAAATTCTTCGGATGAAATCTGTCTTCATGGGTTGGCATCGGTAGACTTCGTCGTTGAAGCTTTAGAAGACTTCGTATTTGGCTTCGAAAGTTGTAACACTCGGTTATTTTTTAGTTAGTAAAGAATGAATAAAGTGAAGAAAAAGAACAAAAAGATTATTACCCAAGTTGAGGGGTAAAAAGTGTCAAAGGACAAAAAGGTTTGAAAGTGGTGTAAAGTGGGTATGGTTGCCCACTCTCCTCTTACAACATATAGATCTTCAGATTTTTATAAAGAGAGAAAGAAAAGAGCAAAACTCTCAGTTTTAGAAGAAGAACAAGAAAGATTCAAGTTCAAGGTAAGAATTCATGGTTTTATGGTGTTCTTAACTAGTTATGTCCTCGGGTTTATGCTCATGTGTGTTGTGTGTATTCATGTGTGTGCTTATGGTGGGTTTCTAGGTGGTTGAACTCAATTGCAAACGAGTTTGGAAGAAGCCATACTCAAGAGCTGCAATGGTGAGCTCTAGAACCCCTCTTTTTACTTGTTATAACTGATTTTGGGGCTGGAAATGCATGAACGTGTGTTTTTATAAAACTGGGTTTCATACCGGTATGTTTGACTGTGTGTATATTACGGTTATGGTGTGATTTTGAACTATGTTCATACTTGATGATGTTATGGTTGTGTTCTTGTGGAGATTATTTGAAGAGGCTGAAGCAACCAAAGTCTTTTTGCATGCATGCTGCACAAGTACTGAAGAAAAATGCTTCGAAAGTTTCACACATGCAATAGATATATTCTAAGTGTGAAATCTTCTAAAGCCAAGACCAATATCTTCCGAAGCCAAAGACGAAGGCTTCTGAAGCTGCGAATGGGATATAGAGGAGGCGTTAGCAGGTCAACTGTCTACAAATTTAACTTCTCATACAAATGGATGTTCCTGCTACACGTGGTCTTTCACTGCTTGTCGAATAAATCCGGAGGATGGGATCAAATCCCATTTGAACTTGGGTGCCTTGTTCATGGGTTGGTAAAAGGCCTCCGCTTCAACTATTTAAGATTTGTGCTCACTCACCTCATGGGAAATCTTCAGAAACACACCTTTTTCATGTATCCTAGGTTTCTCCAGCATATAATCAACTGTGAGCTAGACTAGAGCATGCTTGTCTGTGCAGCTGCTCTGACTGCTCCCCAGATGAGGCCAACCATCTTCAAGACTTTGAAGAGAGTGTCCACCAACTTCACAGGACGAGATACTGCACTTCTTCCAGGTATGACTAAGCCAATGACTCCTAGTGACATCCCTGTTAACCCTACAGATGATGAACCACACCAGCAACTACCCCCACTATGCCTCTATCCATCACCATCACTTATCAGAGACGTCCCAAACGATCTCTTGTTCAATCTACTGTGATTGAACAAGCTCCTCCAGTTCAATCCAAGAAGGCTAGAGTGGAACAAAAGGCTCCCACTCAGCCTGAGGTCCAACAATCCTTCACAATTGACCTCAATATGGGTCCTGAGTCTCCTCAGTCTCAGACCCATGAGCCCACAACCCAAGCTGAAAGCCCTTAGGGAGAGTCTCTATACTCCTCTGAGCAGCCAACAAGGGACAACCCCATGAGAGGCTTAATTCCTGTAGACATTGACCAAAGTCCTGGGTCAGTCGGTTTAACCATCCAATCTTTCACTGACCTTTTATTTAAAACTGATGAAGAGATAACATCTCTCCATGGCAATAAAGTTGATCTACAACCAACTGAGGGAAGCATGCAACTGAGGTGAGTCCTACGAATGTGGAGGGGACTCATGTAGATTCAGCTGCCACTACAGAAGGTGCCTCAATGGATCTTCTGGATAGTGGTAACATTTCTCTGTCTGAATCTACGGCAACCGAGCCCTTTGATGACTTTGAAAGAGACATCATTGAGCACGGGAAACCATGGTGCCAAGAACCCACATCTGGTAGTGAGGTTGAACATACTAGGTATGTTACCTCATATCCCCGTGATTCTTCGAAAGAAGCTGAGGGAAGCATGCAAATCCTCATTGAAGATCTTCTTGCTAAAGTCTCAAACCTAGAATCACAGGTTAGGACTTTAGAGGCAAGATCTACCACTCAAAAACTTGAGATTGACAATCTCAAGGCTCAACTAGTTGAGAAACAGACAGAGAGGTCTGTTAGGCATGTACCTATTCAGGTCTCCCTGACTTCCAACTCCAGCTCATCTAGCTCTCAAGATGATGCTACCAAAAAGGGGGAGAATGGTCAAAGAAAAACACACGAGGAACCACAGAGCCGGCCATCCACTTCAACATCTTCCTCTCCTATCATCTCTGTGCCTGAACCATCTCAGGTCACTCTTTAGATTGGTCCAAGGATGCTCAATGATCTATACAGACTCTTCACAAAGTTTCTGTTAAGATCCTCCTTTGAGCAGCCAAGCCATGATGCTGCAATGATCTACTTTGGAGCAGAAGAACTTCAAAGGCTGAGTACACCTTCTATCACTGTGGAAGAAGTTGGTCAACCTAAGGTCCTCATGGAACGTAAGATTCAATTCGAAGGGGAAATGGGAACTGATGGCCCAGCAACTAAAACAGTTGGGACAAAATCTGCATCTCCTTTAACTTTTGAAGCTGAAGTTAAAGCCTCGGAAGAACAAGCTGAATCTTCCAAAGCTGAAATAGAAGCTGCGGAAGAACTGTTTAAGATGTCCGAGGAACAGATCATCACAGATGATATCCTGGAAATGGAATCTGAAATGAGCAGCGAGGACATTCCAATTGCACCTCCATCTCAGACTCCATATCTCACTCTCTCAATATCAGAAAACTCTCTCCATGAACCACCACAGTCAGGATCTTCAAAGGATAAAGGTAATAGGAAGATGACTATGGAAGAGATTTAGGAAGAGGATAAGATTAAGAAACTAGAGAAGAAAGGAAGACTTCAGACTGAGAAGTTGCTAGCTACTAGAACAAAAGCAGCTGCTTCCAATCAGGAGGTTGTCATCAATAAAAGAAGAGAGCAGATCATTGACCAGCTCATTGAAATGGGAGCTGCCAATGAAGAAACACTCCTGCTACCATTAGAGGAGTTGATGGATCTGAAGAAGGCAACCAGGCTGAAACCTGAAGAAGGAGCCAGGTTGGCCTCAGAGGATAAGGAAAAGAAATAGAAGGAGGATGAGTTGCAGCTGAGGAGAGACATGATAAACTTCCTACTCTCCAGAGGCTTTGATCTTCAAGAACTCTCTCCACCCAATGATGACATGATCCTCTTGCTCTTCAACATAGAGCGGGATCTAATGGAGAAAGAAAGGAAGAAGGCTGCAAAAGAAAAGGCCAGAGAGAAGAAGAAGAAGAAGGAAGAAGAGGCTAGGGTCACTGCCTCCAAGAAGCTTACTGAGAAAGCCTGGATGAAGGACTATCTTCGGGCTCATGGCTTCTCCAGTAGGCAGGTGGGTCCTATGTCTGAAAGGACACTCCAACTGATTGTCAGTGAAATTAAGGCTGACATACTATTGGGGAAAAGGAAAGAGATGTACAGAAGGATAAAAGGGATGACCTTCACTGCTTCTACCCAACCACAACTTGAACCCTCATCCTCACCATTCACCATTAAACCTGAACCCTTCACCCATGAACCCACATCACTACCCACTACTACTCCCTCACCTCAACCTCCTAAACTCCCATCATCCAACCCAAAACACTAGCCAGAACCTCTGAACCTAAACCTACCCAATTACCATCCAAACCATCCGTTCAGCCTTCTCAACAACTCTCCCTTGAGGAGTTTAAGGGAATCAAGACGAAGCTCACTAATTGTACCACTTTGAGCGAAGTTTCTTGTGTAGAAGACTCCGTTAACATTACCTATGTAGACAGATCTTCAAGTTCACTCACAAGAGACAGATTCCTTGATTTGCCTAGAGGAACTTTGGACCAGGCTGCAAGACTTTTGGGCCATAATTAAAACTTTTTAAATGAGGAAGAAAAGAAGCTCAGAAGGAAACTGGTGACTCTGCTGGATACAAGAAAAGAGGACAAGATTCCTAGTCAGCCTCTCGTGCCTAGAAAGAAGATAATCCAATGGAGATTCGATGAACTTTCTCATAACTTTGTTGTGGGAAGAGAGAATGGTTAAGTCAACACACTCAATGCAACCTCTCTGTTACACTCCAGCAGATTTGACATTGCTGAGTTAGCAGAGAAACCATTCTCCAACCCCTCCAACTCTGAAACTGCTGCACTCCTCAGAAACCATCTCAGCAGTCTTCATTTAGCTGAGCTAACTTCAAAAGCAATGATTGAAGAAGAGTTGAAGTTGAGAAGACAGGATGACAAGGAAAGATCTCCCACCAAAGGTCCTGCCTTTCTACAGATGGTGGAAGGTCCTGAATTGGAACCTATAGTTTGATGGCAATATGATTACGGTTCCCATCAACTAATTATTTTCAGAGGGCAACAACAAAGGGTACATGTTATCCAAGGTGACAGACTGGATTTCCCGTCTACCAAGGATGTCTACAAACTTCTCAGCACCACAACAGGGAAGAACAAGGAGGCAGACAAGTATTTGCTCTCTTTGGTGCTGAAAGTTTTGAGAAGTCGTGGTAAGTGAAGTTTTGGTAGCATTAGCCTAGGGGGAGTTTGTTGGATCAAGAAGAAGGATAATGCAACCAAAACTAGATCACCTAAGTTATTTTGATGCAGCATGCAAAGGCTTCCGAAGCTCTTCATGGAACTTCCGAAGGTTGTAGAGTTCTTCTGAAGACAAAGGAAAAGTCCTGCTTTCGAAGACAGAACTCTACTTCCGAAGACAAATGCATACTTCCCAAGTTCAAGACTTAGAAGAATAAAGTGAAGACCACTTCCGAAGTATGATGAAGAAGTCTCCAAGTCTTGGAAGAAGCAACCTATTCCCAAGTATAAAGTGGCTTCTGAAGTACTTACTCTTCTGAAGCCATTTAACCTTCGGAAGACACTGCTATAACTAGTGGACACAAGTATGGTCTCTGACACTCCGCTACAAACTTCTGATATAGCGTGGCTTCTTCTTAAAGAACCATGTTGTTGACCATACTTTATTCCATTATTTACCTTTTCATGATAGTACAGTTGCCATCTTTAGTTGGTCACAAAAGGTAAGTCAGGGACATGTCCTGACTAGCAAACCTCAGATAAGACTTTATCCGAGATACCTTAACCTATAGTCTTGTAGTATAGGCTTTAGCTAAAGGATCCCAGCTAGTATCAAAGTATATCCGGCTGTAGATAGTATTATATATAGGTTCTCCTTGTAGCTCATAAAACACACAATCTGCTTGTAAGAGTCTTTGTATCTTGAGTTGAGAATCAGTATATAAAAGTATCTTGAAAATTATCTTGTTGTGTTTTTAATTACTTTCATATTGTGATCAATTGTTCTTGATTCTTACCCGAGTGTGATTCTAGGTGAGTTTGAGAGAAACATCTGTGTTTAAGTGACAAACACCGATCCTGCAACTCATCTAGCTCTCAAGATGATGCTACCAAAAAGGGGGAGAATGGTCAAAGACAAACACTCAAGGAACCATAGAGCCGGCCGTCCACTTCAACATCTTCCTCTCCCATCATCTCTGCGCCTGAACCATCTCAGGTCACTCTTCAGATTGAATCAAGGATGCTCAATGATCTCTACAGACTCTTCACCAAGTTTCTGTTAAGATCCTCCTCTAAGCAGCCAAGCCATGATGCTGCAATGATCTACTTTGGAGCAGAAGAACTTCAAAGGCTGACTGCAGCTTCTACCACTGTGGAAGAAGTTGGTCAACCTAAGGTCCTCATGGAACCTAAGATTCAATTCGAAGGGGAAATGGGAACTGATGGCCCAGCAACTGAAATAGTTGGGATAGAATCTGCATCTCCTTTAACTTCTGAAGCAGAAGTTAAAGCCTTGGAAGAACAAGCTGAATCTTCCAAAGCTAAAATAGAAGCTGCGGAAGGACTGTTTAAGATGTTCGAGGAACTGATCATCATAGATGCTATCCTGGAAATGGCATCTGAAATGAGCAGCGAGGACATTCCAATTGCACCTCCATCTCAGACTCCATCTCTGACTCTCTCACAATCAGAAAACTCTCTCCATGAACCACCACAGTCAGGATCTTCAAAGGATAAAGGTAAAAGGAAGATGACTACGTAAGAGATTTAGGAAGAGGAGAAGATTGAGAAACTTAAGAAGAAAGGAAGACTTCAGACTGAGAAGTTGCTAGCTGCTAGCACAAAAGCAGTTGTTTCCAATCAGGAGGTTGTCATCAATAAAAGAAGAGAGCAGATCATTGACCAGCTCATTGAAATGGGAGCTTCCAATGAAGAAACACTCCTGCTACCACTAGAGGAGTTGATGGATCTGAAGAAGGCAACCAGGCTGAAACTTGAAGAAGAAGCTAGGTTGGCCTAAAGGAAAAGGAAAAGAAACAGAAGGAGGATGAGTTGCAGCTAAGGAGAGACATGATAAACTTCCTACTCTCCAGAGGCTTTGATCTTCAAGAACTCTCTCCACATAATGATGACACGATCCTCTGGCTCTTCAACAAAGAGCGGGATCTAATAGAGAACGAAAAGGAAGAAGGCTGCAAATGAAAAGGCTATAGAGAAGAAGAAGAAGGAAGAAGAGGCTAGGGTCACTGCCTCCAAGAGGCTTACTGAGAAAGCCGTGATGAAGGACTATCTTCGGGCTCATGGCTTCTCCGGTAGGCAGGTGGGTCCTATGTCTGAAAGGACACTCCAACGGATTGTCAGTGAAATTATGGCTGACATACGGTTAAGGAAAAGGAAAGAGATGTATAGAAGGGTAAAAGGGATGACCTTCACTGCTTCTACCCAACCACAACTTAAACCCTCAACCTCACCATTCACCATTAAACCTGAACCCTTCACCCCTGAACCCACATCACTACCCACTACTACTCCCTCACCTCAACCTCCTAAACTTGCCATCATCCAACCCAAAACACTAGCCAGAACCTCTGAACCTAAACCTACCCAATTACCATCCAAACCATTCCTTCAACCTTCTCAACATCTCTCCCTTGAGGAGTTTAAGGCAATCAAGACGAAATTCACTAATTGAACCACTTTGAGCGAAGTTTCTTGTGTAGAAAACTCGGTTAACATTACCTATGTAGACGGATCTTCAAGTTCCCTCATAAAAGACAGATTCCTTGACTTGCCTAAAGGAACTTTGGACCAGGCTGCTAGACTTTTGGGTCTCAATTCAGACTCTTTAAATGAGGAAGAAAAGAAGTTCAGAAGGAAACCGGTGACTCAGTTGGATACAAGAAAAGAGGACAAGATTCCTAGTCAGCCTCTTGTGCCTTGAAGGAAGATAATTCAGTGGAGGTTCGATAAACCTTCTCAAAACTTTGTTATGGAAAGAGTGAATGGTGAAGTCAACAGACTCAATGCAACCTCTCTGTTACACTGCAGCAGATTTGACATTGCTGAGTTAGCAGAGAAACCACTCTCCAATCCCTCCAACTATGAAACTGCTGCACTCATCAGAAATCATCTCAGCAGTCTTCATTTGGCTGAGCTAACTGTAAAAGCAAAGATTGAAGAAGACTTAAAGTTGAGAAGACAGGATGACAAGAAAAGATCTCCCACCAAAGGTCCTGCCTTTCTACAGATGGTGGAAGGTCCTGAATTGGAACCTATAGTTTGATGGGAATATGATTACAGTTCCTATTAACTAACTCTTTTCAGAGGGCAACAACAAAGGGTACATTTTATCCAAGGTGACAGACTGGATTTCCTGTCTACCAAGGATCTGTACAAACTTCTTAGCACCACATCAGGGAAGAACAAGGAGACACACAAATATTTGCTCTCCTTGGTGCTGAAAGTTTTGAGAAGTCGAGGTAAGTGATGTTTTGGTAGCATTAGCCTAGGGGGAGTTTGTTGGATCAAGAAGAAGACTAATGCAACCAAAACTAGATCACTTAAGTTATTTTGATGCTGCATGCAAAGGCTTCCGAAGCTCTTCATGGAACGTCCGGAGGTTGTAGAGTTCTTCCAAAGACAAAGGAAAAGTCCAGCTTCCGAAGACAGAACTCTACTTCCGAAGACAAATGCATACTTCCGAAGTTCAAGACTTAGAAGAATAAAGTGAAGACCATTTCCGAAGTATGATGAAGAAGTCTCCAAGTCTTGGAAGAAGCAGCCTCTTCCAAAGTATAAAGTGGCTTCAGAAGTACTTACTCTTCTCAAGCCATTTAAGCTTTAGAAGACACTGCTACAACCAGTGGACACAAGTATGGTCTTTGACACTCCGTTGCAAACTTCTAATACAACATGGCTTCTTCTTAAAGAACCATGTTGTTGACCATACTTTATTCCACTGTTTACCTTTTCATGATAGTACAGTTGCCATCTTTAGTTGGTGACAAAAAGTAAGTCAGGGACATGTCCTGACTACCAAATCTCAGATAAGACTTTATCCCAGATACCTTAAACTATAGTCTTGTAGTATAGGCTTTAGCTAACGGATCCCAGCTGGTATCAAAGTATATCCGGCTGTAGATAGTATTATATATACGTTCTCCTTGTAACTCATAAAACACACAATCTGCTTGTAAGAGTCTTTGTATCTTGAGTTGAGAATCAATATATAAAAGTATCTTGAAAATTATCTTTCTGTGTTCTTAATTACTTTTCATATTGTGATCAATTCTTCTTGATTCTTACTCGAGTGTGATTCTAGGTGAGTTTGAGAGAAAACATTTGTGTTAAGTGATAAACACCGATCCCGCAAGAGTATACAATCTCTGAACTAGAATTGTTGAGGAGTAAGCCAATTTGACTTTCAATGAACACACACCCTGTGTGGCTAGTTCTGGTCCTGATTGGCTGTTTGATCTTGATTTAGTTACCAATGTTTTAATAAATCCTCTGAGATTGTTTCTAGATTTGTAGAAAATTTAAATACAGGTGATCCTGATCCAAGATTTAAGCTGAGAAGACCTTCAAGTAACACATCTTCAGCTCCAGTTGGGACTACTTCTGCAAATGAGGTTTCTATGAGCACCACAATGACAAACTCAGCTGATACATCTGGAATGCGTTCAAATTCCAACTCAGAGGCTCCACAACCAAATAAAGATACTTCAAATGTATAAGACAATGATGGTAGTGGTGATAGTGATTAAGACTTTCTTGATGCTCATAACCTCTCCATTGATGACAACATAAATGATGCCACAACACCATGGATCAAGTTTCTCTTGATTAGTGTGCTGATGTGGTGGGAGAAACATCAATGCCAGATCTAAATTTCTCTAATCTAGATATTTCTCAGCAACTTGCTGTGATCCCTCAGCTAAGGATCCATAAGTCTCACCCCACCACAAACATCACTGGAGATATTGTCAGAGGGGTAAGAACAAGAGGACAAAACCATGAAGCAAATGTTTATCTTCACTCTTGTTTTTTTATCCCAGATAGAGCCAAAGAATGTTGATGAGGGTCTGAAGGATGGATGTTGGGTTGAAGCTATGAAAGACGAGCTGATTCAATTCAAAGAAGCTTGGAACCCTTGTCCTCTTCCTTATGGGAAGACTACCATTGGAACCAAATGGGTGTGTAGGAACAAGAAGGATGATAGAGGTATTATCATCAAGAACAAAGCTAGACTAGTTGTTCAAGGATACACACTAGAAGAAGTAGTTGACTACACTTATGTCTTTTCTCATGTAGCAAGACTGGAAGCTGTTAGGATATTCCTGGCATTTGCTGCAACCAAGAACTTTAACATCTATCAGCTTGATCTAAAGTGTGCTTTTTTGTATGGAGTGATTGATGAAGAGGTTTATGTCAAACAACCACCTCGTTTTGTAGAGCTTGATCATCCTCATTATGTTTGCAAGATTGACAAAGCTCTTTATGGGTTGCATCAGGCATGCATGAAGTTGTATGAGACTATCTCAGTATCTTTGCAAACATGCATACAGTACAAGTACTATAGATGAAACTCTCTTCATTAAAGGACAGGGAAATGATAGATTGCTAGTTCAAGTATATGTGGATGACATCATCTTTGGTTCAACTAATCCAAAGCTCTGCAAAGACTTTGAGAAGCTGATGAAGGAGAGCTTTGAAATGAGTGCCATGGGGGAAATCACTTTCTTTCTGGGAATTCAAGTGAAGCAAGTTGAAGATGGCATCTTCATTAGTTAGTCAACGTATGTTCAAGACATACCCAAGAGGTTCAACATGACTGATTGCAAGATTGCAAAGACACCCATAGCTAGAAACCACTTCATTGGACCTGATCTTGAGGGGGAGTGTGTAGATGAACACTTATACATTGCTATGATTGGGTTCTTATATATCTTACAGCTAGCAGGCCTGATATTATGATTACCACTTGCATCTGTGCAAGATATCAAGCCAACCCTAAGGTCTCTCACCTTATCACTATCAAAAAGATTCTAAGATACCATAAAGGTGCTTCAACACTTGGTCTCTGGCATCCTAAGAATCCTGACTTCATTCTGTATGCTTATACAGATAGTGATTATGGTGGTTGCAACATGACTGCAAAGTCTACATCTGGGGATGTTAGTTTCTTGGTGGAAGGGTTGTCTCATGGCAATGCAAGAAACAATCTTGTGTCTCTGCATCAACTGTTGAGCTGAATACATTGCTGCTGCAAGCTGCTGTGCTTAAGTGCTTTGGATTCAGTATTAGATGCTAGACTATGAGTTAAACTTCAAGGAGACTTCGATTCACGTAGACAACAATAGTGCTATCTCAACCACAGAGAATCCTGTGCAGCACTCAAGGAACAAACACATCAACATCAGGTATCATTCAATAAGAGATAACTATGAAAAGGGATTAATTAAACTTGTCAAGGTTCACACAGATGAACAATATGCTGATCTGTTTACAAAGGCTTTTGATTAACAGGGATTTAAATTTCTAAGATCAGCTATTGGGATGTGTAAGGCCCCGTTCCCAGGACACTTACAGTTGGCCAATCATCGCACATTAAACATATATTTACATTTAACCTTCATAAAACATCATAGCGGAACACTAAAATAACTTTTCATTTCATTATAAATGCTTTTGCAAGTTAATACAAACGTTCAGTTCAAAACATCATTCGTTTGCATTACAATGCAAAAACATTAAACAAAGATGCCATCCAAAATGCCAAGTAGCTGCCTCGTGCCATTCTCAGCAATGCTCACCTGCCAACTGGAAAATGCATAAAAAGTCAGCGTTGCTAAGTGAGTTTTAGTTTTATTGCAAAACATACTACTTTCATTAAACCGTTCTTTCCTTTTGCATGTGATCACACATCATACATACACATAGATAATATTATTATTATCTCCATGATTCGTTCATGCTTTCCTTCATTCATCGTACGCCATTACCATACACTTTCATTACTTTCATTCTCATTCATTCATACTTTCTTACTTTCATTCATACGTTCATCATTAGTTCTCTTCATTCCATCAAATGCCATGAATATTACCCCACCATCATGCATAAAGCGGGTACTGGACCGGGGTCTATCATAGACCCCTCGTCATGGCGCACAGCAGCCTGGCAACAATACCTAAAGGTAAATTCAGGCGTACCATTGTCATGTGCTATACCCACCGTCATGCATAAAGTGGATGCTAGGCCGAGGTCTATCATAGACCTCCCGTCATGTCGCACAGCAGCCTAGAAACAGTATCTAGGCTAAGCAACAAAGAGTCTCTACAAATGGTCAATCAGAAAGAAAGACCCCGATATGCATCCTTCTAGGGTAGCTAACCCACACACTGTTGGACTAAGACCCTTCATTGGGCGTGTTTCCACATACAAGGCTTGCAAGACTTACATTAATTTCCTTTGCTCATTAATGCATGCATTCTTTCATCATGCTCCTCTTTCATTATCTTCCATTTTACGTTACATAATACTTTCTTTTCATTCATTAACATTCAATGTAAAGCCATGGGAAAATAAACATACAATGAAAGTAACATCAACATACACAGTCAACATCATCATTCATGGCATCATACATACATAACATACATCATACATACCATCATTTATTCATCATACATACTGTTGGACCCTTCAAAGGATCATACATGCCAACTCAATGGGTGATTTGATAATTGTTCTGCTGAAATCCCTTAAATCCAAGAAGAAATGCGGATGAAGAATCTGCTAAGAAGAATAAAGTATTGTCTCCTGCATTTGTCAATGTGGAAGGAATAGAACAAATATGGACAAGTATTTGTTCTTCCGCATTGACAAATGCGGAAGACCAAGAATAGATGAGGACAAGTACTTACTCTTCCGCATTGACTAATGCGGAAGACAAAGTAAATGCGGACAAGACTTTGCTCATCCTCATTGAAAAATGCTGATGACCGAACAAATGCGCACAAGTATTTGTTCATCCGCATTAACCAATGCGGATGACCAACATACTATTGCGGTTGATCAAGTGAAGAAATGCTAATCAAGTTAACTCATCTGCATTTGTCAATGCGGATGAACAAGCAAAGATGCGGATGAAGACTTAGACTAGTTCTCATGTAATAGGTCAGGGGTAGTTTAGTCATTTTGTAAAAGGCATCTTGTTTACCTATAATTGAATAGATACCTCGTACATGAGGTGACGGCTCATAGATAAAGAATTTTTGTTGTAATTATTCTCTGTAATTTATCAACTTTCATATATCAATTATAAAGCATTTATGAGTATTTTTCTTGCATTGAATGTTCTTTGATTGTTTGTTTCTGCCACTCAATCATTGACTTGGTTACCATATTCGATTCACAGTAAGAATATCACTCTTACTTAACCCCAGTCAATTGGTATCAGAGCTTTGGCTCTCGAATCTTTTTCAGATCTACGAAAGAACGGAATAGAATTCAATTGATCTGGTAATCGAGTTGCTAGTAGAGTATATCATATTCTATACTTACTAAATAGTAGAAATTACTCTTGTCAACACATACACATCAAAATACTCACAACACCTAGAAACTCAAGAAACTCAGTATCATTACAGATCTATTTCTGAATTCTGTGAAACTGTTTGGACTAAGTTGGACTAATCAATCATAAAATCATCTAAATCTAGATTATACAAGTTAAACACATAGTTAAAATGGATTCTAATAGCTACTCAGAACTTGTTCATACACCTAAACCTCCAATGCTTAAACATAAATCTGAGTTTAAATAGTGGAAGATCAGGTTTAGGAAGTACATCACAGTTGTAGATCCGGATTTCTGGATA
Source organism: Flaveria trinervia (assembly GCA_025506515.1). Lineage (NCBI taxonomy): Eukaryota > Viridiplantae > Streptophyta > Magnoliopsida > Asterales > Asteraceae > Flaveria > Flaveria trinervia. Next base: position 42,436,107 of record CM046455.1, on the reverse strand, counting down.
TCAATATGCAAGGGGCCACACATCCATGTTACTCTGTATGCAAATCAAGCTGTAATATACAGAACTGCTAGAATACCCATTGAAGATATAAACTTAGATGAAGAAGACTACAAGAAAATCAAGATAGATCTCAAAGCCTACTCAATTCTGACTCCAGCACTCAAGATGGATGTGCTGAAAAGACTAGAGAAGTATGGAACTACAAAAGCTGTGTGAGATGCACTCAAAATCATGTGTGAAGGAAGCAGTGAAGTTTGCTGAAATCAACAAAGACAAGCTTGTTAATCAGTATGAAACATTTCACCACACCAAGGGAGAATCAATCTCTTAGCAACTGCACAGATTTGTACAGTTAGTAAATGACTTGGAAGTCATAGGAGTCACTTACAAAAATAAAGAATTAAACAAATAGATGCTTCACGGTCTCCCTAAAAGCTAGAAACAGGTTGTAACCATGCTGAAAACTACTCTTGATTTTGAGAGTACTACTCTAGACATCATGATAGCCAAAATTGAAGCTTTACAACTTGATGAAAGAAGCAGAAATCTTAGTGGACCTAGAGTAATTGAAGCTTCCAAATTTCCATCAGAATCTCATTTTGTGGAAAATGCATTCATCACTTAGGAGGATGATTTTATCTCATCTAGATATCAAATGAACAATACTGGGTTCATTGCAACTCCATCAATCAATCATCCTTCAACCTCATCTCAACCTCCTAGAGTCACTACTGCTCCTCACACTCCTAGAGTCAATGCTGCTCTTCAAACTCCCAGAATAATACATATGTCTTAAACCTGTGTTCGGCATCACCTAAGGAAGAAACATGTCTTTTGTCTAAAGCATCATTTCATGAGTCACAGCTTTGGCATAGACATTTGGGGCACACTAACTTCATAAATATGAACAAGTTAGTCAAAGGAAACCATGTCATTGGTCTTCCTAAAAAAGAATTCAATTTTATTGATCAATGTTTAGCGTGCCTCAAAGGAAAACAACACAAATCATCTCACAAAACGAAGCTGGTGAACACTAACAATACTCCATTGAAGTTACATAACTTGGATCTATTTGGACCGACTCATGTAATGAGTATGGGAAAGAAACAGTATTGTTTAGTGATCATTGAGGAGTTTTCTCGATTCACATAGGTGTTCTTCCTACTTCATAAAAACGAAGCATCCCAAATCATTCAAGAATTTATCACTAAAATTGAAAATCAAATTGATCTTAAGGTCAAAGTAATAAGAAGTGATAGTAGTACAGAGTTCAAAAATGAAAATATGAGTTCCTTTTATGCAACCAAAGGCATTGCTCATCAATTCAGTTAACACATCGTGCTTTGTGCAAAATCAATGCTAACAAGAACTCCTCAACAAAATGGGGTAGCTAAAAGGTGAAATAGAACATTGATTGAACCAGGAAGAATGATGCTAGCCGATGCTAAACTGCCAATCACCTTCTGGGCAGAAGCAGTTAACACATCGTGCTTTGTGCAAAATCGAACTCTGATTGTTAAAGAAAGTAACATGACACCTTATGAATTGATCTTCCATAGGAACCATTTATTGGATTCCTCAAATCATGCGGTTGTCCAGTCTCAATATTAAACACCCATGATCATTTGCGAAAATTTTCATCCAAGTCAGATGAAAGATTCTTTGTAGGTTATTCTTCTGTCTTAAAGGCTTATAGAGTATTCAATCATAGATTGAACATTATTGATGAATCTAAAAATGTTGAATTCAAGGAACATTCGTTTCCCAAATCTACAAATGGTCCTGACTGGTTGTTTGATATTGACACATTTACAAAATCATTTGACCAATTTCACTTGTCTGATGCAGGAAATATACATTCAGGTGATACTTTATCAACTGTAGAAAGAAGAGATAACTATCCATTGATTCATCTACATTTGATGAACATATGATTGAAGATGTTCCTCTTCAAGCTGATCCCATGAGACAACTGTCACAAAACCTTAGTGTTTCTTTTGAAGAAGGTCCCAGCCTGGTACCATCTCACTCAGATGACTTGTCAAATGAGATCAGAAACAGGCTTCTTATCCGGTAGAAACACATGCTACATCAAATGATGCAAGCAATCTCAGTGCTGCTAAAGATGTAGCAGTTACTGAAACACAAGTTGACAATCTTCATAATTCAACAACAATACAAGATGAACGTGCCTCTGACCATAATGAACTAATGTCTCTAATCTTGATGTAACTATTGCTGGTGACACCATTCCAACCACAAGAATACACAAGAATCATCCAGTTGAAACCATTATTGGTGATCTTAATGAGAGGGTGACAAGAACCAAGTCCAGTATTGCAAACATCTGTTTGTTCTCATGCTTCCTATGTCAAATAGTACCCAAAAACATCCAAGAGGAACTTCAAGACTATAGTTGGATTGAAGCAACGAATGAAGAATTGCTCCAATTCAAGAAGCAAGAAGTATGGTAGTTGGTAGATCTTCCCGAAGGACAATCCCCTTTTTGGTACCAGATGGCTGTACACGAACAAGACTGATGATAGAGGGATCGTCATTAGAAATAAAGCAAGACTAGTGGCATAGGGATACACTCAAGAAGAAGGAATCGACTACGACGAAGTGTTTTCTCCTGTTGCCAGACTAGAAGCAATCAGAATCTTTCTTGCATATTCTGCATCCATGAAATTCACTGTTTATCAAATGGATGTAAAGTGTGCGTTCCTGTATGGAAATATTGCTAAAGAAGTCTATGTGAGTCAACCACCTGGCTTTGAAGATCCAAATTTCCCTCACAGAGTTTACAAACTTGACAAAGCACTATATGGTCTTCATCAAGCACCAAGAAAGTGGTATGAGACTATATCATCCTTTCTTCATGAACATGGGTATGAAAAAGGAAAGATTGATCAGGCTCTCTTTAGAAGAAAGAAAGGAAAAGACATCTTGTTAGTCCAGATCTTTGTGGATGACATTATATTTGGCACGACAAACAAGCAACTCTACAAAGAATTTGAAGACCTTATGCATTCAAAGTTCCAAATAAGTGCTATGGGCGAACTCACCTTCTTTCTAGGTGTGCAAGTCCAACAAACAGCAGATGGAATCTTCATCAACCAATCAAAACATGTAGAAACCATGTTAAAGAAATTTCACTTTGCTCATTGTCAGTCTATCAGAACTCTTGTGGATTCCAAAGTGAAGATTGGACCTGACCCTGAAGGCAAATCAGTGGATCAAACTCACTATCGATCAATGATAGGTTCACTTATTTATCTAATAGCCAGTAGGCCTTACATTATGTTTGGTGTCTGTGTGTGTGCCAGATATCAAGCAGATCCAAAAGAATCACATGTGAACGTAGTCAAGAGGATATTCAGATATCTGAAAGGCAAGCCAGCTCTTGGGTTATGGTATCCAAAGGAAGGAGAATTCAATCTCTATTCCTACACAAACAGTGATTATGGAGGATGCAACTTCAATAGAAAATCCACTTCTGGCGGTTGTAAATTTCTTGGTCCGAGACTAGTATCCTGGCAATGCAAGAAGCAGACAAATGTATCTGTGTCCACAGCAGAAGCTGAGTATATTGCTGCATCAGTATGTTGCTCTCAAGTCCTCTGGATTCAAAACTAGATGCTTGATTATGGTTTTAACTTCCTACACACACCAATTTCTATTGACAACACAGCTGCTGTCTTTATAACTAATAATCCAGCTCAGCACTCAAAAACAAAACATATTGAGATTAGATATCATTTTTTTGAGAGACTGTGCTGAAAATTGTTTAATCAAATTGATTCATGTACCAACTGAAAATCAATTAGTTGATTTTGTTTACCAAGGCATTTGAACCTAGTAGGTTTGAATTTCTGGTTCAGTCAATTGGTATGATTAACCTTGAGTAAAAACTATGAAAACCTTCAAAATAATTTAAAACATCAGAAAACCACAAAAAAATCAAGTTTGATGAAGAAAAGAATTCTATGGGAAATGATATAATTAGAGTCGTTATATCATTCATTGTGCTTAATTTCAAAATGTAAAAGAAAATGACTTACCAGATATGTTGGTAGGCTCAACTTTGAAGAAAAGATACATGCAGTGATGAATTAAAGACATATTCAATTGTGAAACACTTATCACAAAGTACAGGGGCTTATCTGAATGCATGTGTGTGTAGTAGCCTAAACACACCAGGTAATGATACTTTATGAATCTCTTTCACCACATCATGTTTCATCTTTGTTTTGCTGAGCAAAGACCTGATGAAACTTGCACCTAGTGCAGATGTTATGATCCAAAAGATTCCCAATATGGAACAGATCCAAAATTGGATGAATCAACAAAGTAATATATATAAAGTGAATGAACAAAAGAATCTTATCATTAATCACCTTCCAAAGTGAAGTGAAAAGAATCATAATGTGGATCAACATGAAAAAGGATCAAATGAAAAGAATCCTAATGAGGATAGTGAAAATGAGATTTCACGACTTATGTAACCTGTAAGAAAAGTTCTGAAAAAGTTCTACAATGCATTGTATAACGAGGGTTGATCATTTCATGCTTATATGTGTGAGGTACACATTGAATAATTAATCAACCAAAACATGATAAAAGTCACTTGCATCAAAATATCAACCAGGTATGGGTTTAAGAGGACAAACATACCTTCAATCTTCAAGTTCATGATCATGTCCATTTAATCATAAAGGATGCACAAGTCTAATGTAAAACTGATATGATCCCAACAAAGAGATTTTTCTCTTCTTTATTAATATTAATCAAAATAATATTCAAAAGGTTTTAAATCTTAAAAGTTTCTCTCCAAAAGTGGACATAAACTTTAGGGGGTGTAATTTAAAATTTTTGAGTAACTCCAAAATTTTGTTTATTAACTTAATTTTGAAAAACAAAACAAAAAGAATTTTAGTTGGTGTTACTGCAATAAGTCATACCATTATATCTTAGCTTCTGAAGATTCTTAGAAGCATGATAAGTCCAAGATCTATCAAAATTAGGAAACTTGTATCAATTGTGACATACAAGTCAATCCAAGCAAGAATTGACAAATTCAACAGCCAACTTCATAAGAAAAATCAATCAAGGACACCTCGTCATAAGATGAATAATCAATTCAATCATATTAACTTTTGATTAAGTTCAAAAGATAATGCAGGTAAGTGCATTAGTTAATGCTGGTGAAGGTAACCCATGCATGTAACTAATGCGAGTAACAATATATTTTCAAGTGCAACTAATGCGGACAATGATTTTACTCTACCGCCTTAGTGTGTGAAGTAGATGTGGAATTTACTCTACCGCATTTGCTATAGTTAACAAATGCGGATGAACAGGTCTTATCGCATTTGCTACAGTGCATTGTTGACCAAGTGCTGTCAACCGCATTTGGTATAGTTGCACAAATGTCGAATGACTTTGTTCTATCGCACTTGATACCGTGTACAAATACGGATAGAATAAAACAAGTAACTCTACCGCATTTATTACAGTGAATGCTGATGAACACAATCACAAGTTATACTTCCGCATTTACTACAACCCAAATGTGGACAGTCAAAGGTTTCAAGTTTTAACTTCCGCATTTGCAACAGTACACAAATGCGGAAAGAATAAAAATAAGAAGATACAAAACTTCCGCATTTACAACAATAGCCAAATACGGACTGTCAAAATCAAAAGTTTGTCTTCCGCATTTGCTACAGTTAACAAATGCGGATGACCAAAAGTCAAACAAATTAACCTTTAGCATTTGCTACAGTGGTGACTGTATCTGCTTTTAAACTTGTAAAATCTTTCAAAATGTATTATTTGACTATTTAAAGGAATTCAAATGGGTCATTTAATACTTTTCAAATTTGAGAGACTTATAGTGAGTCGAGCACAAATGTACAGTACTCCATCTTCAATCATCATCATGGTAAACATTCAAAGATTTTCGTGTGAATCGACTCAATCGACTTCTGTTATCGATTTTGAAACAACATTCGTATTGGAAATAAGGTGAAACTTTCATAAAAATTTTAATCAAGACCTAAGTTTTAGAATGTTAAACCTAAATAAGTCAATGAACCAACTGATAAGGAAGAACACAAAAACATGTTCGTTGATGTAACATAATACACCTTTTCGACTTTAATGAGCATGAAAACCAACAGAAAGTCTTATCATCATGAAAATCTTGATATTCATGTTCATAGTAAGAACAGAGCATGTTAAAATTGAAAGATTTAAAACAAATCAATGAAACAATAGCTCATTAATGGTTCAAAAATAGAAAATGTGATTGTTAAAGGACAAACTCACCATTTGCCATGACAACAATGCAACAGAAATGACAAGCAGTGTTCCTTGTCAATTTAAAGTCAAACTGATAACTAACACACATGTCTCTTGTGCAGATTATATGGCAAATCTTACATGGAGCAAGCTCCATAACGTTAGTAGTTATTTAAACCCTAATGTGTCTGAAGCGGAATGACTTAGAGATATGATAAGATTCTTATCTACCACAAGGGTAGCATATGCCATCACTGTGAGACCAACAATATATGAGAATCCCATCACATCCTTCTGGGACTCAGCCGAGGTACTTAAAGCTGATGGTGTGAGAACATTAACTGGGAGAATCAATAGTGAGCTCACTCTGAGGATCACAGAAGATGCTAATGATCCACTAGAACTTGATGATGAAGAAATAACCTCATTTTTCACTGCAATTGGTTATGAAGGAGGTTATGAAGCAAAACAGATAGTTAAAGGATTAGTGAATCTGCCTTGGAGGTTCCTAATTCATTGTTCCAACACTGTCTGTCAAAAAGAAAAAAACATGATGGAATGACATTCCAGTCCTCACATCTTCTGCAATATGTGCTCTCTGCACCAACAAATCGTTTAATATGTCTGCATATGTGTTCAATGGCCTAATTTCTAACATTCAAGAAGGATTAAGATACAAGTTTCTGATGTATCCTAGACTCATTCCATGTCTAATCAATGAATCATTCCATGATATTGTTAATGAAGGACCTATGCTTGACATCCCTCACTATGATGCAAGATCCTATAAATACATCAAGAAGAAGGACCCAAGGAACTTTTACAGTGGTACCCACTCACCCCTTCTTCCTTGGATGAATCAGCAACTAAATCAAGCAGGTCAAGCTCAATAACCACCACAACCAATACCTCAGCCTTCACCAAACCATCTCCACAAACATTACTACAACCATCACTACAACCATCTCCACAACCATCACCCCAACCATCTCCACAAACATTACCAAACCATCACTACAACCATCTCCGCAACCATCTCCACAAACATCACCACAACCATCAGCACAACCATAACCACAACAATCACCACAACCAACACCACAAACAACCCCTCAACCTACACCTATATCACCTCATCATCAATCTCCAATATCACCACCACATCAATCACCTATGTCACCTTACCAACCTTTACCATTATCCCATGATCACCATGCTGAAATAGAAGGATCAACAAGTGCATCTAAATCATTCAAATTATCTTCTGATGAGGAGGATCATCATGATCAAATCCCTGCTATGAAAGCACCTTCTGAGGCTGCTCGTTCAGAGAGCTATGCTAAATCTAACATCAACAGGCCTGATGAAAATGATGAACTAATCTCTGAGCTCTTACTGAAAGTGGAAAGGATGGAAAGAACCTTAAATAGGAGAGCTAGAATCATCAATGACAGAATTTTAGACCTGGATGAGAAAGAAAATGAATTGAAAGAACTAAAAGAGAAATATGAAGCTGAAAGAAAAGAAAAAGACAAGGAGATTGAGTACTTAAAAGCTGCACTAAACCATTCCAGAGAAGAAATCAGTGGTTATGTGCACACTCTTGCTATTCAGACTATAGCAATGGAGGAACAAGAAAATATCATTGAGGAACAAGCAGAAATCATTTCTTGTCTTGAAAAAGAGCTTCAAAGACAAAACAGAAGAATCTCTGAACTAAAAATGATAATTGAAAGTCAAAGAAGTAAAGTGGATGATGAAAAGAAAGATGAAGAACAAGAAAAGGTAGATATGGATGATAACAAGTACATTCCTGAAAATGAAGAAAAAGAAGGTGATGCAAGTCAAACAAAGTTCAAAGATCAAAGTCTAGAAATGGTGGTGTACTCTAGAAACACAGATGACTCTCACTATGAGAAAGCTTAATTTGAAGAACTCTTTAGTACATTAGATAGTTTTTCATCTGAATAATTCAGCATAGATGATGACTTTTGGGAATTCGTAAACAATCAAAGGGCTAATTTAGAGCCTATTGTATTCATCCCTAAGTCACCAGTACCATTGGAGAACGACTTGACAATGCAAATTATCCCTACTATCTCTTTATCCGAAGAACAGAAAGAAAAAATAAATGAAATGTATGAAAAAGAAAAGAAAGAGGAAAATGAAAAAGAAAAGAAGAAAAAGAAACAGAAAAGAAAGAGGAGGAGAAAAGTAAACTGAATGATCAAGAGCCAATCACACCTGAAAAGGTAGTCGAAGTAGTAGAACAAGCTGAAACTTCTAACCCTCAACTTCAAACTTACTCCCAAAAAAGGAAGTACTTAGCTGAAGAGGCTAAGGGTAAGAGACCCATAGTTGAAGAAGAACCAGCTAAGAAACAAAAGGATGACCCCAGAAGCAATTGCTAAATTTTTGGAAGAGCATGAGTAGGCAGAAGCTCAATTGAAGAAATTGGCTGGTGCACTTGATTTAGAAGAAGGTGAGATTGCTGGTGGATATGAAGCTGAAAAGGATGTTCATATGGACAGCCCCATGAAATCAGAACAAGCAGTAGAAGACATGGTGTCCAAACCCCAAACTGATGACTTGATGATTAAAGTTATGTTTCTGATCAATCGAGGATATGATCCAGATGAAGTATTTGGAATGACATATGAAGGAATGAAAGAAGAAGAAGATAAAGTGAAAAGGCTGCTTGATCCAAAAATTGAAACAGAATATGAAAAAGCAATCACCAAGTATACTCCAAAGCATAAAGAATCCTCTCAGAAGAAATCAACCGGGTATCAAAAGACCATTGCCAAGAAGGGCTCCCCTACACAAGTTGTCTTCAATGAAGAAATAATCCCCAACTCATGAACCATTATTAAGGAAAACTTGGTTGTATAAACCTTAGGGGAAGTATTGTTGGACCCTTGAAAGGATCATACATGCCAACTCAATGGGTGATTTGATGATTGTTCTTCTGAAATCCTTAAGTCCAAGAAGAAATGCGGATGAAGAATCTGCTAAGAAGAATAAAGTATTGTCTCCCGCATTTGTCAATGCTGAAGGCATAGAATAAATACGGACAAGTATTTGTTCTTCCACATTGACAAATGCGGAAGACCAACAATAGATGCGGACAAGTACTTACTCATTTGCATTGACAAATGCGGATAACCGAACAAATGCGCACAAGTATTTGTTCATCCGCATTAACCAATGCGGTTGACCAACATACTAATGCGGTTGATGAAGTGAAAAAATGTTGATCAAGTTAACTCATCCGCATTTGTCAATGCGGATGAACAAGCAAAGATGCAGATGAAGACTTAGACTAGCTATGATGTAATAGGTTAGGGGTAGTTTAGTCATTTTGTAAAAGACATCTTGTCTACCTATAAATTGAATAGATACCTCATACATGAGGTGACGGCTGATAGATAGAGAATTTTTGTTGTAATTATTCTTTGTAATTTATCAACTGTCATATATCAATATAAAAGCATTTATGAGTATTTTACTTGCATTGAATGTTCTTTGATTGTTTGTTTCCGCCACTTAATCATTGACTTGGTTACCATATTCGATTCACAGTAAGAATATCACTCTTACTCCACCCCACTCACATACCATCATGCATAAGCGTCATACATACATCATAAGATGCCCATGATAACATCTATGACCTCAAAAGTCACCTTACATAGCCCCCGGGAACCACCCAAGTCAAAGCCTAAATTTCACTTTTTCCCCAAAAGTCAAAAAAATATTCTAAGGGTTAATCCGTATTTTCCAATTTGTTCATCCACATTTCTTTTACTTGGTCCCCATTTCCCACTACTCATCCGCATTGACTTACTTAGTTGTAAATGTTCATCTGCATTGACTTACTTAGTGGCAAATGTTCATCCGCATTAACTGCTTATCCGCATTTTCTGCTAGTCATCCGCATTGACTTACTTAGTGGTAAATGTTCATTCGTATTAATTGTTCATCCGTATTTCCCACTACTCATCTGCATTGACTTACTTAGTGGTAAATGTTCATCTAAATTAACTTTTCATCTGCATTTCCCACTACTCATCCACATTGACTTACTTAGCGGTAAATGTTCATCCGCATTAATAGTTCATCCGCATTTCTTTGGAACGCTTGGGCAGATTCTAAAACTTAGACATATGAACTACTCTTTCGGTGTATGAGCAGCCTAGGGCTCACTTTTCATCAGATTTAGTTCCCAAATCTCATCTTTCAATTTCTATGCTTAACTCTTACATTCTAAGCCTTAGAAACACAACCATAACTTAAGAAAACATGAATACCATCCCGACTCACACCATAACATCATCATTCACACATTCGAACATAAGAGTATAAAACCCAGTTTTATAAAAACATATATTCATGCATTTCTAGCCGCAAAACAGTTAAAACATGTAAAAGAGGGGTTCTAGAACTCCCCTTTGGAAGTCTTGAGTATGGGTTTTTCCAAACTCATTTGCAATTGAATTCAACATCCTAGAAACACACGAAAAACACACACAACCAAGCATACAAACACACATAAGCATACACCCGAGGCAAGGCCAATTAAGAACACCATAAAACCATGAATTCTTACCTTGAATTCAAAACTTTCTTCTTGTTCTTCTTCAAAACCTGAAAACTCTAGACTTTCTCTCTCTAGAATCCATAAGCAGAAAGGTGATGTGCAAGAGTGGGCGGCCATCACCTTTATTCACCAACTTTATTCAAAGTTTTGTCCTTTTGACACCCTTAGTCCCTCTATTTGCACTTTATTTCCTTTCTTTCTGTTTACTTCACTTTATTCTTTCTTTCTTGTTTTTAATATAAACTTTGACTAGGTTTTTCTTCAAACTAATTCTTATTATTTCTTAAAATATGTGTGTCCTAAGTTTTCTAGCTCATCACTTTCAAAAGCTCTTGTTTTCTTTGGATAAAGCTTTTTGAAGACTTTCCTTAGAATTATGAAAATTTTAATCGTTCGAGAGTTATGTTTTTAACTTTTGAAGAAATTTATGCCTTTAAAACAACTAACTGCCCAAGTATTTTACCTTCGGAATAAATTTCTGAAATATCTTCCGAAGCTTAAAATTTCCTTTGGCACTTATATGTTTTCATGGACAATCTTCTTCCGAAGCAAATTAACCCTCGGAAGTTTTGTTCCTTTGTACAAAACTCCCAAGTGTTGCTTTTCTTTCGAAGTGAAAATTCTCAGAATCCTTAGGAAATTCTTCCGAAGTCATTTAGGCTTCAGAAGCTTTTTCATTAAAACTTCCGAAGATAATTTTCCTTCGGAAGATTTTTCTTTTTGAACAAAAGTAAACTACTTTTTAAGAGGTGGGACTAACATTCAGATTTCAAAGTTTATCCTTTTCCATTAAAGTTTATCTGAAATCCTTTTCACATATAACCCAACGATTTCCCCCTCTTTTTATCATCTAATTCTTCCTCCAAACCTAAAACCCCAAATTTCTCTCTGAATTTACTTTCTTTCATCTTACTTCATCCTTAATCTCTCTCTCCAAATGGCCAACCCTCATCCCATAAATGTCCCGAAATTTACAATGCAGTTACATAGGCAACATAATCAGGTTGCTCTGCTAAGTTCTGAGAAAGATCCTCATTTCTCTGGGGTTTGCTGTTTCTTAGATTTGTCGAACTACTTCACCTCCCTAACCATTGATCCTCCACTTTATCAGGATCACTTGCTAGAATTTTAGAAGACCTGCCAAGAGGTCGTAATGGATGGGGAGAATGCACTGTCTGCCACAGTGTAGGGGAGAACAATCTTCATAAATCCGGCCATCATCAACATGCATCTTCAGCTGGACAATGAAGAAGGTGAGGTGTTCTTCCCAAAGGAAGCTGCAAATCATTCCTTTGAGCCGATGGGTTATGAGGGAGACTACTCTGTCAAGAACTTCTAGAAAGGGAAAGTCTCATCCTAATGGAAATTCCTGCTCCATGTGGTTATCCACAACTTATCAAACAAGCATGATGGATGGGACCAGATTCCTAAGGATCTCTCCTTCATCGTCCATGGGATGGTTTAGGGGGTCAAGTTCAGCTACTCTAAGTTTGTATATACAAATCTACTTGCTAACTTGTACTCCTTAGAGTATTACATGTTCCCTAGATATGTTCAGTACCTTCTTAACTATGAACTGGGCTCACAGTTAAGGGGAACACATAATATTCTTAAATTAGGATGGATGAGGACTGACATATTGAAAATTTTGAGAAAGCCCATTGTTGGTATCTCTAGGGTAGAAACAACCCTAGTCCTAAAAATGTTAGAGCTCATTGCTCAAGGTGAAAACCTAGCAGCACCAGCTAGTGTTGGACCCACACCTTCTACTTCCCAACCACCTAAACAGCCACAAATCACCCTCACATACCAAGAAAATCCAAACGAACCCCTGCTCAGACTATTCAGTCTGTGGAGGCCCCTATACACTCAACCATACAGAAAGAAGTGGACACTAGAACTCCCACTTCTCCTGAGAAGCAGACCACTCCTATCAAGGATCAGTGCTGAGGTTCCTCAAGCTCAACCTCATGAGCTCATTAGCAAAACGACCTTAACCCATCACTTTGAGTCTTAACACTCAAGTGAGCAACCTTCACGGGAAAGTTACCACCCCCAGCCTTTAGATGTTAGCCAACCAATCCCCAACCTTGACTTCTACACTAATGAAGATCTACGTTTCAAAGAGTACCATGATTCTCTATTCTTTTCTTCTACTCAAAGAGAGATGAGTACTTCTGAGGCTGCTATTTCTAGCCAACATCGGTCACCATCTACTGAGGTGGACACTCCTGAACCTGTTCAGGATGTCCATATGGAAGAGGCTCTCAATTTTGAAAGTGATTACAACATTAAGACCTCAAGCATGGCAACTCCGCCTACTGACATCTCAACATAGGTTGCCAGTGAGCAGAGGAAATCTAGCAGCCAAGAACCTGAAGTTGGTGGTGAGAGAGAGGACTCTGATCCAAGCATCTCATCCCCTAATGATTCTCCTCATGAAGATGAGGGGAACTTAAGACTGAAAGTGCAAAAATTTTCTCAAACAAGCACCAATTTAGTCTCCAAGGCCAGTCACCTTGAATCTCAAGTGACTACCTAGCAAAATTGGGTCAATGTTCAACAACTTGAGATTTCTTATCTTACGGACCAACTAGCTGGGAGACCTTTAAGATGTGCTCATCCAGGAACACAAGAACCTATGGATATGATTGACCTAACTCCTAGCTCACTTATGCAAGTGGGTGATGCTACCAAAAAGGGGGAGAAAGTCATTACAATCACAGAACCTGGGAGTTCTTCAGAGAGAATGGACACTGAGGACTCACCATCCTCACTTGCAATTGTGCATTCATAGAAACTTCCTCAAGTTCACATTGATATGGACTAGATGGACTCCTTCATACAGAGTCTATATGAGGAATGGATACCTGACATACCTCACATACAACTAGCAGCCATCCTACTCATGTGGACCTTACATCACTTTTCCTGAGACTCCAAGGTCTCAATAGGCTTAGCACAGTTCTTTTCAGGATAGTTGTGCCTTTGTCTCAGGAAGTGGACACTCCAGTGACTTTCAATGATGCTTTTATGATGTGGAGTGCTTCAGTCCAAATGATGTAGAGTATGTGGACATCATCCAACAGATGGCTCTTTTAACCTTCAAAGCAAAGAAGTTCTTCAAGAGAGCTGGAAGGCAATTGCCTAGAACCTCAACTATTAGTAAGTTTGGGTTTGACAAAACCAAGGCCAAATGTTAGAACTATAACCAACTTGGTCACTTTGTAAGGGAATGCAAGGCTCCTAAATCAAATCCAGGAACCCCACAAGCCTCCACATGTCCCTCTACATCAAAGCCCACTGGAAAGTCAACAGAAATAGCTATAATGGCTCAAGAAGTTGACTGGAGCTTTATGGTACAGGATGTCACACCTGCTCAAGCACTCATGGCTGGAACAGATGATAAAGAGGTATATGAACATCTTTGAATCTGACTACCAAAAGAAAATTGATGAGTTAGACAGAACTGTTCCCTATTAAAACATGAACACACCAATTGCAAGACTCAACTGAGGCTAAAGCCAGGAAGTATGTTATTTCTGAGCCGAACATCCAAGCTATTATTGCATCATCCTCCCACTCCAAAATCCGTTATCAAAACAAAGGTGGGTTGGGGACCATTGAAATTGCTCCACCACATTCTTATGAGTCCATAAGACCACCTAGATGTGGTACTGAAGAGAAGAACATACTGCTAGCACAAATTATGCAAATTATGTTAGAAAGGAAGGAGTCAGGGAAGGTTTCTCATTTCGACATTATCAGATGGTCCAAGTGATAAAAAAGGGAACGCTAGTTTTTGAAGTTAGGTTGTCTTTGGAAGAAAATCCTTCTTTGTAAGAGAAAGTGGCTTCGGAAGCAAAAGCTGTTAAAAATCTGAGGAACAAGAAAGTTCCCTTAAAACCATCCGAGAAGAAGACTGCTTTGGAAGAAAAGGTGGTGAAGGCTTCTTCCGAAAAGAAAGAAGCTTCGGAAGAATGCCATGCTGCAAAAGCTTCTATAAGCATATCTTGCATGATCAACCAAATGATGGATTAGAAGATCAAGAGTGATGTTGTAGCCCAAACCTTTTCTTCAAAGACCTACATTGAACCCCCATTCTTAACCATTGTTTCAATTATGTCACTATCTTTGGAAGAACCCAAAACCAACAAAGCTTGGGTCTCCAATCAAAAATAATAATCTCATCTTATATGCAGGGACATCCATATGACAAGAATAACAATGTCTGGAATGTGGATAGTGGATGCTCAAAGAACATGACAGGGAACAGATCTCTCCTTCAACAGTTTCAACACTATGATGGAGGTCCGATCCAATTTGGAGGTGAGGCCGGAGGATATATTCTGGCGGAGGGGGTATATCCAATGGGAAGTTAAAAGTGGACAAAGTTAACTTTGTCAAATAGCTTGAACACAATTTGCTAAGTGTTTCTTATTTTGTGATCAAAAGCATCAAATGCTTTTCACTGAATATAGGTGCATTATCCTCAAACTAGGGATGACAATTCCTCCAGAATTGGTGCTTCTTAGATCTCCCAGGAAAGGAGTTATTTACAAGTTGATATGAACAATGCTTCCCCAATGGGTGAAGTATCATGTTTTCTTTCCAAAGCTGATAGTGATGAGTCAACACTTTGCAAGAAACGTATGTGTCATGTAAATTTTAAGACAATGAATAAGTTGTCTAAAAATAACTTGGTACATGGTTTGCCTAAAAAGGAATTTTTCTTCAAAGATAACTATGTTGCATGTCTGAAAGGGAAGCAACACAGGGCATCTCATAGATCCAAAAGTGTTAACTCCATCACTACTCCATTACACTTATTGCACATTGATCTTTTGGTCCCACAAGTATAATGTGCATTTGAAGGAATCATACTGCCTTGTGATAGTTGATGATTTTACAAGATTTGCATGGGTATTCTTTTTAAGAACTAAAGATGAAACCGTTGAAACATTAAAGTCTTTTATTCTTAAAATAGAAAACCAAATTGATCACAAGGTTAAGAATATTAAAAGTGATCAAGGGACTAAGGTTAAGAAATTCATTCTTGACTCATTCTGTAACTCAAAAGGGATTGCCAAGTAATATAGTGCTCCTAGAACTCCTCAACAAAATGGTGTTGCTGAGAGTAGGAACACGACACTTATTGAGGCTGCTCGAACTATGTTAGCTGATTCCAAACTACCTCTAACATTCTGGGCAGAGGCAGTTAGCACTGCATGCTATGTGTAGAATAGAGTTCTTGTAGTTAATCCACATGGAAAAACCCCTTATGAGTTATGGAACAAGAGGCCACCAATCATTGGCTTTCTAAGGTCCTTTGGTAGCAGGTGTACCATACTTAACACAAACGAAAATTGGCAAAATTTTCTAAAACGTCACATGATGATATCTTTGTTGGATACTCTTCTAGCTCTAAAGCTTATAGAGTATACAACATCAGGAATCAACAATTTGGGGAGTCATCCAATATATTGTTAATGAGCACACTCCTTATGTTAGGGTGAATGGCCCTAATCATATTTTCGAATTAGAATTATTTCCAAACTATTCTAAACCTTCTTGTGAGAATGTTTCACTTGGAACAAGTGCTCAAAATGATGTTGATGCTCATGCTAATCAACTATTTGAGCTACCCAGACCTCTTCCAAGTTCTCCAAGAGCTACAACAAATCAAGCTCCCACAATTTACAGATCTGATCATATAACTATATCAAGGAATAGTGAAGCTTCAACCAGTGAATCACCTACGGATCCTCAAAACTCATCAGGTGATCCAGCACAACACCAGGCACCTGTTAATGCTATTTCACAGCCAACAATTGATGATGTTTTTCACTCATTCAATCAGTCCTCATTGAATGAGTTTGAAACAATAGTTGGACAAAGTGTTCCCGTTCGTGAGAAAAATATGTCTTATTTGGATTTATCTTTGCAACTGGAAGTGATTCCTCATTTAAGGATTCATAACACTCATCCAGCTGAGAACATCACTGGGGATGTCTTTGAAGGTCTGAGAACAAGAGGGCAGACACATCATAGGAATCTCTGCTTGTACTCATGCTTCTTATCCCAGGTGGAACCCAAGAAGGTGGAAGATGCCTTGAAAGATAGTAGCTGAGTTGAATCGATGCATGAGGAGTTAATTCAATTCAAGAAACAAAAGGTCTGTAACCTATGTCCACTACCATCTGGTCAAGTACCAATAGGAACCAAATGGGTTTTCAGAAAAAAGAGAGATGATAGAGGCTTCCTTATCAAGAACAAGGCAAGACTGGTAGTTCTAGGATACACTCAAGAGGAAGGAATTGATTATACTAATGCCTTTGCACCTATTGCAAGACTTGAGGCAGTTAGGATATTCCTTGCTTATGTTGCATCCAAGAACTTTACTGTCTACCAACTTGATGTCAAGTGTGCCTTTCTATATGGGGATATAGATAGGGAAGTGTATGTGTGCCAGCCTCCATGATTTGAAGACCCATAGCATCCCAACTATGTGTGCAAATTGGATAAAGCTCTATATGGGCTACACCAAGCACCTAGGCTGTGGGATGAGACTTTGTCTTAGTTTCTTCTCAAGAATGGTTACACTAGAGGAACCATTAACAAGACTCTCTTCATACGGAAGTCTGGAAAGGACATTTTGCTTGTTCAAGTCTATGTTGATGACATCATATTTTGTTCTTCAAATGACCAAATGTGTAAAGACTTTAAAAGCATTATGAAGAAGAAGTTTGAGATGAGTTGCATGGGGAAAATGGACTTTTTCCTTGGAATTCAGGTGAAGCAACTAAAGGAAGGGTTTTTCATCAATCAATCTAAGTATATCATGACATCTTAGAAAGATTTGAGATAAAAGACTGTAAGCCAACCAAGACACCCATACCCAAAAACCATAATCTTTGTCCTAACCTTGAGGTGGAGGATACTGGTCAACATCAGTATAGGGTGATTATTGGTTCTTTGATATATCTCACAACTAATCGACCTGATAATGTTTGCAACTTGCATTTGTGCAAGATATTAGGCTCCTCCAAAGGTGTCTCACCTAGCTGTTGCCAAGAGAATCATCAGATACCCCAAAAGAGCCCCTAAACTAGGTCTTTGGTATCCAAGGAACAGTTATTTTAATCTCTATGGATACTCAAATAGTGACTATGATGGCTGCAACATTGACAAGAGATCAACATCAAGAGGATGTCAATTTCTTGGTCGAAGGATCATCACATGGCAATGCAAGAAACAATCCTATGTCTCTACATCAACTGCTGAAGCTAAATAAATTACTGCTGCTAGCTTTGTGGATTCAAAATCATATATTAGACTATGTATTCAACTTTATGATCATTTCTATCCATATTGACAATAACAGTGCTATCTCCATTACTAAAAATCTGGTGAAGCACTCCAAGACGAAGCATATTGATATCTGGTACCATTTCATTAGAGATATTCATGTAAAGAATCTGATTAAACTAATCAAAGTAGATTCAAATGAACAATATGCTGATTTGTTCACCAAACTTTTTGATGAACAAAGATTTAAGTATCTCATAGCCGCTATTGGGATGGTAAAAATTGATTAGCTTAACTCTTTTGAAAAACTTTTTAATATGTAATGTCTTATGTCAATACAATCTAAGCCCTGTTACAAAACTATCTCCTTGAAATTTACTCTAAGTATAAATTTCTTCTGAAGAGAAATTAACCTTCGAAAGATATCTTGCCTAACTTCTGAAGCAAAACTTCTCCAAGGATAATTTTCTTCTTGGAAGAGTTTTTAGTCTCGGAAGAAGCGATTGATTAGATATCAGATCTACTTCCAAAGCTTACAAAAACTCTCCACTCGGAAAGCAATCTTTACTCTCGGAAGTAACTTTCACCTTCGGAAGTAGAAACTTCCTTAGGAAGACAAATTACCATCTGAAACGTTTTATATTTGAAAAAGAGATTTTACTGTTTAATGAAAATCTCTTGGGCCCCACACTATAAAAAGTAAAGATTTTGTTAATGATGTCGGATTATTTAATTGAACTAAACCTTGCCACCCCTGTCACTTCATCCACTAAAACATCACATCACCTTATCCTGACCCCATTACTGCCATTCCACCTTTTAAATAATCCTGATTATTCACTTTTATCTTCTTATCAGATTTTTTACTGCCCTAAAAGTTTCCTTCTCCTTAATTCACCTAAGCTCAAACACTTCTACTTTCAACCTTTCCCAATGGCCCTAAATCCTCAACACAACCAAGTTGCACTTCTTGACTCTTCAAGAGATGCGGACTTCTCTGAAATTATCTCCTTCCTCACCCAATCATCCTACTACACTGCCTTGACTTTTAATCCCATAGTTTACATCAATCACATGACTGAATTTTGGGGTAACGGTTAGGTTGAAACCCTAAATGGTGTTCGTGTAATACCATCCCGCATGTGTGGCAAAGAGTTGGTCATCACTGAACAACTTATCAGGGAGCATCTGGAGCTTCATGATGTGGGTGCCCCAATAGAGTGACAGGTTTGATAGAACACAAAGTAAACAAGTTCAATCTTTTAAACTTTCTAAAAACGCAACGGAAGTATAGAATTATAACATGTTTATAATCTGGAAAATCCATGTTCTTAATGGTGTTTTAAGATGAAAAAACAAACCCAAATCAAAAGGATCTTAAATATGTGAATGAACAAGCTATGAACACAAGTTAAGCAACATAAAATCATAGCTTCAATGAGCTGTGATTACAACCTTATTCCAGCCAAAATGTCGACCAAGAAAGGGTTAAAAATGCTTGTGAATCGGCCAAGACTCCAAGGAAGAAGCCCTCAAGCTTGTATACCCCAAGCCTCCTTGCAATCACCTTCTTGTTAGGAAGATTCACCACCAAAAAGCTTCAAAAACCCTCTAAAACAAGCTGCTAGAACCATGGTTTTTGAGAGAGAAGAGAGAGCTTTTTTATCTATTGCATGTCAAGAGTTGGATAGAGAGAGTAGATGAACAAGACTTGTTAATGTGTGTCATGTTCAAGGAAAAGGGTCCAATCCCCTAACAAGGGGGGGGCGGCCGAAATTTTTGTTTTAAAAGGGTTTCCCACCCTTTTGATTGAACACATACACATAAGTTAAAATGTCTTGTAACTAGACATACAATTAACCATTTAATTGTATGTACAAGTTACATAACTTATACAATTAATCATATAACTTATAAGTTATAATCTCTCATTATTATTTGGTGTCATCTAACCAATTTAAATAACACATCAAATAATATTATTGAACAAAATATCCTATAAGTTGTTCCCTCTCATATGCAACTTATTTAGAAAACCCATTTTCTAAATTGGTGTAAACATTTAATTGCATGATCATATCATCAATTGAATATTAATTGGTGTTTGCTAAGCTTGTTATTGGGTATAACCCGACTTGGATCATAACGTACTAACCACATCAATATTCTACGTGTCTTGGGCACACAGAATCCAACAATCTCCCACTTGCCCAAGATTCATAGAAGATTGATGCAAGCAGTAAATACCGCCTAACAACGGTTTACTGCCCTTAATACGCATGACTTATAGCCATTCAATACATCATCCCTTTCAAGTACCCTACTTGAAATGATTTAGGTGAATTAATCATCTATCCTTTTGTTACAAATGTCATGTTAAATCCAAGGACACAAAATGATCATTCCTTGTTGATTTAACTTAATCAGGCCTTAGACATCTAACTCTTAACGAATAAGAGGAACAAATTCCATCTTGACCACATATTTTTTTCACAAATACCTCGTGTCATACCTGAACATACCCTTATGTACTGTTCACTATTTAAGGACAATGACGAATAAGCTCAAGGTATAGCACTTGGTGAATATCAAAACCCAATATGTATCTCAGGTCTGAGGATAACAAATGATATTCACCTTTACTCAAATTTACTTATGATCTATCAATAAGATTCCATGTAATAAAATTTGAGATGCGGGTTAGTCCAATATTTGTATCCCACAAATATCTATGAACCTTAGTAACAACCCATTGCTCTGTATTCATCCTTATGAATATCAACCAATCCAAGTTCATAATAGTCTTATCCTTAATACTTGTTCCCACAAGTCTGAACGACTACGGACATTTAGAGTAAACAATTTACTCATGGATTAAACATGCTAGATTGGAACATTAATTGAAACATTATAACCAAATAATTTTTTCAAATAATAAAGAGTTCCACATATCCAAATACAAAATTTACGGATCAAATCCAATCACTAGAATATTGTAGTCTCATGGCACAAGTATGACCTTCATGCTTTGCCTTTTCAAGGAGCTTTGTGAGAGGATCCGCAATGTTCTTATCCGTGTGAACTTTCTGAATACATAACTTTCCCTTTTCAACTTCATCTCGTATGTAATTGAATCTCCGGTCAATGTGCCTAGTCTTTTGATGAGCATGAGGTTCCTTGATTTGAGCAATCGCACCCTCGTTATCACAAAAGATCTCTAGGGGGTCCTCAATGGAAGGGACAACCCCCAGATCGGCAATGAATTTCTTTAACGATGTAGCTTCTTGAGCTGCCAATGAGGCGGCAATGTATTCTGATTCTGTAGTTCATAGAGCCACCACATCCTGTTTGGAGCTTTTCCAAGAGACCGCTCCTCCATTCAGAATGAAAATATCCCGATTGCGACCGAGAATCATCACGATCGGTTTGGAAACTCACATCCGTGTAACCCTTTACAACGAGTTCCTCATCACCAGATCCATAGATTAAGAACATATCTCTTGTCCTCCTTAGGTACTTAAGTATGTTCTTAACAGCCATCCAATGACTGCTTCAAGGATTTTGCTGGTAACGGCTTGTCATGCATAAGGCGCATGACACGTCTAGTCGAGTGCATATCATCACATACATGATGGATCCAATAGCAGATGCGTAAGGGATAGCCTTCATTTTATCTTACTCATCCTTTGAGCTAGGACATTGAGTCGTACTCAATATCGTTCCTCTTTGAATAGGTACGGTACCTTTCTTAGAGTTTTCCATCTTGAACCTTTTCAAGATTTTATCAATATACGCACTTTGATTTAAACCAATCAACCGTCTTGATCTATCCCTATAGATCTTTATTCCCAGAATATAGGCGGCTTTTCTAAGATCCTTAATGGAAAAACAACTTCCAAGCCAGGTTTTTACACCTTCCAAGGTTGGAATGTCATTTCCAAATAGTATTATGTCATCAACATACAATACTAGGAAAGTTATTATGCTCCCACTAGCCTTCTTATACACACAAGCCTCATCAGCGTTTTTGATGAAGCCAAATTTCTTTATCTCCTCATCAAAACGATGATTCCAGCTTCTCGATGCTTGTTTCAATCCATAGATTGATTTCTATAACTTGCATACTTTATTAGGATGTTTTGGATCGACAAAACCTTCAGGCTGAACCATATAAACATCTTCCTCAAGATATCCATTTAGGAAGGCGGTTTTGACATCCATTTGCCAAATCTCATAATCATAATGAGCAGCTATGGCAAACAATATCCTTATAGACTTTAGCATCGCAACAGGTGAGAAGGTTTCATCATAATCAACCCCTTGAGTTGAGTGAAACCCTTCGCTACAAGTCTAGCTTTATAAGTATCCAAGTTTCCATGCATATCAGTTTTCTTCTTGAAAACCCACTTACTTCCAACTACCTTGGAATTAAGTGGTGGTACAACAAGTTCCCAATAAAAGGAGAGAGTTTTTCACTTTTGGTTCTTGCATGTGTGAGAGAGAAAAAGAGAGTTGAGTGTGTGTATTCAATAGTGTCTTGTTTTTAGACACAAAATTGAACCAACCCCCAATAAAGGGGGCGGCCGAAATTGGCATTTCAAAAGGGTTTCCCCCTAATTTTCATAAATGATTTTTAATTTAACAAGTCACTTATTGAGTCATGTAATTAACCTTTTAATTTTATAACTCACACACACTTTTATTACTTGATGTTTTTTAAACAATTTAAATAACATTACAATTACTACCCATGAACAAAATATCCCTATATGTTGTTCCATCTCATATGCAACTTATTTAGAAAACCGATTTTCTAAATTGGTGTAATTATATAATTGCATGATCATATCATCAACTAAATATTAATTGGTGTTTGGTAAACTTGTTATTGGGTATGACCCGACTTGGATCATAACGTACTAACCACATCAATGTTCTATATATCTCGGGTATAAAGAATCCAAATAAATGTATATGTCATGTAAATTTTAAAACCAATAAATTAATCAAAAATAACCTGGTACATAGCTTGCCTAAAAAAGAACTATTTTGCAAAGATAACTGTGTTGCATGCCTGAAATAGAAGCAACATGAGCATTGGAAGGAAATCATACTACCTTGTGATTTTTGATGATTTTACAAGATTTACTTGGGTCTTCTTTTTAAGAAATAAGGATGAATCTTTGAAACTTTAAAATCTTTTATTCTTAAAATTGAAAATCAAACTGATCACATGGTTAAGATAATTAGGTGTGATCAAGGGACTATGTTAGGAATCAAGTTCTTGACTCATTTTGTAACTCAAAAAGGATTGCAAGACAATATAGTGCTCCTAGAACTCCTCAACAAAACGATGTTGTTGAGAGGAAGAACATGACATGATTGAGGCTACTCAGGCCATGTTAGCTGATTCAGAGCTGCCTCTAACATTCTAGGCAGAGGCAATCAACACTACATGCTATGTGCAGAACAAGATTTTTGTAGTTAAGCGACAGGGAAAAATCCCTAATGAGATATGGAACAAGAGGCCACCATTCATTGGATTCCTAAGGTCCTTTGGCACCGGGTGTACCATATTTAACACAAACGACAATTTGGCAAAATTTGCTAAAAAGGTAGATGATGCTATCTTTGTTAGATATTCCTCTAACTCTATTGCTTATAGAGTTTATAAAATCAAAAATCAACAATTTGAGGAATCATCCAACATTATTGTCAATGAGCACACTCTTTGTGTTAGGGGGAATGGCCCAGATCATATCTTTGACTTAGAATTATTTTCTGAATATTCTAAACCATCTTTTGAGAATGTTTTAGCTCGAGCAGGTACTAAAAGTGATTCTGATTCTCAACTGTTTATTTACCAGACCTCGAGCATGTTCTCCAATAGTAGCTAAAGATCAGGCTCCCACTATCTTAAGATCTCATAGTATAACTTTTTCAGGAGTTAGTGGAGCCTCAACCAATGATCCACCTAGTGAGCCTCAAAACTCATGTCGTGACACTGCACAACACCAAGCTGATAGAAGTAGCATTTTGAAGGAACATGCAACTGTCAATGTTGCTTCATAACCAACAAATAATGATGATGTTTCTCATTCATTCCATCAGTTCTCATTGAATCAGTTGGAAACAACTGCTGGTCTAAGTGTTCAAGCTCCAGAGCAAAATATGTCCAACCTGAATCTATGTTTGCAACTAGAGGTGATTCCTAGGCTTAGGATTCCTAACACTCATCCAGCTGAAAACATCATGGAGAAGTCTCTGAAGGTTTGAGAACAAGGGGACAAACTCATAATGGGAATTTCTACCTATACTCATACTTTTTATCCTTGATGGAATCAAAGAATGTAGAAGAAGCCTTAAAGAATATTAGCTAGGTTGAATCAAATCAAGAGGAATTGCTTCAATTCAACAGACAAAGGATTGGATCATATATTCATTATCTTTGGTCAAGTACCAATAGAACCAAAATAGGTTTTCAGGAACAAGAGAAATGATAGAGGCTTAATAATCTAGAAAAGTGCAAGACTACTAGTTCAAGGGTAGACCCAAGAGGAGGGAATCGAATATATTGATATCTTTGCACGTGTTGCAAGACTTGAGGTAGTTATCATCTTCCTTGCTTATGTTGCATCCAAAAATTTTACTATCTACCCACTTGATGTCAAGTGTGCCTTTCTATATGGGGATATATATAGGGAAGTCTATGTTTGTCAAACTCAAGTATTTGAAGATCTAGAGCACCCAAACTATGTGTGTAAGTTGGATAAAGCATTATCTGGGCAACTCAAAGCACCTAGGCTATGGTATGAGACTTTGTCTCAATTTCTCCTAAAGAATGGAGGCACCATTGACAAGACTTTATTCCTAAAGAAGACATTTTGCTTGTCCATGTCTATGTTGATGATATCATATTTGGTTCCACAAATGACCAAATATGCAGAGACTTTGAGAAGATCATGAATATGAAATTTGAGATGAGTTACATGGGAAAGATGGATTTTACCTTGGATTTCTGGTGAAGTAGATCAAGGAAGAGTTCTTTATTAATCAATCTAAGTATGTCTTTGACATCTTGGAGATATTTTATATGAAAGATCGTAGGCCAGCCAAGACACCCATACCCATAAACCACAATGCTTGTCCTGACTCTAAGGGAGAGAATACTAATTAGCATTAGTATAGGGCAATCATTGGGTCTCTGATGTATCTCATAACAAGTAGACTTGATATCATGTTTTCGATATGCATTTTTGTAAGATATCAGGCTGCTCCGAAGGTGTCTCACCTAGTTACTACCAAGAGAATTCTTAGATACCTCAAAGGTGTCTCTGGTATCCAAAGGCGTCTCTGGTATACAAGGAACAATAATTTCAATCTTTATGGCTATTCAAATAGTGACTATGGTGGTTACATCATCAACAAGAAATCCACATCAAAAGGATGTCAATTTCTTTGTGGAATGATCATCACATGGCAATACAAGAAGCAATCCTGTGTCTCTACATCTACTGCTAAAGTTAAATATATAATTGCTACAAGTTGTTGTGCTCAGCTACTATGGATTCAAAATCAGATGTTAGAATATGGATTCAAATTCATGAGCACTCCTATCCGCATTGACAACAATAGTGCTATCTCCATTACTGAAAATCTAGTGAAACAATCCAAGACAAAGCACATTGACATGAGGTATCATTTCATAACAGATATTCTTCAGAAAAATCTCATTAAACTTATCAAAGTTGATTCAAATGAATAATATATTGATTTCTTCACCAAAGCCTTTGATGAAGAAAGATTTAAGTATCTTACTATTTAGTGATGAACATTGATTAGTCTATCTCATTTGAAAATCTTTTTAAAATATGCAATATCTTTTGTCAAAACAATCTAAGTTCTGTTACAAAACATTTTCTCTTAATGTTTTCTAAGTATAGATTATTCCGAACAGAAATTAACCCTTGAAAGATTTTTCACTTATCTTTCAAAGCAATATTTCTCCAAGGGTAATCTTCTTCTCGGAAGAGTTTTTAGTCTCGGAAGAAGCGATTGATATTTTATCAGATCTACTTCCGAAGCTTATAAACTTTTCTATCAGAAAACCACATCACTCTTGGAAGTAAGCAATTACCTTCAGAAGTTAAGTTGGCTTCAGACGAATATTACCTTCGGAAAATATTTATACTCGGAAGAAGCCCTTACTATGTAATAGAAATCTTTCGGCCACACTACTGTAAAAGGTAAAAATTTTCTTAATGATGTCAAAATATACCAAATTGATTTAACCTTACTACCCATTTCACATTGTACACCAAACCATCACTTAACCTTATCCACTTACCACTTTCACCCATTTAAATATTTCGACTCATTCATTTTAATATTTTTAGGGATTTGACTACCCAAAGCTTTCTTAATCTCTAATTTACCAAAATCTAGCTCATTTCTATGCTTCTTTCTCACTAATGGTGCTTAACCCTCTACATAATCAAGTCGCATTCTTGGATTCATCCATTGATGTTGCCGCTCTGAAATCATCTCCTTTCTAACCAAATCCACTTACTTCACAACCCTAGTTCACAGATCATAACCCAGAATGGGGTTAGGGTTTTGAAGTCCATCATTTGTGACCAAGAGTTGATCATATCTGAACAACTCATCAGCGAGCATCTTGAGCTTTATGATGAAGGTTCACTCACGGAGTTCGCCAAGACTGAAGTTGACAAAACATATACCTTAATGGGATATGGAGGTGATGTCAGCCGGTCCACTATTTACAAGTTCAACATCTCATACCAGTGGAAGTTCCTGCTGCACATTGTCCTTCATTTCTTGTCAAACAAGATAGGGGGATGGGATCAAATCCCATATGAACTAGGCTATCTGCAGAATTGATGTATGTCACTAAACACTTGGTTTTCTCTCAATGTCACTTATACTCACACGGTTATGATGAGGCAAAAATCTCTCAAAGAGTTGATTATAATATATTGAGTAACTTAAAAACACAAGAAAATAATTTTCAAGGTACTTGTATATATTACTTCTTAATTCAAAGGTTACAACACTCTTACGAGCATTATACAAGACTTATAGTGAGAAACTATATATACTATCACCTACAATCATTTATACTCTGATACTAGCTCGAATCCTATAACTAAAGCACATGCTACAAAGCTATAGTTAAGGTATCTTAGATAATGTCATATCTAAGATATGGTAGTCATGACATGTCCATGACTTACCTTTTGTCACCAACTAAAGTATGGTCAAATGCATGGCCTTTTGAGAAAACACCATGCAGTGTCTCAGAGGTATGCAATAGAGTGTCAGATGAACCCTATTTATGTCCACTGGTCCATAATAGCATCTTCTGAAGGTTAATTGGCTTTGACAGAACAAGTTCTTCTCAAGCGTTTTATACTTCGGAAGATGCTGCTTCTTTCATGGCTTGAGGACTTCTACTTCAGAAGTATTTGTATTTGAATTCTTCTAAGTGTTGAACTTCGGAAGAGAAGACATTTTCTTTGAAAGTTGGAGGTTTCCTTTGGAAGTTGATATTGCACTTTATCTTCGGAAGAACTCCATTTCCATTGGAAGTTCCACACTTAGCTTTGGAAGTCCTTTAAAAGTGGCACCAAAAGAGTCAAAGTGTTTGGTTTTTGTTGCACCAGCCTTTCAAGATTCAACAAACTCCTTCTAGGCTGATGCTACCAAAATCTCACTTACTTCTACTTCTCAAAACATTTTGAACCAAGGACAAAAGATGTTTGTCTGTTTCTTTGTTTTGTCATGATGTTATGCTAAGAAGTTTGTGCAAGTCATCAGTGGATAGGAGATCCAATCTTTCACTCCTAATGACATGCACCTTTTGTTGTGCCCTCCGGAAGAGAGTTAGTTGACAAGAGTTATAGTCATACTCTTATCTAACAATTGGTTCAAGTTTAGGATCTACAACCATTTTGAGAAAGGAAGTTGTTGGGTCAAGAAGGAGGCTGGTGCAACCAAAACCAAATCACTTAGACTATTTTGGTGCATGTTGTTGGATCCTGTATGCCCAAGACACATAGAACATTGATGTGGTCAGTACGTCAAGATCCAAGTCGGGTCATACCAATAACAAGCTTAGCAAACACCAATAAATATTTATTTGATGATATGATCATGCAATTAAATAAGAGCACCTAATTAGAAAATGGGTTTTCTAATTTAAAGAAATGAGAGATAGAACAAATTATATGGATAATTTGTTCATGAACTATTATTATTTACATTGTTATTTAAATGGTTAAATAACAACAAATAGTATATGTTCTTATGTTATACACTAAAAGGCTTTAATCATATAACATATCAACATCTTAATGTAATTAGTTGGTTTTATATTTTAGGGTGTATAAGTTATATAATTAAAAGGTTAATTATATATATCTTATCATCTAACTAATGAACATTAATAATGTGCCATATGTTACATAATTAAAAGGGTTAATTATGTAACAAGTCCACTCAACTTTTAATGTGTTACAAGTATTTTTTTTTAAAAAAAGGTGAACTTGGCTTTTAAAAAAGGGCTGAATTCGGCCCCCCCTTGGTCTTCCCCATTTTTTTAAATTATCTTGAAAATAGAACACTCATTAAGAGTGTGGTTGAGTGGAAGAGTGCAAGCATGATCCTTCTATCTCTCTCTTTTCACAAGATGAACAACTAGAGAAAAGCTTCTCCTTCTCTCCTCATTCACGGCTGAAACAAGGGGTTTTGAGTCCCTTTTGGTCGTTTTCTTGGGTATTCTAATGATCCAAGATATGCTCCTTCATTGGTATGAAGTAGAAATGGTTTGCTTTCTTCCACCCATTGAAGAACTCGGCTGGAAACAAGGTTCCAGCAGCATTGTTGTTCGTTTTCGTGCTTTAAATCCTAGCAAAGATGGTGTTTTCTTAGAGGCTTGTCGGTATGGACACTTGAGGACATCTACTTTGGTGTTTTGGCCATTCAAGAGCAGCATTTTCTTCACCCAAATCACGTTTTTAGCAGCCCTTATGGAAGGTGTTTCATTCACATTTTCAGCAGCCTACAAAGGTAGTTTGTTGATGTTATTTTGGTTGTTTCCTTCTCTTGATAGCTAGTTCAAACACATATGAATGATCCTTATGTTTTGGGTTTGTTGAAACAAGTTATGAACTTTTAATTTTCTGATTACAACATGATATTAATCTATTATTCCGCTGCGTTTTCTCAGTTTAAATGGTTAAACTAGTTTGTTAAAGGTCCAACAAACCCAACATTGGCATCTAGAGCCGGATATGTGGATGAATAGCTTCATTTGTCCTTGTAAAATTGGTTTTATAGGACTTAAACCGCCTAATAGGGGCTGTTTTGTGATGATATGATGATTCCCCAACCTTTCAAGGTTATATCATGGATGCTTATGATTAAACCTTGAAAGCATGACATCAAATGGTTGATTATATTATTTTGGACATAACCCTAAAGTTTTGGTTCAAAACTTTAAGGTTATAACAAGGGGTTCATTTAGTTCTTGAAATGATGTATATGGATACATGTTTTAGTGCATAACATAGCCTTGACCATGTGTGTTTTGGATTTGGTTGATTGTGGAATTGTCATGTTGGTTGTATTCATTTGAAAGGGTTGTAGTAATTTCTTTTGTTTAAGTATTTGGGTTGTAATTTATTTATTCATTTGGTTATGTAATAAATAGAATAGGTGCATTTCTTTTATTAGAAAATTGTATTAGGATATATTTTTGTAAAAGAAGATGCACAAGAAGAAGACCCAAAAGCAAGGACACAAAAGACATGGACACTTGAAGCATACGGATGCGGGTTCAAGTGGGAGTTCATGGACACTTAGAAGTGTCAATTTTAAACCCTTAGGAATGACCTTATGACAACACTTGTGATGGCAAACAAGTGTAGTCAACTTAGTGGCTATGGTTATGCGCATATGTTTGTATGATTATGCTTGTTTGGTTGTTTGTGGTATGATTGTTATTTGGTATTTGGATATGCATAACAAACTCATTAGCAAACTTAACAAGCTGAAAATTTATCGTTTCTAATCATTAAATGGTTAATAAAAGGTTATTAAAAGGATTAATGATTTAATAAAATAGGTTTTATTAAAAATAAACCATAGGATACCTTGCATTTGAAAGCATACAAATACAAGGTACATCAAGTTTTCAAAGACTAGAATTAATGGAAACTTAAATCCCTTTTGGAAACAAGTTTAACACCATCCTTTAACCCGACACTCGAATCACTTGAAAATTATTTGTGGGATAAAGGTCACCTAACCACTTGTAGGGAACTTGTGTGTTTGAGGTGAGTCTAACGTACTTGTGGGATAAAGGTCACCTAACCGCTTGTATGTGAAAACTCACACGTGTGTGTAAGTAGGACGACTTGAATTGAAACCATGTGTATAGGGTCACCGAAGCATGGCGTACAATGGTGTTGATGGGATTAAACATGCCAACCAAACATAAGATGTTTAACCGATCCCATAAAGGCTAGAAGTTGCAAAAGGTTGCAATTGTCAAATGTTGACTACCTTGTTAATTTAAATAATGGGATAAAGGTCACCTAACCATTATTTGAATGTAACGTTGGATTCTAGATTTCAATTATTAATTGTCTATGAGACATAAAAGGGCATTTATAATTAAAATGAATTTTTTTAGAAATACTAATAAGAACTTTGTAAATTTTGTAGAATGGCCGCAAACAATAATGCTACCACCCCGACCGTCCATACCTTATCACTGAGAACCTTTTTAGAAAGGGATTGTCAGAACGACAAAAACCTTATGGACTCAATTTCGAAACTTGAGAATCGTTCTCAAGAATGAGTAAAGGCCTATGTCCTTGACGATCCCATGTCTCACCAACCAATGCTGTTGATGTTAAGGGCTTTTGACGATTGGCTTAGGCACATTAAGGATTCTGTGCAAGATTCCTACCTCATGTTGGAATATGATTCCCGAACTCCAAAAGGGTTTGGAGCATTATAGGACATATGACATGATAATCTAGTTGAAGGAAATGTTCCTTCAACAAACTTTAGTATGATTGCTTCGAAACGGTTCAAGCACTTTATGCATGTCACATGGAAGAAACCCAATCGATATCATCTTATATATTCTTAAGATGAAAAGCCACATTGATAGCCTCAAGATGCTTAACTTTCCTGTCTCAAAGTAGTTGGCCATGGATTTGATCCTTGATTTCCAACTAAAGGTTTGAGACAATCATAATAAACTGTAATATGAATGGGTGGGACAAGAGCATCGGTGAAATTCACGCAATGCTCAAAGCAACCGAGGCAGGGATGGGTAGAGAGGTTCTACCTATTCTCTCGATCAATGAGGAAGGCTATAAGAAATGGCCAATCCCAATCCTAAGGCAATTATTGCCAAAAGATATAGGAATACATCAAAGCAAAGGTTAAAGCGAAACCTCAAAACCTAAGCTTATGAAGCCTAAGGTAAAGGAGAACGATCCATGCTTTGAGTATGGAGAGATAGGACAATAAAAGTGAATTGTCCCTCCTATCTCATGGAGTTGAAAAATAAGAGGAATGCCGGGCAAACCTCAAATACAATTTTCATGATTCACATTGTATTAAATGTCATTTCTTCAAACACATGGGTATTGGATACCCGATGTGAGACTCATACTTGCAATTGTTGCAAAGGGGTTCAAAAGAAATGTACGCTTCAAGGAAGGAAACTCTATTTTGAGACTTTCAAATGGTTTGGAAGTTGTTCTCAAAACATTTTGTATGCACCTAGTTTGACTAGGAAGATAATTAATGTTTCCTATTAAAACAATATGGTCATGATTTAAAGTTTGTAAATAATGGTATTAAGTTTTATGGATGATGTATTTCATTTTAAGGATATGACTTTTAATGATATTCATGAATTAGTTCATGATAATTCGTCCTATAATAACTCATTATACACATTAAGCACCAAGAAACTTAAAATGGGTTTAAGTTATTATTATCTTTGACATTGTCATCTTGGTCACATAAATAAGAATTGGATTCAAACACTTCAAAAGAATGGTCTTTTGGAAACAAATTAAAATGTTTCATTTGATAAGTGTGAACCAAAAGACTTATTGGGAATGATACATTTGGATGTATGTGGTCCTTTTAAGACAATGACAAAGATTGGTGAAAGATACTTCATTACTGTTACCGACGATTACAGTCGTTATTATTGTGTGCACTTGATGAAACATAAGAATGAAGCTTTTGAAATGATCAAAATCTTTGATAATGAAGTTGAAAATCAACTCTACATAACTATCTAAGTTCTTCATTCTGATAAAGGAGAAACTGAACCCTATTTGGATATGGTTCAATTTATTATGGCTATGAGCTTACCACCTTTATCATTTTGGGTTTTCGCATTGCTCTCTGAGGCTCATATTATGAATATGACCCGGACAAAGAAAGTGTATATTAGTTGAGAAGCCACAGAGACTGTATGGGATACTCTTCTTTGACTCAACGGAGCAAAAGTATTTATTGCTCGAAAGGCTAAGTTCTTGGAAACTGAGTTCTTTATGGAAGGAATGACGTATAGAACTGTGGAACTTGATAATGATCAAAATCCACAAGCCGGTACACTTTTGTTTGACACTAGCTACCAACAAGAGGTTGTTGATGATGATCAAGAGGTTGATAAATACACACAAAACGTCCACAAATCTGGTAGAGTTAGTATTCAATCCGAAAGATATGGATATTCCATGAATGGATGCTATGTGGTTGACCCCTGTAGGCTAACCATATACCAAAATGCTATGTCCAATTTGGATTGAAACAAGCATCAAGAAGGTTGTGTATATATGAAAGCTAGTGGGAGCATAATTGTATTCTTAGTGTTGTATGTTGATGACACACTACTATTTGGAAATGATATTCCAACCATGGTAGGTGTTAAAACCTACCTTGGAATATGTTTTTCCATATAAGATCTCGTTTAAGCCGCCCATGTTTTGGAATAAGGATCTATAAGGATAGATCGAGGTGGTTGACAGATTTAAACCAAATTGCATATATTGATAAAATCATGAAAAGGTTCAAGATGGAAAACTCTTAGAAAGGTATGGTACCTATTCAAAGAGGGACAATGTTGACTACGTCTCAATGTCCAAGCTCATGGGATGAGCAAGATCGAATGAAGGATATCCCATACGCATCTGCTATAGGATCCATCATTTGTGTCATGATATGCACTAGACCGGACGAGTCATGCTTATTAAGTATGACAAAGAAGATACCAATAGAAATAACCATTGGATGGTTGTTAAAAGTATATTGAAATACCTTAGTAGGACTAAGGATATGTTTCTAATATATGGATCTGTTGAAGAGGAAGTCGTAGTAAAGGGTTACACGGATACGGGCTTCCAAAACTGATCGAGATGATTCTCGATCACAATCGGGTGTACTTCCATTATGAATGGAGGAGAGGTATCCTTGAAATGTTCAAAGCAGGATACGGTAGCATTGTTCACTATAAAATCCGAATACATAGCCACTTCATTGGCAGCTTTGGAAGCTGCATGGATAAGTTTGTCCATTGCTTATCTAGGGGTGGTCTCTACCATTCAAGACCCCCTAGAAATCTTTGGTAATTACGTGGGTGGGATTGCTCAAATCAAAGAACCCCGTACTTATCAAAAGACTAAGCACCTTGAGCAGAGATTCAACATCATAAGGGATGAAGTTGAAAAGGGGTAAAGATATGTATTCGTAAAGTTCATAAAGATCAAAACATTACGGATCCACTCACGAAGCTCCTTGTGAGGGCAAAGTATGAGGGTCATACTTGAGCCTTAGGACTTTGATATTCTAGTGATTGGAATTGATCTGTTTAGTATTTAAAGTATGGAACAATTGTAATTTTAACTCTTTTATATGTTTGAGTTACGTTCCCCTTTAGCATGTTTATATCCATGAATATATTTATTATTCTAAATGTCCGTAGTCGGTCATATTTGTGGGAACAAATATGAACGTAAGACTATTATGAACATGGATTGGTAGATATTCATAAGGCATGAATATAGAGCAATTGGTTGCTGCCAAGGTTCATAGATATTCGTGGGATACGAATATTGGACTGACCCGCGTCTCAAATCTTACTACATGGAATCTTATTGATTGATCATAAGTAAATTTGAGTAAAGGCGAATATCATTTGGTATCCTCCGACCTGAGATACATATTGGGTTTTGATATTCACCAAGTGTTACACCTTGAGCTAGTTCTTCGCTGCTCTAAAATAATGGTCAGTACATAAGGCTATGTTTAGGTATAACATAAGGTGATTTTCAGAAACGTATGTAGTCAAGATGGAATTTGTTCCTCTTATTCGTTAAGAGCAAGATGTCTAAGGCCTGATTAAGTTAAATCAACAACGAATGATCATTCTGTGTCCTTGGATTTAACATGACATGTGAAACAAAAGGATAGATGATCGATTCACCTAAATCATTTCAAGTTTGGAACTTGAAGGGGATGATGTTATTGAATGGCTTTAAACTTATGCGTATTAAGGGTAGTAAACCGTTGTTAGGCGGTATTTACTGCTTGCATCAATCGCCTATGAATCTTGTGCGAGTGGGAGATTGTTGGATCCTGTATGCCCAAGACACATAGAACATTGATGTGGTTAGTACGTCATGATCCAAGTCGGGTCATACCCAATAACAAGCTTAGCAAACACCAATAAATATTTATTTGATGATATGATCGTGCAATTAAATAAGTGCACCTAATTAGAAAATGGGTTTTCTAATTTAAAGAAATGAGAGATAGAACAAATTATATGGATAATTTGTTCATGAACTATTATTATTTACATTGTTATTTAAATGGTTAAATAACAACAAATAGTATATGTTCTTATGTTATACATTAAAAGGCTTTAATCATATAACATATCAACATCTTAATGTAATTAGTTGGTTTTATATTTTAGGGTGTATAAGTTATATAATTAAAAGGTTAATTATATAAGTAATGAACATTAATAATGTGCCATATGTTACATAATTAAAAGGGTTAATTATGTAACAAGTCCACTCAACTTTTAATGTGTTACAAGTATTTTTTTTTTAAAAAAAAGGTGAACTTGGGTTTTAAAAAAGGGCTGAATTCGGCCCCCCCTTGGTCTTCCCCTTTTTTTTAAATTATCTTGAAAATAGAACACTCATTAAGAGTGTGGTTGAGTGGAAGAGTGCAAGCATGATCCTCCTATCTCTCTCTCTTTTCACAAGATGAACAACTAGAGAAAAGCTTCTCCTTCTCTCCTCATTCACGGCTGAAACAAGGGGTTTTGAGTCCTTTTGGTCGTTTTCTTGGGTATTCTAATGATCCAAGATATGCTCCTTCATTGGTATGAAGTAGAAATGGTTTACTTTCTTCCACCCATTGAAGAACTCGGCTGGAAACAAGGTTCCAGCAGCATTGTTGTTCGTTTTGGTGCTTTAAATCCTAGCAAAGATGGTGTTTTCTTAGAGGCTTGTGGGTATGGACACTTGAGGACATCTACTTTGGTGTTTTGGCCATTCAAGAGCAGCATTTTCTTCACCCAAATCACGTTTTTAGCAGCCCTTATGGAAGGTGTTTCATTCAATTTTCAGCAGCCTACAAAGGTAGTTTGTTGATGTTGTTTTGGTTGTTTCCTTCTCTTGATAGCTAGTTCAAACACATATGAATGATCCTTATGTTTTGGGTTTGTTGAAACAAGTTAAGAACTTTTAATTTTCTGATTACAACATGATATTAATCTATTATTCCGCTGCGTTTTCTCAGTTTAAATGGTTATACTAGTTTGTTAAAGGTCCAACAAACCCAACACATCTAATAAAAGGCTTCTAAAGCCAAGTATAGAACTTCTGAATGAAATAGACTGCTTCCGAAGACAAAGTGAAAGTTCAACTTCCGAAGACAAACTCTACTTTTGAAGACAAAGTGTTCACTTCCAAAGATCAAGACCTACAAGAAAAGATCAGAACTGAACTTCCAAAGTATGAAGAATACAAGAAGTCCATCAAGCCTCGGAAGAAGTAGCCTCTTGCGAACTAGAAGTGGCTTCGGAAGAACTTGTTCTTCTGAAGCCATTTAATCTTTGGAAGACACTACTATGAACCAGCGGATATAAGTATGGTTTCTAACACTCCGCTGCAGACCTCTAAGATACTACATGACATTTTCTCAAAAGCCATGTAGTTGACCATACTTTATTCCACTGTTCACCAAAGCTTTTGATGAGCAGAGGTTTAAGTACCTTGTATTAGATATTGGGATGATTAACTTTGAGTAGCTTTTCGTAAAATTTAATCATATTATTTCTAAAAACCTGTGTGTCCTAAGTTGTCTATTTTATCACCTTTAGAAGCCCATGTTTACTCTGGAAGAATTAAAAAAAAACATTCTTTATACTTTTGAAAATTTTGATCTTTTCATTCTTTGGAAGATATTTATTTACCTTAGGAAGAAATTTAAGTCTTCAAACACAACAATTACTAATTTACCTTCGGAAGAATTTTATGAATATTTTCCGAAGCTTCAAGTTCTCTTGAGTACTTGTAAGCTTTTGAAGAACAATTTTCTTTCGAAAGAAATTTGGTCTTGGAAGTTTTATTTATCTTAGAATAAAATTCTTTGAGTGTAAATTTCTTCCGAAGCAAAATTTTTTTAAACACGTTGGAATATCTTTCGAAGTCATTTTGGCTTCAGAAGCTTTTCATCAAAACATCCAATGTAAACTTACCTTCAGAAAGTTTTAGACTTTCAAGAAAACTACCTTTTTGGACACTTTTTTAGAGGTGGGACCGACATCTGGACTTCAAAATTTATCCTCTTTCATTAACTTTGTCTCGAATTAATTTCATATATATAACCAAAAGTTCCCCCTTCTTTCACTCCCTCTTTCATCTGAACTATTCCCAAAACATAAATTCACCCACAAATCGCCTTTGTTCTTATCTTCCTTCACATTTAAGCTTTCTAAATGGTCAACCTCAACCGTAGAACCGGATTTTTTCATGCATCTCCACAGGCAAGACAATTTGATTGCTATGTTGGACTTTGAGAAGGATTCAAGTTTCTCAAAGATCTGCCATTTCCTTTCATTGTCAAACTACTTTACCTCCCTGACCATTAATCCTCCTCTCCATGAGGATCTGTTGTTAGAATGCTAGAAGACCTGTCAGGAAGTGATTATGAATGGAGAGAAGCCATTGTCTGCAATAGTGTATAGGAGGACAATCATAATCACTCCAGCCATCATCAACACCCATCTTTAGCTGAATGATGAAGAAGGTGATTTGTCCTTTCCAAAGGAAGTTGTAAATCATTCCTTTGAGCAGATAGGATATGAGGGGGAATTTCTCGTAAAGACCTTAAAGAAAGGGAAGTATTATATGTTCCCTAGATATGTTCAACATATTCTTAACTATGAATTGGGATCACAGTTAAGGGGGATAAGTAATATTCTTAAATCAGGACTGATAAAGCCTGACATCTTTAAGACTATGAAGAAGCCAACTGTAGGCTTCTCTAGGGTAGAAACAACCCTTCTCCAAAAAATGTTAGAGCTCATTGCTCAAGGTGACAACCTAGCAACACAAGCTAGTGTTGAACCCACACCTTCTACCTCTCAACCTCCTAACAGCCACAAATCCTCCTCACCAACCAAGGAAAATCCAAACAAAACCCTACTGAAGCTATTGAGCTTGTGCAGGCCCCTATATCTTAACCAATATAGGAAGAAGTAGACAATTGAACTTCCACTTATCCTGAGGAGCAAACCACTCCCATCTTAACTACAATCACTACTGAGGTTCCTAATCCTTAGCCTAATGAGCTTATTACACAAGCCGTTTTAAGCTTTCAGTCAGAGTCTCTAAACTCTAGTGAACACCATTAAGGGAAGTTACCGTCCCTAGCTTCTTGATATAAACAAACCTATTCCCAATCTAGAATTCCATGATAATGAAGATATAGGATTCAATGAGTACCATGAGTCTATCTACTCTTCCCCAGTCAAAGAGAGATGAATGCTCCTACCTCTTCTATGTCTAGCCCACATCATTCATCCATCACTAAGATCTCCCTGAACCTGTTCAGGAAGTCCATATGGAAGAGGTTCTCACTTTTACAAGTGGATTACATCTTTAAGACCTCAACCATGATAACTCAACTCATTGACACTTTACTTGAAGTTGTCAGTGAGCAGCGGAAATCCAGTATCCAACAACACTACGCTAGTGGTAAGAGAGAATATTTTGGTCAAATTCTCTCATCCCCTAATGATGCATCTAATGAAGATGAGGGGAACATGAGACTAAAGATGCAGAAATTGTCACAAACATGCTTATATTTAGTGTCAAAGGTTAGTCACCTTGAATCTCATATGACTACCTTACAAAATAGGGTCACTGATTAGCAACTTGAGATATCTTACCTTAATGAGAAACTAGCTGAGAGACCTTTCAGACGAGCTCACCCAGGAACACAAGAACCTGTGGATGTGATTGACCTAACTTCTAGCTCAACTGCGCAAGTGGGTGATGCTACCAAAAAGGGGGAGAAAGTCATATCAATCACATAACCTTCGAGTTATGGACATCGAGGACTCACCATCCTCACTTGTAGATGTCCATACTTAG
Source organism: Flaveria trinervia (assembly GCA_025506515.1). Taxonomy (NCBI): domain Eukaryota; kingdom Viridiplantae; phylum Streptophyta; class Magnoliopsida; order Asterales; family Asteraceae; genus Flaveria; species Flaveria trinervia. Next base: position 42,397,164 of record CM046455.1, on the reverse strand, counting down.
CAACCTTTTTGTTGGATCAAGAAAGGTTGGTGCAACCAAATGAAAACACTTAGACAATTTTGGTGCAACTAATAAAGGTCTTCTCAAGCTAATTATGGAACTTGTAATGGCAAATGGAGCACTTCCGAAGACATGTACAAGGTCATTTTCCGAAGGAAAACTCCAACTTCCGAATACGAAGTCTTTTCTCTTCCGAAGTTCAAGACTTAGAATAATTCAGCACAATGACTTTCGAAATATGTAGAATTCCCCAAGCCTCGGAGGAAGTAGCCTCTTCCAAAGTATAAGTGGCTTAGAAAGAACTTGATCCATCAAAGTCAATTAACCTTCGGAAGACACTACTATGACCAGTGGACACAAATATGGTCTTCCTGACACTCCGCTACAAATCCCTCATATACTACATGGCGCTTTCTCAAACCCATGTATTTGACCATACTTTATTCCATTGTTCACCTTTTATCAGTTAGTACATTCGCTAACTTTTGTTGGTGACACAAGGTAAGTGATAGACATCTCATGACTACCAAATCTAAGATAAGACATTATCTAATATACCTTAACTATAGCTTTCTAGTATTTGCTTTAGTTGTAGGTGATAGTATATATAGTTTCTCATTGTAACTTTTGTGACATGCTTGTAAGAGTCTTGTAATACTTTCAGTTAAGAAGTAATATATACAAGTACCTTGATATTATTTCCTTATACCTTTTATCAGTTAGTACAGTTGCTAACTGTAGTTGGTGACAAAAGGTAAGTCATCGGCATGACATGACTACCAAATCTTAGATAAGACTCTATCTAAGATACATTAACTATAGCTTTGTATTATTTGCTTTAGTTGTAGGGGATTGTATATATACTTTCTCATTGTAACTCTTGTAACATGCTTGTAAGAGTCTTGTAATACTTTCAGTTAGATATAATATATACAAGTACCTTGAAAATTATTTCCTTATATTCTTTGTTACTTAGTATATTATTATAAGTTCCTAGAAGAGATTCTGCTTCATCTAAGGCATGTGTGATTAAGTGAGTTTGACAGAAGAAGTAAGTGTTGGTGACAAACATCGATCCTGCCATTAGTATCAGAGCCTTTTAAGCTCTTGATTGTGAGATCTTGCCATCCAAATCAACATGTTTTTCATTCCCCATTTCTTAGTAAAAATGGCCCTCAACCAAAAAAATAAAGTTGAGATGGGAATGATGTCTAAAGCACCTATCATGACCTGTAAAAATTTTAGATCATGGCAGACGCATAGAAGGCTTCATCAGGTTTCAAGATGGGAAAATGTGGCTTTCTATCATCAATGGTCCTTATAGATGGGGTTCGAGCAATGCTATGACTGTTCTTATAACTGTTATACCCAACTCTATCATAGTGGGGTTTAAGCATTGCATATCAGGAAAAGAACTATTTAATGCACTGTCCTAGATGTACTCTAGCTCTAATGACTCAAAGAAAGATTCACTGAACCAGTAGTTCAAGAACGTAACTTACATTGCGGGAGAGACCCTTAGCTAGCTATATTTTAGGTACATGGATCTTATCTCTTCCCTTTAGTTGTGGGAAATGCCCTTGAAATGACAGATCTCGCTCTAAAATTGATGAGTGCGCTCCAAAATGAGTCGACATTCTATTGTCTCTATCAAGAGGACAAAAAATCTAAACTCCCTCACAATGAATAAGCTATATGGCATCCTTGGTGGATACCGTGTAGAGATGGACAACAAGAGAGGCCATCAGATGAGCAGACCTTCAAGCCTTCCTGCATGCAATGCTTTCCTAGTTGCTGAACGCTTAGGACCCCCCAACCTCAGTAATACCTCACATATTCACAATAGCCATCCTTCTCTTCAAGACCTTACATGACATTCGCTGAGACTCCAAGGTCTCAACAGGCTTAGCAAGGTTCTTTTAAGTACAATTGTGCCTTTGTCCCAGGAAGTGGGTACTTTGGTGATCATCAGTATTGCGTTGATGACCTAGATTGCTTTAGCCAAGATGATGTGGAGTATTTGGACATATTCCAAAAAAAGGCTCTGCTAAAATACCGAGCAAATAAGTTCTTCAAAAAAACTAGAAGGAAATTCCCTCAAAACCCAAGTAGCAGCAAGTTTAGGTTTGCCAAAACAAAGGCCAAATGTTACAACTATAACCCACTTGGTCATTTTTCAAGGGAATGTAAGGCTTCTAAGTCAAATCCAGGAACCTCACATGCCTCCTCATATCCCTGTACACTAAAGCCACTGGGAAGTTAACTGAAACAACTGTTGTGACCCAAGAAGTTGAATGGAGCTTCATGGTACATGATGCGAATCCTACTCAGGCACTCATGGCTGGAACAGATGACAACAAGGTATATGAACATCTCTGTACTCCAGCTTGTATTGCTAAGGTTAAGTTATATCTGGACTACAATATGGAAGCTAAATCTGATTTGAGTCTTTAAATATCTTCAAATCAGATTTTAAAAGGGTTGAATCTAACTATCAAAAGAAAATTGAAGAGTTAGAGAAAATTGTGTCCTTGTTAAAACATGAACATATCAACTACAAGACTCAAATCGAGGATTTAATATTCAAATCGACTAAAGCTCAAGCCCAACTTGTCATAGCTAAGGCTCAAGCCACAAAGCATGCTATCTCAGAGGGGGGTTGGGAACCAATGAAATTGCTCCACCACATTCTTATCAGTCTATTACACAACCATGGTATGGTACTGAAGAGCAAGAGGTTCCATTTGCTAACCCACCTTTCAATAAGTCAAAGAGTGATACAACTTTGGAGACCATCACAAGGAAGAACCAGGTTGAACAAACCCCTCTTAGTAGTGATGACCAATCCCTAACCAGCAAAGCCAGAAGATGCCAGCTAAGGTAGTTAGAGAAACTACCGAGAAAGCAGCTAAATCTAAGCTAAAGATTGACCGAAAGAAAAAGGGTGTGTTCATCTCAGCTGGATTGCAGATGGTGGAAAATTCTTATCCAGGAAAAGTGTGTAGTATCAATACACCTATTCAACAAAAGGATTAGAAGACAAAGGGAAGAACTGTTGATGAAGACAAGAAGAAAAATAAACAACATTCTTCATGTTCCCAAAAGATTAACATTGCATGCATAATGTGTGGTCTGCAAAACCACATGGCCAAATATTGCTATTACAATCCTGTTAGCACACATTATGCAGAAAATGTTAAAAGAGAAGGAGTCAGGGAAGGTTTCTCATTTGGACCTTATTATATGGTTAAAGTGATGAACTAGGGAAAGCTTGTTTCAGAAGCAAGGTTGCTTTCGGAAGAAAGTCCTTCTTCCGAAAGGACAATGGTTTGGGAAAATAAAGTTGTTAAGACTTAAAAGAACAAGAGAGTCCCCTTGAAAGCATCCTAGAAGAAGTGTGGCTCGAATGAAAATGTGGTGAAGACTTCTTTCGAAAAGAAAGAAGTTTTGGAAGAATGTCATGCGGCTCAAGCTTCATCAAGCTCATCATCTATGATCAACCAAGGGATGTCATAGAAGATCAAAGAAGATGCTACAGCCAAAGCCCCTTCTTCACAAACACCTATTGAACCTCCATGAGTAAATTTAACAATAATGTGTGGATTGTAGATAGTGGATGCTCCAAGCACATGACAGGGAACAAATCTCTTCTTCAACAATTTTAACATTTTGATTGAGGTCCTGTTCAGTCTGGACGTGAGGCTAGAGGATACATTTCTCGCAAAGGAAGTGTATCCAATGACAAATTAAAAGTTGATGAAGTACACTTTGTCAAGTAGCTTGAACACAACATGTTAAGTGTTTCTAAATTCTATGATGCAAAGCATCAAATGCATTTCACAGAACATTAGTGCATTAGCCTCAAACCCGGGATGACCATTTCTCAGGAATTGGTGCTTCTTAGATCTTTCAGGAAAGGGGATACATTGGATCTTGTATGCCCAAGACACATACAAGATTAATGTGGTTAGTACGTTATGATCCAAGTCAGGTCATAACTAGTAAGAAGCTAAAGAAACACTAATAAATATTTATTTTTGATAAGATCAAATAAATATATATTGACACCAATTTAGAAAATGGGTTTTCTAAATCATTGCATTTTAAATAGAACAAATTATGTGGATAATTTGTTCATAAGAAAACATTTTTATCATTGTTTAAGTAAGTTAATAATAACAAATAATAGTGTGTTAATGTTATAATATTAAAAGAGGTTTTAATTTTATAAAACTTATGTATTAAAGAGTGTAAAACTTTATAAAACAAAAATGGCAGGGAACCCATTTTAAAAATCCAATTCGGCACCCCTTGTGGTCTTGGGGAATCCTTTTGTCTTGGTTTCATACAAGACTTTAACCTTTTTGCACTCTACCATTTTAACACACACTCTCACACACACATGCAAAAGACTTCTTCTCTTCCTTCTCTTGGTTGAATTTGAAGTCTCTCTTGGTTGATTTCGGATTTCCAAGAAGGAGGAGAAATTTGGTGTTGCACTCCCTAACAAGTTAGGTGTTTGCAAGAGCTTGTGGATATACAAGCTTGAGGACTTCTCTTTTGAAGGCTAGGCATTCAAGAAGCATCATCACCTTTTTCTCATCTGTACAACATCCTCTTGTTCTTAAAAGGTAGTTTCAAGAACACCCTTTGGTTGTTCTTTTCATTTTGATAGCATTTTATTTCACATACATATGATCTTTGTTTATGGGTTTTGTTTTGGATAAAAATGCCTCATATTTTCTAGTTGTTAAACCCACTTTCACACCTTATATCCGCTTCGTTTTGTAGTTTAAATGGTTAAATTAGCTTTCATTATCTTCTAACAAAACCCAACAAGATATGTAGAAGCTGGAAATGAACAATCCTTTCCTACTAGGTGAAGTATCACGCTTTCTTTCAAAGCTGATGATGACGAGTGAACACTATGGCATAAATGTATATGTCATGTAAATTTTAAAACCATGAATAAATTAATCAAAAATAACTTGGTACACCGCTTTCCTAAAAAGATATTTCTACAAAGATAACTGTCTTGCATGCCTGAAAGGGAAGCAACATGAGCATTGGAAGGAAATCATACCACCTTGTGATTGTTGATGATTTTACAAGATTTACTTGGGTTTTCGTTTTAAGAAATACGGATGAAACTTTGAAACTTTAAAATCTTTTATTCTTAAATTGAAAATGAAATTGATCACAGGGTTATGATAATTAGGAGTGATTAGGGACTGAGTTTAAAATCAAGTTCTTAACTCATTTTGTAACTCAAAATTGATTTCAAGACAATATAGTGCCCAAGAACTCCTCAACAAAAAGATGCTGTTGAGAGGAGGAATAGGACATTGATTGAGGCTGCCCAGACCATGTTAGCTCATCCAAAGCTGCCTCTAGCGTTCTAGGCAGAGGCAGTCAACACTACATGCTATGTGCAGAACATGATTTTTGTAGTTAAGCGACATGGAAAAACCCCTTATGAGATATGGAACAAGAGGCCACCATTCAATGGATTCCTAAGGTCCTTTAGCAGTAGGTGTACCATATTTAACACAAACAACAATTTGGCAAAATTTGTTGAAAAGTTAAATGTTGGGTTTGTTGGACCATATCAAAGTAGTTTAAAATTTTAAACATGAAAACGCAGCGGAATATAACCTTAAAATTATCATTTGTAATCTGAAAATTAAGGCTCATATCATGATAACAACAAACCCAAGAAGATAAGGATCATTTATATGTGTATAAACTAGCTATCAACAAGAAATAACAACCAAAACAAATCATGGAACTACCTTCCAAAGGCTGCTGAAAAACAGGATTTTGATGAAGAGAATGAGCTTCTTGAATGACCAAAACACCAAGGAGAGGTGTCCTCAAGCATCCATTCCCACAAGCATCAAGAAAACACCAATCTTGCTAGGATTTGTGCACCAAAACGGATCAAGAAAGCTGTTGTAATCTCATTCCAGCCGTGAACTTTATCTTCCAAAAGAAAAGTTTAGTTCTAGTGACCCTTTTGCATAAGAAAGAGAGAGAGCAAGATGGAGGATGTGTAGTTCAGCGTTTTTAGTTCCAAGACCTCAAATGAAATTAAAAGGAGCCATTACCCTAAGGGGCGGCCGAAACCTCCTTTAAAATTGGGGTTTTCCCCCAATTTAATCTACCAAAATTTTAATTAGTAATTAGGATAAGTTATATAATTACCCTTTTAATTATATAACTTATACACACATTCCTATTATTATTTGATGTTATTTAACTAACTTAAATAACATTACAAACAATACCTATGAACAAAATATCCCTATAAATTGTTCAATCTCATATGCAACTTATTTAGAAAACCCATTTTCTAAATTGGTGTATTTATTTAATTGCATGATCATATCATGAATTAAATATTATTTGGTGTTTGCAAAGCGTGTTTTTGGGTATGACCCGAATTGGATCATTACGTACTAACCACATGAATGTTCTATGTGTCTTGGGCATAAAGAATCCATCAATAAAATAAAAAATCAACAATTTGAGGAATCATCCAACATTATTGTCAATGTGCACACTCCTTGTGTTAGGGAGAATGGCCCTCATCATATCTTTGACTTAGAATTGTTTTCTTACTATTCTAAATCATATTTTGAGAATGCTTTTGCTGGAACAGGTACTGAAAGTGATTCTGATGACGCTCAACTGTTTCATTTACCCAGACCTTGGTCATGTTCTCGAAGAGTAGCTGAAGATCAGGCTCCCACTATCTTAAGATCACATAGTATAACTATTTCATGAGTTAATGGAGCCTCAACCAGTGGTCCACCTAGTGAGCCTCAAAACTAATGTTGTGACACTGCACAACACCAAGCTGATAGAAGTAGCATTTTCAAGGAACATGCAACTATCAATGCTACTTCATAATCAACAAGTAATGATGATGTTTCTCATTCGTTCCTTTAGTCCTCATTGAATGAGTTTGAAACAACAGCTGGTCTAAGTGTTCAAGCTCCTGAGCAAAATATGTCCAACCTGGATCTATGTTTGCAACCGGAGGTGATTCCCATGCTTAGGATTCCTAACACTTATCTAGCTGAAAACATCATCGAGAAGTCTCTGAATGTTTGAGAACAAAGGGACAAACTCATAATGGGAATATCTGATTGTACTTATGCTTTTTATCTTAGATGGAATCAAAGAATGTAGAAGAAGCCTTAAAGGATAGTAGATAGGTTGAATCAATGCAAGAGAAACTGATTCAATTCAAGAGACAAAAGGTTTGGAACCTATATCCACTACCTTTATTCAAGTACCAATAGGCACAAAATGGGTTTTCAGGAATAAGAGAAATGATAGAGGCTTGATAATCATGAACAATGCAAGACTAGAAGTTCAAGGGTACACCCAAGAGGAACAAATCGATTATATTGATGTTTTTCCACTTGTTGCAAGACTTGAGGCAGTTAGGACTTCTTTGCTTATGTTGCATCCAACAATTTTATTCTGTACCAACTTGATGTCAAATGTGCCTTTCTATATGGGGATATAGATAGGAAGTCTATATGTGTCAAACTCAAGGATTTGAAGATCCATAGCACTCCAACTATGTGTGTATGTTGGATAAAGATCTATCTTGGCTACTCGAAGCACCTAGGCTATGGTATGAGACTTTGTCTCAATTTCTCCTAAAGAATGGCAACACTAGGGCCACCGTTGACAAGACTTTATTCCAAAAGAAGACATTTTGCTCATCCAAGTCTATGTTGATGCATCATATTTGGTTCCTCAAATCACCAAATATGCAGAGACTTTGAGAGCATAATGATGAAGAAATTTGAGATGAGTTATATGGGAAAGATGGACTTTTACCTTGGATTTCTAGTAAAGCAGATGAAGGAAGGGTTCTTTATTAATCAATCTACGTATTTCTTTGACATCTTGGAAAGATTTTATATGAAAGATTGTAGGCCAGCCAAGACACCCATACCAGAAACCACAATGTTTGTCCTAACTTTGAGGGAGAGAATACTAATTAGCATTGGTATAGGGCAATCATTGGGTATGTGATGTATCTCACAACAAGTAGACTTGATATCATGTGTTCAACATGCATTTATGTAAGATATCAGGCTGCTCGAAAGGTGTCTCACCTAGTTACTACCAAGAGAATTCTTGGATACCTCAAAGGAGCATATAACTAGGTCTCTGGTATCCAAGGAACAACAATTTTAATCCTTATGGCTATTCGTAAAGTGACTATGGTGACTGCAACATCAACAAGAAATCCACATCAAAAGGATGTCAATTTCATTGTGGAATGATCATCTGATGGCAATACCTGAAGCAATCATGTGTCTCTATATCTACTGCTAAAGCTTAATATATAATTGCTACAAGTTTTTATGCTCAGCTGCTGTAGATTAAAAATTAGATGTTAGACTATGGATTCAACTTCATGAGCACTCCTATCCACATTGACAACAATAGTGCTATCTCCATTACTAAAAATCTAGTGAAGCACTCCATGCCAAAGCATATCGACATCAGGTATCATTTCATAAGAGATATTCGTGAGAAAAATCTGATTAAACTAATCAAATTTTATTCAAATGAATAATATGTTGATTTTTTCACCAAAGCCTTTGATGAAGAAAGATTTAAGTATCTCATTATTAGGATGATAAACCTTGATTAGTCTATCTCAATTGAAAACCTTTTTAAAATGTGCAATATCTTTTGTCATTCAAATGAATAAGTTCTGTTACAAAAAATTTCTATTAAATTTTTCAAGGTATAGATTCTTCTGAACATAAATTAACCCTTGGAAGATTTTTCACTTATCTTTTAAAGCAAAATTTCTCGAAGAGTAATCTTCTTCTCGGAAGAGTTTTTAGTCTCGGAAGAAGCGATTGATATTTTATAAGATCTACTTCCAAATCTTACAAACGTTTCTATCAGAAAGCCACTTTACTCTTGGAAGTAAGCATTCGCCTTTGGAAGTTAAGTTGGCTTCAGAAGAGGATTACCTTCGGAAAATATTTATACTCGGAAGAAGATCTTACTGTGTAACGGAAATCTTTGAGCCACACAACTGTAAAAAGTTAAAAATTTTCTTAATGATGTCAGAATATTTTAAATGGATATAACCTTACTACCCTTTTCACATCGTACCCCAAACCATTACTTCACCTTATCCACCTGGCACTTTCACCCATTTAAATATTTCGACTCACTCATTTTATTCTTTTTATGATTTGACTATCCAAAGCTTTCTTCATCTCCAATTTACCCAAATCTAGCTCATTTCTCTGCTTCTTTCTCACTAATGGCGCTTAACCCTCTACATAATCAAGTCGCATTCTTGGATTCATCCATTGATGTTGACTTCTCTAAAATCATCTCCTTTCTAACCAAATCCACTTACTTCACAGCCCTAGTTCACAGATCATAACCCAGAATGGGGTTAGGGTTTTGAGGTCCATCATTTGTGACCAAGAGTTGATCATATCCGAACAACTCATGAGTGAGCATCTCGAGCTTTATGATGAAGGTTCACTGATGAAGTTCCCCAAGACTGAAGTTGACAAAACATATACCTTAATGGGATATGGAAGGGATGTCAGTCGGTCCACTATTCACAAGTTCAACATCTCATACCAATGGAAGTTCCTGGTGCACATTGTCCTTCAGTTCTTGTCAAACAAGTCAGGGGGATGGGATCAAATCCCATATGAACTAGGCTATTTGCAGGATCGATGTATGTAACTAAACACTTGGTTTTCTCTCAGACTCATTTATACTCACACGGCTATGATGAAGCAAAATCTCTCAAAGAGTTGACTATAATATATTAAGTAACTTAAGACCACAAGGAAATAATTTTCAAGGTACTTGTATATAGTACTTCTCAACTCAAAGTTTACAAGACTCTTACAAACATGATACAAGACTTACAATGAGAAACTATACAAATATACTACAAAGCTACAGTTAAGGTAACTTAGATAATGTCTTCTAAGATATAGTAGTCATGACATGTCGATGACTTACCTTTTGTCACCTACTAAACTTGGCAACTGTACTAACATATAAATGTGAATAGTGGAATAAAGTATGGTTAACTGCATGGCCATTTGAGAAAACACCATGCAGCATCTTATGTCCACTGGTTGATTACAGCATCTTCCGAAGGTTAATTGGCTTTGGGAGAACAAGTTCTTCCCAAGCCTTTTATACTTCGGAAGAGGCTGCTTCTTTCGTGGTTTGAGGACTTCTACTTCAGAAGTCTTTGTATTTGAATACTTCTAAGTGTTGAACTTAGGAAGAGAAGACTTTGTCTATGAAAGTTGGAGGTTTCCTTCGGAAGTTGATATTGCACTTTATCTTCGTAAGAACTCCATTTCATTTGGAAGCTCCATACATAGCTTTGGAAGTCCTTTAAAAGTTGGAGGTTTCCTTCGGAAGTTGATATTGCACTTTATCTTCATAAGAACTCCATTTCATTTGGAAGCTCCATACATAGCTTTGGAAGTCCTTTAAAAGTTGCACCAAAATAATCTAAGTGTTTGGTTTTGGTTGCACCGGCCTTTCTAGATTCAACAAACTCCCCTAGGTTGATGCTACCAAAACCTCACTTACTTCTACTTCTCAAAACTTTCTGCACCAAGGACAATAGATGTTTGTTTGTTTCTTTGTTCTGTCATGATGTTATGCTAAGAAGTTTATGCAAGTCATTAGTGGATAGGAGATCTAATCTATCACTCCTAATGAAATGCACCTTTCATTTTCCCCTCCTGAAGAGAGTTAGTTCATGAGAGTTAAAGTCATACTCCCATCAAACAATAGGTTCAAGTTTAGGATCTACAACAATTTTGAGAAAGGAACCTGTTGGATCAAGAAGGAGGCTGGTGCAACAAAAACGAAATCACTTAGACTATTTTGGTGGATCTAATAATAGACTTCCGAAGCCATGTATAAAACTTCCAAAGGAAATAGAGTTCTTCGGAAGACAAAGTGAAAGTTCAACTTCCAAGGACAAACTCTACTTTTGAAGACAAAGTGTTCAATTCCGAAGATCAAGTCCTAGAAGAAAAGATCAGAATTGAACTTCTGAAGTATGAAGAATAGAAGAAGTCCATCAAGCATCAGATGAAGTAGCCTCTTTCGAAGTAGAAGTGGCTTGGGAAGAACTTGTTCTTCCAATGCCATTTAACCTTCGGAAGACACTACTATGAACCAGTGGACATAAGTATGGTCTCTGACACACCGCTGCAGACCTCTGAGATACTTCATCGTATTTTCTCAAAAGCTATGTAGTTGACCATAATTTATTCCAATGTTCACCTTTATTAGTTAATACAGTAGCCAACTTTAGTTAGTTACAAAAGGTAAGTCATGGACATGTCATGACTACCATATCTTAGAAAAGACTTTATCTACGACCTCTTAAATTATAACTATTTAGTATTTGCTCTAGTTAGAGGATTCCAGCTAGTATGAAAGTATATCCGGCTGTAGGTAGTATTATATATAGTCTCTCATTGTAACTCATGCAACATGCTTGTAAGAGTCTTGTAATACTTTGAGTTGAGAAGCAATATTTGCAAGTACCTTGAAAATGATCTCTTTGTGTTCTTTGCTACTTCTTATATTACCATCGACTCTTAGAAGAGACTCTCCTTCATCTGATCTGAGTGTAGTATAAGTGAGTTTGAGAGAAAAACCAAGTGTTATATGACAAAATCGATCCGCAATTGGTATCAGAGCTTCTTAGGCTCTTGATTGTGAGATCGTACCATCCTAATCAACCTGGTTTTCACTCCTCCTTACATCACACACAAAATGGCCCTCAACAAGTCTGAAGTAGACGCATGGAATGCTTCATCATGTATGAAGATAGCAAGATGTCTTATTCTATTGTCAATGGCCCGAATAAACCCAAGGTGGCGGCACCTGGTGGAAACGGTGCTATGATAGAGAAGGCCGTTGAAGATTACTCTGATGAGGACCAGAAGAAGATGGACATTGATAGCAATGACATGACTATTCTTATGACTGCAATACCCAACTCCATCAGGGTGGGGTTTGAGCATTGCAAGTTAGCCAAAGAACTATTTAATGGACTTGCTCAAATGTACTCTTGTTCCAATGACTCCATGAAGGACTCACTGAAGCAGCAGTTTGAAAACTTAACCTACATTGCTAGAGAGACTCTCAGCCAACAATATTTCAGGTACATGGATCTCATTTCTTCCTTTCCGTCTGTGGGAATTACTCCTGAACTTAGAGTCCTCACAAGAAAGTTCCCTAATGAGTGGACGTTAGACTATGTCTCTCTCAAGAGGATAGAAAATCTAAACACCCTTTCCATGACTGAACACTATGGGATCCTTGTTGGAGACGTTTGGAGATGGAGAGCAAGAGAGGCCATCACACAAGCAGGACCCTGAGTTTTCCTACTAGCAATGCCTTGATGGTTGCTGAAGGTTCAGGACCCACACAGCCTCAACAGTACTAGAGTCACACCTAGCAGTCATCATGCTCATGTGGACCATACATTATATTTCCTCAGACTCCAAGGTCTTAACAGGCTCGACATAGTTCCTTTGAGGACAACTGTACATTTGTCTCGGGAAGTGGACACTCTAGTAATTTTGAGTACTACTTTGCTGATCTAGAGTGCTTCAGTCCAGATGATGTGGAGTACGTTGACATAGTCCAACAAATGGCTCTCTTAACCTATGGAGCAATGGGGTTCTTCAAGAGAACTAGAAGGAAATTTCCCCAGAACCCAACCAACAACAAATTTGGGTTTGACAAAACTAAAGCCAAATGTTACAAATGTAACCAGGTTGGTCATTTTGCAAGGGAATGCAAGGCTCCCAAGTCAAGTATGGGAATCCCACAGGCCTCCACACATCCCTCTACATCAAAGACCACTGGAAAGTCAACAGAGACAGCTGCAATGACTCAAGAAGTTGACTGGAGCTTTATGGTATAGGATGTAACTCCTGCTCAAGAACTCATGACAGGAACAGATGAAAATAAGGTATATGAACATATATGTACTCTTACATGTATTGCTAAGGTTAAATAGTATCAGGACTACAATATGGAGATTAAATCCGATATTAAGTCTCTAAATGTTTGAAAATTTGATTATAAAAGGGCTGAATTGACTATCAAAGAAATTTTGATAACTTGGAGAAAATTGTGTCGTTGTTAAAACACGAACATTCAAACTGTAACACTCAAATAATGGATTTAATATTCAAATTGTTTGAGGCTCAAGCCTAGCCTGTCATTGCTGAAGCTCAAGCTAGGAAGTATGCCATTTTCGAGCAAAACTTCCAAGCTATTATTTCATCATCCTCCCAATCCAAAATTTATTATCAAAACAAAGGAGGGTTGGGGACCAATGAAATTGCTCTACCATACTCTTATGAATCCATAAGACAACAAAAGTGTGGTACTGAAGAGAAAGAGGTCCCATCTGCTGACCCATCTTCACTTGAGTTGAAGAATGATGCAATAATAGAGGCCGCCACACGGAAGGAACACGTGAATCAACCCACTTCTCCTAGTGATGACTAAATAATAACCACCATGGCCACAAGAAGCAGAGCTAAAGCAACAAGAAGAACTACCAAGAAAGTGGCTGAGTCTAAGCTGATGATTGACCCAAAACAAAAAGGTGTATTCATCTTAGCTGGATTCCAGGTAATAGGTACCTCTAATTCAGGAAAAGGGTCTAGTACCAGCACTTCCATCATATTGTAGTCCTCATACTATTCATCACCAAAAGTTAAAGGGAAAGGTTTCTATTGAGGAGCAAAAGAACAAGATGCAACAATCCTCAAGTTCCTAAAAGACTAACATTGCATGCATAATGTGGGATCTACAAAACCATATGGTCAAAGATTGTTATTAAAATGTTGCTAGCACACATTATGCACATAACATTAAAAGGTAAAGAGTCAAGAAAGGTTTCTCAATTGGACCCTATCAAATGGTCTATGTGATGAAAGAGGGAAAGTTGGTTTCCGAAGCAAGGTTGGTTTCGAAAGAATGTCCTTCTTCCGAAGGGAAATGGCTTCGGAAGCTAAACCTGTCAAGAATCATAAAAACAAAAGAGTTCTTTTGAAACCATCCAAGAAGAAGATTACTTTGGAAGAAAATGTGGTTAAAGCTTCTTTCGAAAAGAAAGAAACTTCGAAAGAATGCCATGTTGCAAAAGCTTCAACAAGCTCATCCTCCATGATCAACCAGAAGATGGATTGGAAGATCAAGAAAGATGTTGTAGCCCAAACCACTTCTTCAATGACACCCATTGAACCCCCATGCTTAAATTTGGTTCCATTATGTCACTATCATTGGACGAACCCAAGACCAATATTGCTTGGGTTTCCAATCAAAACTAATCATCACATCTTATGTGCAGGGACATCCATATGACAAGAATAATAATGTTTCGATTGTGTATAGTCGTTGCTCCAGGCACATGATAGGGAATAGTTCTCTCCTTCAAAAATTTCAACATTATGATGGTGTCCTGTCCAGTTTCGAGGTAAGGCCGGAGGATATATTTCTGGTAGAGGAAGTATATCCAATGGAAACTAAAAGTTGACAAAGTTAACTTTGTGAAACAGCTTGAACACAATTTGTCAACTTTTTCTCAGTTTTGCGATCAAAAGCATCAAATGCTCTTCACAGAACATGAGTGCATTATCCTCAAACCTGGGATGAAATTCCTCACTAATTGGTGCTTCTTAGATCTCCTAGGAAAGGGGATATGTAAAAGCTTGATGTGAACAATTCTTCCCGATAGGTGAAGTGTCATGCTTTCTTTCTAAAGTTGATAGTGATGAGTCAACACTTTACAATAAACGAATGTGTCATGTAAATTTTAAGAAAATGAATAAATTGACTAAAAATAACTTGGTACATGGTTTTCCTAAAAGGAATTTTTCTGCAAAGATAATTGTGTTGCATGCTTGTAAGGGATGCAACACAGGGCATCTCAAAAATCCAAGTTGTTAACTCCATCACCACTCCATTACACTTATTGCACATGGATCTATTTGGTCCCACAAGTACAATGAGCATTTGAAGGAAATCATACTGCCTTGTGATTGTTGATGATTTTACAAGATTTACATTGGTATTCTTTTTAAGATCTAAACTCAAAACTACTGAAACACTAAAATCTTTTATTCATAAAATAGAAAATCAAATTGATCATAAGGATAAGATAATTAGAAGTGATCAAGGGCCCGAGTTTAAGAACCTCATTCTTGACTCATTCTGTAGCTCAAATGGGATTGCCAGAATATATAGTGCTCCTACAAATCCAAAAAAATGGTGTTGCTGAGAGGAGAAACAAAAGACTTATTGAGAATGCTCGAACCATGCTAGCTAATTCCAAACTACCCTTAACAGTCTAGGTAGAGGCGGTCAACAATGGATGCTATTTGCACAACAACATTCTTGTAGTTAAGCCACATGGAAAAACTCCTTATGAGCTATGGAACAAGTGGCCACCGTTCATTGCCTTTCAAAGGTCCTTTGGTTGCAGGTGTACCATACTTACACAAAAGACAATTTTGCTATATTTGTTTAAAAGTTAGATGATGCTATCTATGTTGGATAATCCTCTAGCTCTAAAGCTTATAAAGTATACAACACCAAAAATCAACAATTTGAGGAATCATCCAACATTGTTGTCAATGAGCACACTCCTTGTGTTAGGGGGAATGGCCTTGATCATATTTTTGACATAGAATTGTTTTCAAACTATTCTAAACCATCTTGTGAGAATATTTCAGCTGGAATAGGTACTCAAAGCAATTCTGAAGATAACCAACTATTTGAGTACCCGGACTTATTCGAAATTCTCCAAGAGCAATAATAAATCAAGCTCCCACTATTGGTAGAACTGATAATATAACTATCTCATGGGATAGTGGAGCTTCAACTAGTGATTCACCTGTTGACCCTCAAACTTCTTCAGCTGACACTACATAACACCAAGCTGATGAAAGTATCATCTTAAAGGAACAGGAATTATAAATGATGTTTCACAGCCAACAAATGATGATGTTTCTTATTCATTCAATCAGTCCTCATAGAATTATTTTAAAATAGTAGCTAGACAAAGTGTTCAAGCCCATGAGCGAAATATGTCCAGTTTGGATCTATCTTTGCAACTAGAAGTGATTTCTCGACTAAGTTTTCACAACACTCATCCAGCTGAGAACATCATAGAGGATGTCTTTGAAGGTGTGAGAACAAGAGGACAGACTCATCATGGGAATGTCTGCTTGTACTCATTCTTCTTGTCCCATATGGAACCCAAGAAGGTAGAAAATGCCTTTGAAGATAGTAGCTGGGTTGAATCGAAGCAAGAGAAGCTGCTTCAATTCAAGAGACAAAAGGTTTGGAACCTATGTCCGCTACCATCTGGTCAACTACCTATGGGCACAAAATGGGTTTTGAGAAACAAGAGAGATGATAGAGGATTGATTATCAAGAACACGGCAAGACTGGTGGTTCAAGGACACCTATTGCAAGACTTAAGGCAGCTAGGATCTTCCTTGCCTATGCTGCATCCAAGAATTTCACTGTCTATCAACTAGATGTCAAATGTGCCTTTCTACATGGGGATATAGATAGGGAAGTCTATGTGTGCCAGCCTCCAGGATTTGAAGACCCACAGCACCCCAACTATGTGTGCAAATTGGATAAAGCTTTATAAGGGCTGCACGAAGCACTTGGGCTGTGGTACGAGACTATGTATCAGTTTCTTATAAAGAATGGTTACACTAGAGGTACCTTTGATAAGCCTATTTTCATAAGGAAGTCTGGAAAGGACATCATGGTTATTCAAGTCTATGTTGATGACATCATATTTGGTTCCTCGAATAACCAAATGTGTAAAGAGTTTGAAAGCATCATGAAGAAGAAGTTTGACATGAGTTCCATGAGAAAAATGTACTTTTTCCTTGGAATTTAGGTGAAGGAATTGAAGGAAGGGTTTTTCATCAATCAATCTAAGTATGTCAATGACATCTTAGAAAGATTTGAAATGAGAGATTGTAAGCCAGCCAATACACCCATTCCGAGAAACCATAATCTTTGTCCTGACTTTGAGGGAGAGGATACTGATCAATATCAGTGTAGGACAATTATTGGTTCGCTGATGTACCTCATAGCAAGTAGACCTAATATAATGTTTGCAACTTGCATCTATGCAAGATATTAGGTTGCTCCAAAGGTGTCTCAACTAGCTGCTACCAAAAGAATCCTCAGATACCTCAAAAGATCACCGAAATTAGGTCTTTGGTATCCGAGGAACAACAATTTTAATCTCCATGGATACTCCTACAGTGACTATGGTGGCTGCAACATTGACAAGAAATCAACATGAGGTGGATGCCAATTTCTTGGTGGAAGGATCATCTCATGGTGGTGCAAGAAACAATCATGTGTCTCTACATCAACTGTGAAGCTGAATATATTGTTGCTGCAAGTTGTTGTGCTCAGCTGCTATGGATTCAGAACCAGATGTTAGACTATGGATTCAACTTTATGAGCACTCCTATCAACATTGACAATAACAGTGCTATCTCCATCATTGAAAATCCTATGTAGCACTCCACGACAAAGCATATTAATATCATGTATTATTTCATTAGAGATATTCATGAGAAAATCTAATTAAGCTAATCATAGTTGATTCAAATGAACAATATGTTGACTTGTTCACCAAAGCTTTTGGTCAATAGAGATGTAAGTATCTCATTAGAGTCGTTAGGATGATAATCAATGATTAGTCTACCACTTTTGAAAACCAGTTTTTTTAAATGTGTAATGTCTTGTGTTAATACAATCTAAGCCCTGGTACAAAAGGCCTCTCGCTGAAATTTTCACTAAGTATCTTCCCAAGGAAAGTCCTCCGAGGATAATTAACTCCCGGAAGATGTTTTACATATCTTCCGAAGGAAAGTCCTCCGAGGATAATTTTCTTCTAGGAAGGGTTTTTAGTCTCGGAAGACGCAATTGCTAACATATCAGATCTACTTCCGAAGCTTATAAAACTCTCCATTTGGAAAGTAATCTTTACTTTGAGAAATATAACTTTACCTTTGGATGTAAGAATTACCGGTGGAAGACAAATTACCTTCAAAAATACATTATAATCGGAAGAGAGATTTTACTATGCAACGGAAATCGTTTAGGCCCCACACTGTAAAAAGTAAAATTTTTTGTTAATGATGTCGGATTATTTAACTGGACTAAACCTTACCGCCCATGTCACATAATCCACTAAAACATCACATCACGTTATCCTAACCCCATAAAACGCCATTTCACCCTTTTTAAATAATCTCAACTACTCACTTTCATCTTCATACCATAGTGTACTACCCTAAAAGCTTCCTTCATTATCAATTTACCCATGTATAAACTCATCTAATTCACCTTTCTCAAATGGCACTTAACCCTCAACACAATGAAGTCGCACTTCTTGATTCTTCAAGAGATGCTAACTTCTCTACTACCATTTTTTTTCTTACCCAATCATCTTATTACACTACACTGACTGTTAACCCTACTGTTTATTCCAATCATATGGCTAAATTTTTGGAAAATGGTCAGATTGAAACCCTAAATGGGGTTCGGGTGATAAGATCGAGTATCTGTGGCTAGGAGTTGGCCATTACTGAACAACTCATCAGGGAGCATCTCGAACTTCATGATAAGGGTTCACCCATAGAGTTTCCTAAAGGAGATTTGGACAACACCTACATCGAAATGGGATATGGGGGAGATCTTAGTAGGTAAATAGTCTAGAAGTTCTGTAGGATTCTATATGCCCAAGACACGTAGAATATTGATGCGGTTAGTACGTTATGATCCAAGTCGGGTTATACCCAATAACAAGCTTTGCAAACACAAACAATTATTTAATTGACGATATGATCATGCAATTAAATAACCACACCAAATTTAGAAAATAGGTTTTCTAAATAAGTTGCATATGGGATGGAACAACTTATTAGGATATTTTGTTCAAGAATATTATTTGTAATGTTATTTAAGTAAGTTAGATAACATCAAATAATAAAAACGGTGTATAACTTATACAATTAAATGGTTAATTTTATAATTTATTAAGTGACTAAGTTTAATATATTGTGTGTGGTTGTTTAAGAGGGAAAACCCCTTTTTGAGCTCATTTTCGGCCGCCCCATTGAAAGGGATTGGCTCCTTATTCTTCCTTGAAAACACACATAATAAAACAAGTCCCACACTCAATGTTTCTCTTCTCTCAAAAAAAAGGGGATATGCAAAATTGAACAAAACTCTCCTCTCTCTCTCTCTCAAAAGGCTCTCAGCACAAGCAGCAGCATTTTGGAGTTTTTGAGTTGTTTTGGTGGTTTTTCTTCCTAACAAGAAGGTGTTTTGCAATCAAGCTTGGGGTATACAAGCTTGAGAGGACCTCCTTTGGTGCCTTGGTCGATTTCTTTCACAACATCATCTTCCATTCTCGAACATCTTGCTGCTGAAAGGTAGATTATGGCAGCTTCTTCATAGTTGTCCATAATGTGTTGTTTGCACTTTAATAGTAAGCATCATTCACATATAAAAGATTCTCTTGTTCTTGGGTTTGTTTAAAATTTATAACATCTAAATAAATATGTATTTTCAATTTATAAACAATGTTATAATGATCAACTTCCGCTGCGTTTTTTTAGAAAGTTTAATAGGTTAAACTTTGATTTTATCTTCTAACAAACCCATCAATGGCATGTAGAGCCGGTTATGTGGATTGCTTGCTTGTTCTTGTCCTTTAAAAATCGTTTTATGGGACTTCATAACCCTCTTATGGGCTTCAATATTCTTGTATGTTGAATCCCCAAACTTTCAAGGTTATATTACACATGCTTGTGATTAAACCTTGAAAGATATGTATGTTGATATGTGTATTGTTTGGACATGTTTAAAACCCAAAATCTCAGTTCATGTTGGCTGAAATTTTCTGGGTTTTAGTGGGGGTTCTTTGTTATATTTGGATGATATGATGGAATTTTAGTTAGTGCATAACCTAGCTTTTGGCTTTGTGTTGTTTGGATGAATGCAATGGTTGTTTTTTGTTTATTCAATGGGGTTGTATATTAATTTATTTGTGCTTTGTTTAAAAATGTAATTTATTTATTATTGGGTTGTAATAAATAGATTAGGTGTATTTTTCATTTTACTAGATATCTTGTATTAGGACTTTATATCTTGTAATATGAAGACGTACGCGTTGGAAGCACAAAGGAAGGTCATACGAGAAACATCGAGCATTTTGGATGAGGTTTCAAGTGGGAGGCTTTTGGAAGCTTTCTATGTGTTTTGTTATGACCTTAGGAATTACCTATGGACCACACTTGTGATGGCCAACAAGTGTGGACCACTTTAGATGTTATGGTTATGCACATATGCTATGTTGCTTTGTTTATATTATTGTGGTTGATGGCATGTATGTGTTATTTGCTTTATCAATCCTATCCATGATCAAAACAAACTAATTAAATGATTCTTAATCATTAAATGGAAATAAAAGGTTATTAAAATGATTTAATGATTTTAAAGATTAAAATGGGTTTTAATCAAAGGATCATAGGGTATCTCGTATTTGAAAGCATGCAAGTACAAGTACATAGAGTTTTCTAAACTAGAATTATGAAATCTCTAAATATTTTCCAACAAGTTTAACACCATCCTTTTGCACAACACTTGAGTCATTTGGAAACTCTAAATGGGATAAAGGTCACCTAACCATTTAGAGGGAACTTGTGACTTAAGGAAGGGATACCACATTTGTGGGATAAAGGTTACCTAACCACTTATGTTGGTAAACCCACATGTGTGTGCAAGTAGGGTAACTTGATTTGAAAACCATGTTAAATGGATCACCTACAATATGGTTTCCAAATGGTGTTGATGGGATTAACATGCCGACTTTACATATGATGTTTAAAGTCGATCCCATACCTCTAGAAGTTGCAAATGGTTGCAACCGTCAATCATTGACGACCTTATTAATTTAAATCGTGGGATAAAGGTCACCTAACCACAATTTAAATGTAATGTTGGGTTCTATATTTTAATATGAAAATGACCTTAAAAGGTATTAATTATTTAAAATAGCAATATCGAAAATGCTAAAATAGATCTTTGTTAAATTTTGTAGATGGCCACCAATAATGATAATCATGATAATTAATCCGCGTCCGCCCAATCATTGCGAGTGATTCTCCAAAAGGAACGTCTAAATCATAACAATTTCATTGATTGGTATCGAAACTTGAGAATCGTTCTCAAGCAAGAGAGACAATCATATATTTTGGACGACCCTATCCCTGATCAACCTACTGAGGATGATGAGGAGGCCTATAAAGATTGGCTTAAGTACACTGAGGACTCCATCCAAGTGTCTTGTCTCATGCTGGCGAGCATGAATCTAGACCTCCAAAAGGAGTATGAACATCATGGAGCTTATGACATGATTAACCAGCTGAAGGAAACGTTCCAACAGCAAGCAAGGGTTGAGCGCTTCGAAACGGTTCGAGCACTCCATGCATGTCGTATGGACGACAACCAATCGGTTTCATCTTATGTACTTAAGATGAAAAGCCACATTGACCACCTCGAAAGGCTTAAATGTCCTGTTTCGAAGGAATTGGCCACGGATTTGATCCTCAATGGCCTTACCAAGAAGTTCGAGACATTCGTGTTAAACTACAATATGAACGTTTCGGACAAAAGCATTGGTGAGCTTTACTCAATGCTCAAAACGGCCGAGGCGGCCATGGGTAAAAGGGTTTTACCCTTCTCACCATCAACGAAGGTGGGAACAAGAAAAGGCCTCATCCCGTACCCAAGGTAAAGGCTGCCAAGGGTAAGGGACCCGGATGGGGAAAAGGGAAAGGGTTGGCAAGGGTGCCACCCAAACCATAAGAGAAAATGCAAAAGGTTGCTACTAATGACCCATGATTCAAGTGTGGGGAGATTAGACATTGGGCAAGAAATTGTCCTATCCATCTCCAGAGTTGAAAGCAAAGAGGGATGTCGGGTAGACCTCAGGTACAATATACATGATCCATATTGATTTAAACATGATATCCTCTAACACATGGCTTTTAGATACCGGATGTGGAACTCACATTTGCAAGTTGTTGCAGGGGTTCAAAAGAAATAGTAACTTTAACAAAGGGGATGTTAGCCTCTACATGAGCAATGGGGCTAAAGTTCAAATTGAAGCCTGTGGTGACTACATCTTGAAACTTCCAAATGGTTTGGAAGTAATTTTGAACAATATTTTGTATGCTCCTAGTTTGACTAGGAATTTTATTTCTGAAGCCCTATTAAAACAATTCGGATATGTATTATCTTTTGTTGAAAATGATATTCATGTTTCTTTAAACGATATGTTCTATTTTAAAGCTATTCCCAATAATGGTATTTATGAATTGGTTCATGAAAATACTTTAAATAATTCATTGTACCAAACTAACACCAAGAAACTCAAGTTGGATTTGAGTGATACCTATCTTTGGCATTGTCGTCTTGGTCATATAAACAAGAAACGTATACAAACACTTCAAAAGAATGGTCTTTTAAAAACAATGAATGTGATTCATTTGATGTATGTGAATCTTGTTTACAAGGAAAAATGACTAAGGCACCCTTTAGTGGAACTAACGAAAGGGCAAAAGATTTATTAGGAATCATACATTCGGATGTATGTGGTCCTTTTAAGCCGATGACTAGGAATGGGGAAAGATACTTCATTACCTTTACTGACGATTATAGTTGCTATGGGTATGTGTACTTATTAAGACACAAAGATGAAGCTTTTGAAATGTTCAAAATCTTCAAGAAATGAAGTGGAAAATCAACTCAACAAGACAATTAAAGTTCTCCATACCGATAGAGGAGGTGAATACCTAAATGATGCTTTTCAAGATCATCTTAGGAGTTGTGGGATTGTCTCACAACTCACTCCACCTGCAACACCACAACATAATGGTGTGTCTGAGAGGAGGAATCGAACCTTATTAGATATGGTTCGATCTATGATGGCTAGAAGCACATTGCCTCTATCATTTTGGGGTTTCGCTTTGCTCTCCGCGACCCGTATTCTAAATATTGCACCAACCAAAAAGGTGTAAAGGACACCCTTTGAGAAATGGCATGGAAGAGTTCCATCCCTATTATACTTAAGGGTCTAGGGTTGTGAGGCTTATGTTAAGACTCCCACCCCAAACAAATTGGAAGTCAGATCCAGCAAGTGTATCTTTGTTGGATATCCTAGAGATTTTATGGGATATTATTTCTGTGATCCACTGGAACCAAAGGTGTTTGTTGTCAGAAAGGGTGAGTTCTTAGAAGCCAAGTTCCTTATGGAAGAAACTAGAAGTAGAATAGTGGATCTTGAGGAAGATCAAGGACCACAACCCCATGCACATTTGGTTAAAACTAGCACTCAACATAAGGATGTTGAGGATGATCAAGTGGTTGATCAATATACACAAAACGTTCATAGATCTGATAGAATTAGTAATCCACCTGAATGATATGGATTTTTCGTAGATGGATGCTATGTAGTAGATTCCGATGAACCAACCACCTATCATGATGCAATGTCCAATCTGGATTGTGACAAATGGCTTGAAGCCATGAACGTTGAGATGCAATCCACGTATGACAATCAAGTGTGGGACTTGGTTGTACCACCTCTTAACTCCAAAGTAGTTGAAAGTAAGTGGGTTTTCAAGAAGAAAACCGATATGCATGGAAACTTGGATACTTATAAGGCTAGACATGTAGCAAAGGGTTTCACTCAAACTCAAGGGGTTGATTATGATGAAACCTTCTCACCTATTGTGATGCTAAAGTCTATAAGGTTATTTTTTTGCCATAGCTGCTCATTATAATTATGAGATTTGGCAGATGGATGTCAAAACCGCTTTCCTGAATGGATATCTTGAGGAAGATATCTATACGGTTCAGCCTGAGGGTTTTGACGATCCAAAACATCCTAATAAAGTATGCAAGTTAAAGAAATCAATCTATGGATTGAAACAAGCATCGAGGAGTTAGAATCACCGTTTTGATGAAGAAGTATTCAAATTCGGATTCATCAAGAACGATGATGAAGCTTGTGTATATAAGAAAGCTAGTGGGAGCATCATCACTTTCCTGATATTGTATGTAGATGACATACTACTATTTGGAAATGACATTCCAACCTTGGAAACCTGGCTTGGAAGTTGTTTTTCCATTAAGGATCTTGGTGAAGCCGCCTACATTCTGGGAATAAAGATCTATAGGGATAGATCAAGACGGTTGATTGGTTTAAATCAAAGTGCCTACATTGATAAAATCTGAAAAGGTTTAACATGGAGAACTCTAAGAAAGGTACGGTACCTATTCAAAGAGGAACGATATTGAGTTCGACTCAATGTCCTAGCTCAAAGGATGAGCAAGATAAAATGAAGGCAATCCCATACGCATCACCCATTGGATCCATCATGTATGCAATGATATGCACTTGCCCGGACATGTCATGCGCCTAAGCATGTCAAGCCGATACCAGCAAAATCCTGGAAACAGTCATTGGATGGCTATTAAGAACATACTTAAGTACCTAAGGAGGACAAAAGAGATGTTCCTAATCTATGGATCTGGTGATGAGGAACTCGTTGTAAAGGGTTACATGGATTCGAGTTTCCAAACAGATCGTGATGATTCATGGTCACAATCGGGATATATTTTCATTCTGAATGGAGGAGCGGTCTCTTGGAAGAGCTCCAAACAGGATGTGGTGGCTCTATCAACTACAAAATCAGAATATGTCGTCGCCTCATTGGCAGCTCAAGAAGCTGCATGGTTGAAGAAATTCATTGCCAATCTAGGGGTTGTCCCTTCCATTCAGGACCCCTTAGAGATCTTTTGTGATAAGAGGGTCATATTGCTCAAATCAACGAACCTCTTGCTCATCAAAAGACTAGGCTCATTGAGCGGAGAACCAACTACATACGAGATGAAGTTGAAAAGGAAAGATATGTATTCGCAAAGTTCACACGGATCAGAACATTGCGGATCCTCTCACGAAGCTCCTTGAAAAGGCAAAGCATGAAGGTCATACTTGTGCCATGGGACTTCGTTATTCTAGTGATTGGATTTGATCCGTAAATTTTGTATTTGGATATGTGGAACTCTTTATTATTTGAATAAATTGTTTGGTTATAATGTTTCAATTGATGTTCCAATTTAGCATGTTTAATCCATGTGTAAATTGTTTACTCTAAACGTCCATAGTCGTTCAGACTTGTGGGAACAAGTGTGACGGTAACATTATTATGAACTTGGATTGGTTGATATTCATAAAGATGAATATAGAGCAATGGGTTGCTGCCAAGGTTCATAGATATTTGTGGGATACAAATACTTGACTAACCCGCATCTCAAATTTTACTACATGGAATCTTATTGATTGATCATAAGGAAATTTGAGTCAAGGCAAATATCATTTGGTATCCTCAGACGTGAGATACATATTGGGTTTTAATATTCATCAAGTGTCATACCTTGATCTGGTTATCCGCTGTTCTGAAATAATGGACAGTACATGAGACTATGTTCAGGAGTGACACGAGGCGTTTGTGAGAAACGTATGTAGTCAAGATGGGATTTGTTCCTCTTATTCGTTAAGAGCAAGATGTCTAAGGCCTGATTAAGTTAAATCAATAAGGAATGATCATTCTGTGTCCTTGGATTTGACATGACACCTGTAACAAAAGGATAAATGATTAATTGACCTAAATCATTTCAAGTAGGATACTTGAATGGGATGATGTTATTGAATGGCTATAAGTCATGCGTATTAAGGGTAGTAAACCGTTGTTAGGCAATATTTACTACTTGCATCAATCTTCTATGACTCTTGTGCAAGTGGAAGATTGTAGGATTCTATATGCCTAAGAGACGTAGAATATTGATGCGGTTAGTACATTATGATCCAAGTTGGGTTATACCCAATAACAAGCTTTTCAAACACAAACAATTATTTAATTGACGATATGATCATGCAATTAAATAACCACACCAAATTTAGAAAATAGGTTTTCTAAATAAGCTGCATATGAGATGGAACAACTTATTAGGATATTTTGTTCAAGGATATTATTTGTAATGTTATTTAAGTAGGTTAGCTAAAATCAATAATAAAAAGGGTGTATAACTTATACAATTAAATGGTTAATTGTATAACTTATTATTTGTGTGTGGTTGTTTAAGAGGGAAAACCCCTTTTTGAGCTCATTTTCAGCCGCCCCATTGAAGGGGATTGGCTCCTTTTTCTTCCTTGAAAACACACATAATAAAACAAGTCCCACACTCAATGTTTCTCTTCTCTCAAAAAAAAGGGGATATGCAAAATTGAACAAAACTCTCCTCTCTCTCTCTCAAAAGGCTCTCGGCACAAGCGGCAACATTTTGGAGTTTTTGAGTTGTTTTGGTTGTTTTTCTTCCTAACAAGAAGGTGTTTTGCAATCAAGCTTGGGGTATACAAGCTTGAGAGGACCTCCTTTGGTGCCTTGGTCGATTTCTTTCACAACATCATCTTCCATCTCGAACATCTTGCTGCTGAAAGGTAGTCTATGGCAGCTTCTTCGTAGCTGTCCATAATGTATTTTTTGCACTTTCATAGTAAGCATCATTCACATATACTAGCGACCATGCCAAGAATCCACATCTGGTGGTGAGGATGAACATATAGGTATGTTACCCCATCTCCCTATGTTTCTTCAAAAGAAGGTGAGGAAGACTGCAACTCACCATTCAAGACCTGCTTTCTAAAGTCTCCAAACTTGAATCCAAGGTAGGACTTTATAGGATAGGTCCGCACTCAACAACTTGAGATTACTAGTCTCAAGGCTCAACTAGCTGAGAAACAAATTGAGAGATCTGTTAGGCATGTACCCATTCAAGTCTCCTCGACCTCTTCCTCTAGCTCATCTAGCTCTCAAGATGATGCTACCAAAAAAGGGGAAAGTGTTTACAGATAAAAACTTAGAATCCACTAAGCCAAACATCAACTTCCAGATACTCGGCTCCTATTGCAACTACCATTCCTGAGCCATCCCAAGTTGTACTGCAAATAGACCCAAGGATCCTCACAGATCTCTATAGGCTCTTTTCCAAGTTTCTATTGAGATATTCTCTAGATCAGCCTAGCCCTGATGCGGCTATGATGTAATTTGGAGCGAGAGGTTAAGTGCACCTTCTACCACTATGGAAGAAGTTGGTCAACCTAAGGTCAAATGGAACCTGAGATTCAATTCGAAGGGGAAATAAGGACTAGTGGCCTAGCAACCAAAACAGTTGGGATAGAAACTACACTCCCTCAAACTTCTGAAGCTGAAGTTTCTCTAAGCGAACCAAAACAGTTGGGATAGAAACTACACTCCCTCAACCAAAATAGTTGAGATTCAATTCGAAGCTGAAGAAGATAGGTGAGAAAGCCAACATGAAAGACTATCTCTAGGCTCACAGTTTCTCTGGTAGGCAGGTGGGACCTATGTCTAAAAAGACACTTCAATGAATTGTTAGTGAAATCCAGGCTAACATTCATATGGAAAAAAAGAAAGAGATGTATAGAAGGGTATAGGGGATGATCATTAAGCGAACCACCCAACCGTAACCTGAACCAATTCCGTCTCCATTCACCATCAAAAGTGCACCCTACAAACCTAAACCTACACAATTATCCATACCTACTTCCTTACCTCAACCACCTAAAATACCCATCCTCCAACCCAAAACACTACCTAGAATCATTACACCACAACCTATCCAACGACCTTCTAAACCATCCCCTCAGCCTTTCAAACATCTCTCCTTAGAGGAATTCAAGGCAATCAAGACAAAGCTCACTAATTGCACAACCCTGAGCAACATCTTTTATGAGGAAGACTCTGTCAAACTGACTTATGTTGATGGATCTTCATGTTCCCTCACAAGTTTTTCAATTTCTTGATCCACCCAGAGGAACACTAGACCATGCTGCTAGACTTCTTGGTTTTAACTCTGACTCCTTAAACGATAAAGAAAAGAAGCTGAGAAGAAAGCTGGTGACTCTACTAGATACAAAAAGGGGACAAGATTCCTAGTCAGCCTCTTATGCCTAGAAAGAAAATCATCCAGTGGAGGTTCGATGAAGCCTCTCATAATTTTTTATTTAGAGAGAGAGAATGGAGAAAGCAATAGGCTGAATGCCTCCTCTCTGCTACACTCTAGCAGATTTGACATTGCTGAGTTAGCAAAGAAACCATTCTACAATCCCTCCAACTCTGAAACTGCTACTCACATAACAAGTTACCTTAGTAGCCTTCATCTTGCTAATCTAACCGCAAAAGCAATGATTGAAGAGGAGTTGAAACTGGGAAAGAAGGAAGACAAGCAAAGGACTATTAGTAATCCAGTTTACTAACAGAGATTGTTCCTTATTCAATTTGAGGCAGTATAAATAGGTTGCAACCATGGTATTTTATCCACAATCTGGATTCTTACATGCACAATCATAGTTCTTACTTCACAATCACTACATATTTCTTGATAATTCATTTCTTATCTTCATATCAGTGTAATTTGGAAGACCTTCTTTGATAAATTTTTATTTTTGTACAATTTTTAAAAAATAAAAAAAGAAAAAACGAAAAACAAAAAAATATAAAAAATAAAAATAAAAAAAGGTTTGCAAAAAAATATTAGGGGGAGAGTATAGTAACTAAAAATGAAAAGAGAATTGGGAACTTGATTCGAGATAACGGGGAAGTGATTGTTAATCTTTTTGATATGCTTGTTTTTGCATGAATTGAGTTTAAAATGAGAAATGATAGTAACTGATGTTGTTATCTAATTTACATTTTTTTAATTTTAAATAATAGATAAACAAACAGATTCTTTAATGATATGCTTGGTAGACTTAGCCTGAAAAATAAAGTAGACATCAACAAAATGATTTATATTAAAATCTATGCTTAAGGATGTTTGTATTTACGCAATCATTTTGGCCTGCACAAACTAAGTCCCGACAAAAAATGGATTGAGAATTGATCTTTCACCCATCATCATACAAATCGTATAAGCCATATATTTGAGCCATGTTTGGTGTATTTATGTGTCTTGTGTTTGTGCTAATCTCCTCTGTTGTACGAAAGTATTGACATGGAGTGATGATCTCCTTTGCTGTATGATAGTACTGACCTAGAGCTCTCATCAGCACATGTTTAAATGGTCATCTCCTTTGTTATACGTGAGTATAAAGCTGGAGCTCTCACCATTTTGTTCTAAGTAGTGTCAAATCATCTAATGATGAGTTCATCACATAATGCAATATTCTGTTCATAATCACTTGCACATTAATACACAAACCTTGCTCTATAAAGATCGTATCAAAATTCAAGAAATCCTAATGTTGGGTGAGGGTTTTTTCCAAATGATTGTGGGGGTTCTAGCATTTTAAAGTAATTAATCGAACCTTAACGAATCATTTGTTGCGTGTTGTAAAAGATAGGGGATGGGTTTAAGTGGACAAACTTATCAACAGTCGTTATTGATCTGTTTGAGAATTTCAAAATCATTCAAAAACTGTGGTTAGATAAGTATGGTCATATTGCCTGTCGATGATTAATTTATTCTTTGTGCTAAAGAATGTCTTAAGGATTTGATCTCATGATTAATTCTATTCTCGGTTAAAAAAATTAAAAATTTAATATATAAAAATGTATATAATAAAAATAACAAATTATAATAAATTTTCATTTCAAAATTTCTTTTTGGTCTTGCATATTATGCTCTTACAATTTTATCATTTTTCATGCATTTCACAGAAGTTGCGTACCACCGAACACGGGTGCGCTTGTTTTCAAACACAAATAAACACGAGTTTATTTTATTAAAATAAAATTATCTAATTAGAAATCATCCTTCTACATCTTCTGAAGCACTCAAGATTAGAGATTTGGGAAAGTTGTTCCAACATCCTCTCAAACGAGGCACTCGATAACAGGGAGCACATAAATAGGGAGAGCTTATGAGATGAATAATTTTTCTCATTAGATTCAGAAAGCTTTAGTTTGAAGATCTTTCTAATGTTGACTTCTTGGTGTTGAATTCATAGGAAGATGTTGATAATGATAGACTAAGGAAGAGTATTATTGGAGTTGTACAAGATAGACTATATTATCAACATAGTCAAATTCAACAAAAGTTGACATCACGATCAAAGTCAACACAAAAGTCAAACAAGACACTTTCGAGATGATGAACCGAGACAAGACATTGAAGATTTAGATGACTAAGAGTTTTATTGTAATAAATATATTTTTGGTGAACAAAATATATTTTAATTTCTTTGACTCATTTTTATGCTTTATATGTAATTTCTATTAATTAGCCTAAGTCTAAAAGGTTAAGTGCAATTAGTGAATATTATCTAGACTATAAATAGGTTAATTGTAATTAGATTTAGTTAATGGTTGTGTGACCAATAGATTTGGGGATTATTTGTAAACACATCGTTTGCAATCTAATTGAAGATCAATTGGGTTTTGATTGTGATTATCATATTTTGATCTAATTCATCATGATGTGATTCAAATATGTTAAACCTGGACTAACAGCAACAAAGGGTGCATGTCATTGAGAGTGACAAACTGGATCTCCTGACCAGTAATGACTTGTCCAAACTTTTTAGCACAACTTGAGGGAAGAACAAAGAAACGGATAAACATCTTCTGTCCCTAGTGTTGAAGGGTTTGAGAAGTAGGAATAAGTAAGGATTTGGTAGCATCAGCCTAGGGCGAGTTTGTTTGATCTAGAAAGGTTGGTGCAACCAAAACCAAACACTTAGACTATTTTGGTGCAACTAATAACAGTCTTTTGAAGCTAAGTATGGAAGTTCCGAAGGGAAATGGAGTTCTTCTGTAAGACAAGTACAAGATCATCTTCCGAAGACAAATTCTTCTCTCTTCCAAAGTTCATTACTTAGAGGAATTCAAGACATGACTTCCGAAGTATGTAGAAGTCCCCTAGCCTAAGAAGAAGTAGCCTATTCTCAAGTATAAGTGGCTTCGGAAGAACTTGTTCTTCCAAATCCAATTAACCTTTGGAAGACACTGCAATGAACTAGTGGATATAAGTATGGTCCTTCTAACACTCCACTACAATCCTCTAATATACTACATGGCACTTTCTCAAACCCATTAGTTGACCATACTTTATTCCACTGTTTACCTTTTCTTAGTTAGTACCGTTTCCAAGTTTAGTTAGTCACAAAAGGTAAGTCATGGACATCTCATGACTAACAAATTTTAGATAAGACTTTATCTAAGAAACCTTAAGTATAGCTTTATAGTATTTGCTTTAGTTGTAGGTTTCCAGCTGGTACCGAAGTATATCCGACTGAAGGTGATAGTTTATATATATAGTTTCTCATTGTAACTCTTGTAACATTCTTATAAGAGTCTCGTAATGCTTTGACTTAAGAAGTAATATATACAAGTACATTGAATACTATTTCGTTGTGTTCTTTGTTACTTATTATATTATTATCAACTCCTAAAGGAGTTTCTACTTCATGTAAACCATGTGTGATCAAGTGAATTTGAGACAAAAACCAAGTTCTTGTGACAAACATTGATGATGATGCACTTCTTCAATTCACATTGATGTGGACTCACTCATTCAGAGTCTTTTTGAAGAGCTTCTAATTACATGATTAGGTGGATGTATGATGTTGATAGATGAGCCCTAATACTCTAAAGAGTTCAAGGAGAACATGAAATATTCAATTCTTAGACCTCGAACTACTATGAATGTCTTGATCTAGTCAACATTCCAGTTGCCAACCCATGTCAGTTCAGGAAAGCTAGCAGGATGGCTCAAAGGATTCAAGACTGGATTGTTGAAGTGTTTAAAGCAATAAGACAAATGCAAGCAGACAACGTCATTGGTCAACTTGATGTTGAGGTGGACCCTAAGATTAGCTTCAAAGGGAAAACCTTGATTGAAGGGCCAATGACAAAACCTCTGAGCACTATCGCAAACCTACAACTTCAACAATTCATCCCCTGAGTGAAACACCTACTATTGAAGGTGTATCATAGTTTCTCCTAGCCAGAGCAAGGATGCTACTCCAAGAAATGATAGTGAAAGCTCTCTCCACCCTGAGTCACAAAGGTTGTCGGTGACAAAGGGAAAAGGATCATGATTCCTGAAGAGATTGAGGTTGAGAGAGAGAAAGCTCAAGCTAAGGGGAGAAAGTTCCACTAGGTATTTAGGTTCATGAAAGCTGCAATTAGGGCTGTCCCCAAACCAAACACTCAAGATGATGAGTTAAGGATAATCATGATTACATACCTACACATTAGGAACTATGACATTGATGAGATCATTTTCCTTTTCTTAGAAGAACTGAAGAAACTAGCAGACATAGAAATGTCTAAAGAGAGGAAGGAAGCAGAAGATGCAAGGTTGCTCCTCCAAATTAAAGAAGAAAGAAGACAAAAAAGAGTATACAAACAGGTTTCTAACCTCTCCCCAGTTGAAGAAAGCCCTATGCAAGAGACTAAGGCAACTCCACAACCTTAGGTAGATAAAGAAGCTCATAGGAAAAATATGATGTGCTACCTGACTGCCATTTGACAATATCAGGCAGCTGCACTTGTTCTATTGTCCTTTGAGTATTTTGAGTTTGAGTATTTCAAACAACTTGAACTTCAAGTAGTCAAAGAACAAAAGGCTACAAAAGAAAAATGAGGGAAGAAGAAATCGAGTCAAGAGACATCATCCAAAAAAGTCAAAAGAAGTCTGCTGATAGGAAGAGGAAGATGACCTTCTTAAAGTTATATGGACTATCTAGAAGACGACTTGGCCCAATGTCTCTATCCACTATGGTTGAGCACATAAGGGTGATCAAGCAGAAGATCAAGAGAGAAGAACTTATTGACTTACACTCCCTACCAAGTCAAGCCACTCCAGAAGTGGAGGTTAAGGTTGAAAATTTTGAGGCAATACAACCCGAACCTCCTACGGAATCTCAGCAAGCTTTACTTTTTTATCCATAGTAGAGTCAAACTCTCTCTGCTTCTGAACTTGCAATAGTAGAGGACCAATTGAGAAGGAAAATTTAGAATAACTTGGTGCTAAAGGCTAGTCCTCTAAGTCAAAGACTTTGAAAAGAAGAAAAGGATGGCTAGAAAGGAAAAGTCAAAGAAGAAATCCAAGTCATCCAACTCTATACGTTAGGATGAGTCAGAACATCTTGAGAAAGCACAACAAGATGGAGCTTAATCAACTCTAATTCAAGTAGCTGCTCTTGCATCAGGAAGACCCATTTTATCCTGGACCTTCACTACTAATCCAGAATGCTGGTATGTCAACACAGATCAAGGTGGCCAAGATGAGAAGATACTTTGAAAGCCTGAGTGATCCTAACCATCAGATGAAGAATGCTATGGTCATTATCATAATGAGTACTATCAATATCTAATGTTTTCAAATGTTTTGATAACATCAGCCTAGGGGGAGTTTCTAAGGTTTCATGAAAGGCTAATGTACCTAAAACATTCTAAGTCTCTCCTACATGCATGCACTTAAGTGTAGAATAGAAATGCTTTGGAAGTTGTACACCCTGCATCAAAATTATTCTAGGTGTGAAATCTTCCAAATCCAAGACCAACATCTTCTGAAGCTTAAAGTGAAGTCTTTCGAAGCTACAAGGACAAAGTCTTCTAAAGCCAAGAAGTGAAGACATATTATCTTTTGAAGACTTTTGAAGACATGCTTTTATTTGATGTATTTTACCATAAATCTGGACCACCTTTTCACTAGAACTATGTTGACTCACCAACTTATACAAGTTGGTGAAAACGTCCATGCTTTTGTTAACTGCACATTGAGACCTTAACTCTTTTACTTTCTACATTACGTACTTTTATCCTTTTTATAATATAATAGGATGTGAGTTATGGTATGTCAAAGTCACTAGTCAAAAGGCAATCTGCCTTTTGACTCTACATTGATTATGTTGTTCACATCAAATATTTCTAGTTGGCGTTCTAAGCATGGCCGGTTGTAGGATGTAGTATAACATATCTCTGGTCTTTGTATTTTTCTTTATGCTTTTTACGCCTATTAAAGAACTTCAGACCAATATATAGCATTCTTGAAAACCAATATCCTTATCTTGTTTGTTCTTGTTTGTTCTTGAAAACCATATTGTTCCCAGTTCCCTATTTGATTTGTTAAGTGTTATAAAACATTATCCTCATTATATGTTGTGTTGTAAGTGACCATCCCTTAAAAGGTCCTGTAAATAGTTCCTCTAGTGAATCCTTTCCCATTCAAATACAAGGATAAAGTTTCATAGCAGATTCGAGATGCTTGATGAAGGTCATACAAAAATTTGTCCAATTTGTATACTTTCTCTGAGAATTTGGGATCTTCAAATCTAGGTGCTTGGCAAACATAGATTTCTTCTTCACTATCTCCATCAAACAATAAACATTTCACATCAATCTAATAGACTTTGAAATTCTTTTGAGCCGTATGAGTGAGAAAACTCCTTATTGCTTCTATTCTAGAAACCAGAGCAAAGACATCGGCGTAATTGATTCCTTCTTCTTGTGCAAAGCCTTGTAGCACAAATCTGGCTTTATGTCTAATAATCAAACCATGGTCATCTGGTTTATTCATGAATACCCACTTGGTGCCAATTGGTTACATGTCTGGTGGTAAGTCAACAAGTTCCCATACTTTTAACTTTCTAAACTATTGTAACTCCAGTGTGAAGCGTCAACCTAACTTGGTTCATGTAAAGCCATGGCCATATTCTTGGGAAGAAAATGATTTGATAACATAGTTGTGAGGATGAACTTTTAAGGTTCTGAAATTTTTGAACACAATGTTTAATGGATTACTGATAGTGTGTTCAAATACTCTCGTTACAAACTACTCGGTACTGGGAATGTTAACAACTACTATATTAATATTGAAAGAGGTCACTCTCTCTTATGTAATATTATAAATGTTCTTTAGCAAGAGTCCTTTCAAATATCAAAGGCTATGTTATCATATATCCATAAAAACTATCAAGAATTTGTTAACACATGTTTATTTATGCCAATAGCATTATGTCATGCTAATATTAAAAGGTTGAGTGAAAACCTTAGAAATTATTACATATATAACAAAAGAGGTATTAGGACTATCTATAGCTATGAAGAAATCTTAGCAGCTTTGCACAAAGATGTGCAACATGATCATTTTGAGCAATCCAACTCCCAAGATATATCATATAATTTAGCATGTTGCCTTGAAGAAGGATTGGAGTTATTTTCCTTCGGTCCATAAATGCAGTAATTATGAGATGGCAGACATCGGCCGATAAGGATAGTAGGGCTCTAGTTTTATAATCATTTAGAAGGGGAAATGAGAATTCCTAACTAAGAAGTTACCATGTGCATAACAATGAACTTAAAACTAAAGTGAATTTGTGAATTCCTTACTAAACGTTAAAGATTGGATTTGGAAGCTAAGAAGACCAGAAGGAAGCGAGTGAAGTAAGGCCACTTTATAGTCCAGAATTTCATACAGATAAATTGTTCAGGCTATGGTATTGTTTTAGATATCAATAAATGAGGTGATTATGGTTGTTGAGATAACATGGAGAGAAGTTAGGTGGAAGGTGATGATTTTCTGATAGAGATTATAGGTGCTTGTGGTTGTGGTTGTGGTGAGGGTGGTAGAATAGGGTCTTGGAATATAGTTAGAACAGATGAGGGATGTATGTCATCATTAACAAAGATAGGGAGACTAAAATCAAAATACGGTGTGAATATCATAAAACCATATTAGATCGTATGGAATATTTCAAATTTTTGACTCATGCCAATTAACATAGAAAGATTCCTAGATAATCTTGTGATATCCGGACAAGAGACTAAAGTGTGTAGACTTAGTAAATCTCTATATGGTTTGAAACAAGCTCCTAAACAGTGGCTTGAGAGGTTTGATCCTAAAGTGACTAGGTTTGGGTTTCAACACAATAGTGTTGATAAATATATCCATACCAAATGCAAACCTCATTACAAAGTCATGATATGTCTTTATGTTGTGATATGTTGATCATTAGTACTCACCTAGAGGGCATTTCTGAAACTAAGAATATCTACCTTCTAACTTTAAGATGAAAAATTTAGGAGAAGTTGATACCATTCTTGGGATTAAGGTGTCCGATATCTTTTAGTCAATTTCATTATATAGGAAAAATTTTAACAAAGTTTCAACACTTGAACATTAAAGACTTTAATACATCATTTGATCCCAGTGTGAAAATAATAGTAATTCTAGAAGGGATATGGCTTAAGTAGAGTATGCAAGTGCTATTGTAGCATGAAGTATGCCACATAATGCAGTCTCCTGACATTGCCTTTGTTGTTAGAAAACTAAGTCTTGCAATGTAAACCCATCGTCTGAGCACATGAACGTAGTGAGTATAGTATTTGGATACCTGGAAAGGACAAGTAATATTTAATTTACATACACATCATCATTAAGAATACTTGAAGGTTATTCTTATGCTAGCTGGATTGATGAAAATAATGATTCAAAATCCATAAGTGGGTGGATGTACACTCTAGCCGGAGGAGGTATTTCTTGGGTAAGCAAGAAACAAACTTGGCTTTGCACAAGAAGAAGGAATCAATTACACACTCAACTATGGAAGCTAAATTCATAGCATTAGATGTTGTCGGTAAGGAAGTAAAGTGGATTAGAGATCTACTTACGGACATCTATCTTTGGGATGTACCAATGCTATCAATTTCCATGTATTATGATTATTGTGGCCACCCTATTGAGAATATACAATGCGATGTATAATGGGAAGTCAAGACATATTGGTCCTTGGCATAATTTCATTAGACAACTACTTGAATGTGGTACCACCAAGGCTGTCTATATCAAGACATGTAAGAAATTGGATGATCTTCTAACCAAACCTCTAACGAGAGATTTGGTAGTAAATAGTACCAAAGACGTGGGTTTAAATCCATAATAGAATCATTAGTGATGGAAACCCAACTTGAACTTAGTGCCCTTATTTCTCAAGTTTAATGGGTACTATCAATTAATTTGATAGATGTATGTGAGGTAACATAGTATGTCATTGTCGAGAACGAGGTTGAGCTAATGCCCTTAAAAAGATTCAGAGGCATCTAAGCAATGAGGATGTTGTAAAACTTTGCCTATATGATCTACTGGTAGTACTGGTTATGGATTTGTAGTACATGGCCATATCCGTGCATACTGAGAATGTTAAGTCGGCTAGTGATGTGTGGGGTTAACCAAAGAGGGTCATCACGTTCTTGGTTTAATTCCATAGGACTCAGTAAATCTATCTCTTCTTGTTTATCCACATAAACTTGGGTTAATCTCCATGACACCCGAGTGATAGCATCTATCTTAGTGAAACGAAACATTCAAACTTGGTAGGGGATTGTTGGAAATTTACAAGTTGTTAATATGCAAGTTGGCATGTTTCTTCTTGTCCCACAATAGGGAGGGAGAAAACATTAAGTGACTTATAAGGGGGTTTCCCTTATGGTCACCAAAGTGGTAATTAGGATCAGAGAAGGGCTAAGTCCACACGTGCACCAAGCCGAGATGGAGAGCAAGCTCGTGAATGGATGCATTTGAGGTGCACTTTTCACTTCGCACAAACGAATCGTCTCTATCAGCTAAGGAAATTTTATTTTTAGCTAAGTGTGCATTACGCTGTTCTCTAGGCAGATAGAGAAGGAAGGGACAATCGAGAATAATACTAAAATGAGAGTTGCATTACGCTGCGATGTGCTAAGTTGCAAATTGTATACCGAAATGTAAAAAGAAAATTTTGTAAAAATATAAAAAGTGTAGGACACCAAAGTTGAAAGTAAAAAAATGTTGATATTAAATTGTAAAATATGTAAAAGTATTTGATTAAAATAAGAAAGTTAAAGGTTAAAAAATGATAAAAAGACAAAAGTTGGGTACAACCCAACTGTAGGATCGGTTTTGTCACTTAACACTTGGTTTTCTCTTAACTCACTTTACTACACTCAGATCAGATGAAGCAGAGTCTCTTCTAACAGTTGATAATAATCTATTAAGTAGCAAATAACACATAAAACTAATTTTCAAGGTACTTGCATATGTTACTTCTAAACTCAAAGTATTACAAGAATTTACAAGCATATCATAAGAGTTACAATAAGAAACTACATATACTACTATCTATAGCTGGATATACTATCTACCAGCTGGAAAACTATGACTAAAGTATATACTACAATTCTAAAGTTAAGGTATCTTAGATAAAGTATTATGTAAGATATGGTAGTCATGATGTTGGACCAAAAGAACCAATGAGCCAAGATCAGAAAACCTCTAAGTCCCACATGGTATCACAATAACTGCTGAAAGCTTCATCAGCAGTTTGACAAGTGCCGAAGACTTCAACAGCTGAAGATCAAGTGCTGAAGACTTCAACAGCTGAAGAACTAAAGTGCTGAAGTACAACAGCTAAAGAACACAAGTACTGAAGGTGAACAGCTGAAGAACACAAGTACTGAAGCTGAACAGCTGAAGAACACAAGTGCTGAAGCTGAAAGACCAAAGTACTAAAGTACAAAAGCTGAAGAGTTTACAAGTGCTGAAGATCAACAACTGATGTACAAAGTCTGAAGACAAATACTGAAGACATCAGCTGATGATATCTACTGAAGTCATCAACTGATGAAACATCTGAAGGTCAAAGTCTGAAGATCAAGTACTGAAGCCTCAGTAGTTTGTCACAACTGCTGAATAGTACTTCTTTAGTAGTTGTGATATCAGTAGTTTTATATTTTTAGTTTCAGTAGTTTTGTAAAACGACTGAAGAGCTTGTTCTTCAGTCGTTGTAGTTTCAGTAGTTTTATATTTCTCAGTAGTTGTAAACAACTGATAACACTTAGCATGTTTTGTAAGAAGATGTCAGCTGTTTTGACATCTTCAGTAGTTGTGTTTCAGTTGAAATAAATCTGTTAGATGTCACTATCAAGTGACATCAGCAGACGTCACATCTCTTATATAAGAGGTGTCGACCTAATCATAATTGTGACATTCTGTTACCACGAAAGCGAATATTGAATGAAATATATTTGCAGATATTCTCTCTCTATAACCGTCTTTGTTCTTCATTGAATATCGTTTTGTTCTTGTGAATCGACTAATTCATTGTTTGAATTCCGCTGCTATACTCCTCAATCAATCAAACATACATCACTGATCCTAACAAGTGGTATCAGAGCATGGTTAATCATTGATCGATCTAACAATTGATCATTGAAACTGCTAATTGATTTCTGTGTTTGATTGAATTAGCGCATTTGCAAGAACTGGTTATAGATTATTGAATTTCTGCCGCTTTCGTTCATTTATTTTGAGATCTTCTGGTTCAATTGGTTGTTGCGTTTTTGTTCTAAATCTATTTTAGCTTAACCGAATTTGATTGAATCCGAGATGACGACTCCTTCTAATGATCCTCACAATACCGGTTCCTCAACCAAGCCTCCGATGCTGGTTAGGACGAGTATAACATATGGCAACGAAGAATGCTTCATCACCTGTCTGTTAACAGTTCAGGTTGTTGGACATCGTGGTACATGGACCACATAAGCCTATGGTGAACAATCCGAAAACCAATCAAATGGTTCCAAGAAGAAGGAACAATACTCTGATGAAGATCGGAAACTATTTGAGATTGATGCTAAAGCCCATGGAATTCTGGCCATGGCACTGCCTAATGAAATCTATTCAGGGCTTATGCATCATGAAACTGCTCATGATCTCTGGAATGCCCTGAAGGAACAATTCGGTGGCACAGATGAGGTCTTAGCAAACAATAGAGAGATCCTTGCCCAACAATATGAGACATTCTCTCATAGAAAGGGTGAGACACTGAGTCAACAGTTTGAGCGCTTTTCCTGCTTGATATCTGAGCTGAAAATGGTGAAACAGGAATACACCCATAGCCAGATGAACAACAGATTCCTCAGATCACTGCCTGAGAGATGGGACACATACACTATCATCCTACGCTCCAGTGCAAATCTAGAAGGCCTATCTCTCACCCAACTTCATGGGAAACTGCTTACATTTGAAAAAGAGATAGAACAGAAGAGGAAACTGTCCTCATCAGGAAAGCTCACTGATGACTTTGTACCAGGCAACACTGCCTTCGTTGGTCATGAGTCAGAATATGCTGCATCTGAAAGCAATTATGATGAGCATATAGATTTCTCTTCAAATAGTTCTGATCATGCATTTGTTGGTATTGAGAGTCATTCTGGCAGTAATAGTGACAATTTATGCTTCATCATGGATGATCTGAAAGGAATAGCTGATGATGATCTAGAAGAGATGGATATTCTTAGCCAAATGGCACTGATTAATATCAGATCTCAAAAATTCTATAAGAGAACTGGCAGGAAATTTCCTGGACTC
Source organism: Flaveria trinervia (assembly GCA_025506515.1). NCBI lineage: Eukaryota > Viridiplantae > Streptophyta > Magnoliopsida > Asterales > Asteraceae > Flaveria > Flaveria trinervia. The sequence goes on along the minus strand of CM046455.1, from coordinate 42,356,532 downwards.
TCTGGCAAAACCAAAGTTGGTTTTGACAAGAGTAAGTTGAGGTGTCACAAATGCCAAAGGCTAGGACACTTTTCAAGAAAGTGTAGATCAACTGGATCTAACTCTTCTGCACCCTTTGTGACTTTTCCTAGTACTAGTCCACAAAACAGAGGGCAACATCTTGCTGGTTCTGGTCATTATTCACATCCTAGATCTCCTGCATACTTTGTTCCCCAGGGTCAAATGTTATATCCTTATCCCTGCTATTATGTGCCTCAACCAAATTCTTTTCAAGCACCAGTTGCACAACAACCACAAGCATTGCCTGAACCACAGCCTTCCCAATCTCATCAACAAACTCAACCTCAACAACACAGCTTCTTCACCCCAGGAGTTGCTGACTGGAGCGGTTTACCAGATAACATGTCTGGTCATGAAGAACTGTTCTCAGGTGCTGGTCAACATGGTGGTGATAGTCCATTTGGAAATCTAGCTCTTATGGCTTTGGATTCTACTAATACTTCATCCTCTAATGCCTCTACATCGAAGGTATCACAGGTATCCTCTGAGGCAAAAGCCAAATTATGTTCTGACACATGTATAGCAGCATTTGCATCTATTAGAGAAGCAAATGTAGCTTTAATCAACAAGAACATTGAGCTAGAACAAATAATTTCCAAAAACAAAGCTGAATTTGAGTCTGTGCTTAATGATAAAAATGATGAGATTTACAAACTGAAATGCCAAATAACTGATGATAAGGCTAGGGAAGAGATACTTCTAGAGAAGTACAAAGATCTCAAAGAAACCCTTGCAGTTACCCAGGTAGAGTGTGATAGATGGGTACAATCGTGCAAAGGTTTTAAAATGCTTCTTAGTAAGCAATCTGCTTCCAATGTGAAGTTTGGCATTGGTTACAATCACACTGCTCCACCTACATATTTTACTCCAAGAGCAGAGGTAGAATCTGATGGTGAGAGTAATAACCAATCCATCTCATCATGTGATCTACTTTCTCATACAGCACAATCAGAAGTAGAAGTCAGCATCAAGCCATCTCTGAACCTATCAGCTGATGTTGATGGTTCAAATGCTGACACTCACATGATCAATGAGTTGATCAACTCAGGAGTTAATTCTGAAGGTCCTGAAAGGACTAGAGAGCAGGATTTAACACCTGAAGTTCAAACTCCAACTGCTGTCAGTAATGAAGAGAAGAAAACTGTCAGTAGAAAGAGTTTGAAGACTACTAAAGAGGCAGTCAAGAAAGCAAACAATGCTTCCAAAGCACTGAAGAACAAGTCTTCAATTGCTTCACCCTCTTTAGTTGATGATCAACCTAAGTTGAAGAAGAAACCATGTGAAGTATGTGGTTTGTTCAATCATCTTACAGATGATTGCCGGTACAAAAGAGGTTCCAAACTCAAACAAAAAGAAGAAATTAAAGAGAAAATGGTAAAAATGAAAACTGAGTTTGAGACCACATTTGTAACAGCAACATCAAATCCTGTAACCCTTAAGTCCATAAAGAAATCCAAAAAGGAAGGGGTTAAACAGGCAACAGCTGAGGTTGCTCAAAAAGAAATGGTGGATCACAGGAACTCATCAAACACAAGTACTGATATGTCACAAGAGTTGAAAGCTTTATCAAAAAATCAGACACAACTTGTTATGATAGTTTAGCATTTGTTGGGGAGAATTAACCAACTAGATGCAAATGTGATCAAACCACTGAGAAGGCATTCCAAGTCCAAATCCAAGGAATCCATCTCAGCACCATCTTCTTCTTCAGCTGTTAATCATGAGAAACAAGTTATGGTTAGATCTGTTGATAAAAAACAGACCCAAAACCGAAAAGGTTTGGGCTTCAAAACCTAACTGTTCCTTATGATAAATTCAGGGTTCTTCTGCATGAGACTAAGACTCCATTATTAATGGATAGTGCTTTAGTTCTGTGCTTTATCAAGAACACTGTCCAGCACTCTAGGACCAAACAAATAGCGATCAGATTTTGAAAAAGGTCCGATTGATCCTAAGTTTGTGCCTAGTGCTGATGAGCTTGCAGATATTTTTACTAAGCCTTTGGATAGTTCAACTTTCCAAAACCTGGTGTTAAGGCTTGGTATGCTGCAGCTAGAATAAGTGATAATTACTGATGATCTCAGTAAATAAATACTGATGATTATTAGTAACCATATCACAGATAGTACTGATTCTGTTAAAACAACTGATCAAGTTACAACTACTGATGTAGTTATAACTACTGATATCAGTAACAGATAAGTACTGATGTCCTATGAAACACCTGAAAAGCAAATGCAAAGTCTGATGAGTAAGTGTTGAGGACAGCATGAAACAGCTGAAAGGCTATGAATTGACGACAACTACTGAAGAGAACTTTCTCTTCAGTTGTTTCAACAACTGCTGTTTTGTTGGACCAAAAGAACCAATGAGCCAAGATCAGAAAATCTCTAAGTCCCACACGGTATCGCAACAACTGCTGAAAGCCTCATCAGTAGTTTGACAAGTACTGAAGACTTCAACAGCTGAAGATCAAGTGCTGAAGACCTTAACAGCTGAAGAACCAAAGTGCTGAAGTACAACAGCTGAAGAACACAAGTGCTGAAGCTGAAAGACCAAAGTACTGAAGTACAACAGCTGAAGAGTTCACAAGTACTGAAGATCAACAACTGATGTACAAAGTCTGAAGACAAAGACTGAAGACATCAGCTGATGATATCTACTGAAGTCATCAGCTGATGAAACGCCTGAAGGTCAAAGTCTGAAGATCAAGTACTGAAGCCTCAGTAGTTTGTCACAACTGCTGAAGAGTACTTCTTCAGTAGTTGTGATATCAGTAGTTTTATGTTTTATGCTTCAGTAGTTGTGATATCAGTAGTTTTATGTTTTATGTTTCAGTAGTTTTGTAAAACGACTGAAGAGCTTGTTCTTCAGTCGTTGTAGTTTCAGTAGTTTTATATTTTGTACTTAACTTGCTGATATGTTCTCAGTAGTTGTGAACATTTCAGTAGTTTGTTAAGATTAGTTATTTCTGTATTGGATCTGCCAGTTGTCACTTTCCGTGATAACAGCAGTGACTGTTGCACTCTATATAAGGAGTGACAACCCATTGTAATCATTGAGCGATATGAGCAATTGAATGGAATGTTTGATTGATTTGATTAGAAATATTCTCCATCTATAAACATTCCTAGAAATCAGAAATTCATATTCTCTCCCTATAACCGTATGCGATCTTAACGCTTACATATATTGTTTGCTTGCTACAATTTGTCTAATTCGTTTGTGTATTCCGCTGCTTTATATTCTGATACATCAAACTTGTGATCACTGATCCTGTCAAATGGTATCAGAGCAGGTTAATCATTGATCGATCTAATAATTGATCATTGAAACTGCTATTCAAGATCCAAGTTTGATTGAATTAGCTTTTGTTTTTGCAAGAAACGGTTATAGAGATTGAATTTTCTGTATTTCTGCTCATTCATCCTGAGATCTTATTCTTGGTTCTCATTGAGTTTGTTGTGGTTTGTCTAAAACTTTTTAAACTTGAACTAAACTGTTTTTGAACTGAAAATGACCACTCCCTCCAATGATCCTCACAATACTGGTTCCTCAACCAAGCCTCCTATGCTGGTTAGGAATGAGTATAACATATGGCAAAGACGTATGCTCCATCACCTGTCTGTTAACAGCGCAGGGTGTTGGACATCAGTGGTACATGGTCCACACAAGCCTATGGTGAATAACCCGAAACCAATCAAATGGTTCCGAAGAGGAGGGAGCAATACTCAGATGAGGATAAAAAGTTGCTTGAGATTGATGCAAAAGCCCATGGAATTCTGGCCATGGCTTTGCCCAATGAAATCTATTCTGGGCTAATGCATCATGAAACTGCCCATGACCTCTGGATTGCTTTGAAAGAACAATTTGGAGGAACTGATGAGGTCTTGGCAAATAATAGAGAAATTCTTGCCCAACAATATGAGACATTCTCTCATAGAAAGGGTGAGACACTGACTCAACAATATGAGCGGTTTTCTTGTTTGATCTCTGAACTAAAAATGGTCAAACTTGAATACACCAATATTCAGATGAATAACAGATTTCTCAGATCACTGCCTGAGAGATGGGACACATATACTATTGTCCTACGCTCCAGTGCAAGTTTGGACAAACTATCTCTCACCCAACTCCATGGGAAATTGCTCACTTTTGAGAGAGAGATAGAACAGAAGAGAAAGCTGTCTTCATCTGGAAAGCTCACTGAAGACTTTATTCAAGGCAACACTGCCTTGGTGGGTCATGAGTCAGAATATGCTGCATCTGAATGCCAGTATGATGAGCATATTAATTTCTCTTCGAGCACTTCTAATTCTGCATTTGTAAGTGTTGATGGTCAGTTTACTGGTGGTAATAATGACAATTTATGCTTCATTATGGATGATCTCAAGGGGATTGCTGATGATGACTTAGAAGAGATGGATATTTTGAGCCAAATGGCCTTGATAAATATCAGATCTCAGAAGTTCTACAAAAGAACTGGAAGAAAATTCCCAGGACTCTCTGGCAAAACCAAAGTTGGTTTTGACAAGAGCAAGTTGAGGTGTCACAAATGCCAACGGCTTGGACACTTTGCAAGAGAGTGTAGATCAACTGGATCAAACTCTACTGCACCCTTTGTGACTTTTCCTGGCAACAGTCAACAAAACAGAGGGCAACATCCTGCTGGTTCTGGTCATTATTCACATCCTAGATCTCCTGCATACTTTGTTCCCCAGGGTCAAATGTTATATCCTTATCCCTGCTATTATGTGCCTCAACCAAATTCTTTTCAAGCACCAGTTGCACAACAACCACAAGCATTGCCTGAACCACAGCCTTCCCAATCTCATCAACAAACTCAACCTCAACAACACAGCTTCTTCACCCCAGGAGTTGCTGACTGGAGCGGTTTACCAGATAACATGTCTGGTCATGAAGAACTGTTCTCAGGTGCTGGTCAACATGGTGGTGATAGTCCATTTGGAAATCTAGCTCTTATGGCTTTGGATTCTACTAATACTTCATCCTCTAATGCCTCTACATCGAAGGTATCACAGGTATCCTCTGAGGCAAAAGCCAAATTATGTTCTGACACATGTATAGCAGCATTTGCATCTATTAGAGAAGCAAATGTAGCTTTAATCAACAAGAACATTGAGCTAGAACAAATAATTTCCAAAAACAAAGCTGAATTTGAGTCTGTGCTTAATGATAAAAATGATGAGATTTACAAACTGAAATGCCAAATAACTGATGATAAGGCTAGGGAAGAGATACTTCTAGAGAAGTATAAAGATCTCAAAGAAACCCTTGCAGTTACCCAGGTAGAGTGTGATAGATGGGTACAATCGTGCAAAGGTTTTAAAATGCTTCTTAGTAAGCAATCTGCTTCCAATGTGAAGTTTGGCATTGGTTACAATCACACTGCTCCACCTACATATTTTACTCCAAGAGCAGAGGTAGAATCTGATGGTGAGAGTAATAACCAATCCATCTCATCATGTGATCTACTTTCTCATACAGCACAATCAGAAGTAGAAGTCAGCATCAAGCCATCTCTGAACCTATCAGCTGATGTTGATGGTTCAAATGCTGACACTCACATGATCAATGAGTTGATCAACTCAGGAGTTAATTCTGAAGGTCCTGAAAGGACTAGAGAGCAGGATTTAACACCTGAAGTTCAAACTCCAACTGCTGTCAGTAATGAAGAGAAGAAAACTGTCAGTAGAAAGAGTTTGAAGACTACTAAAGAGGCAGTCAAGAAAGCAAACAATGCTTCCAAAGCACTGAAGAACAAGTCTTCAATTGCTTCACCCTCTTTAGTTGATGATCAACCTAAGTTGAAGAAGAAACCATGTGAAGTATGTGGTTTGTTCAATCATCTTACAGATGATTGCCGGTACAAAAGAGGTTCCAAACTCAAACAAAAAGAAGAAATTAAAGAGAAAATGGTAAAAATGAAAACTGAGTTTGAGACCACATTTGTAACAGCAACATCAAATCCTGTAACCCTTAAGTCCATAAAGAAATCCAAAAAGGAAGGGGTTAAACAGGCAACAGCTGAGGTTGCTCAAAAAGAAATGGTGGATCACAGGAACTCATCAAACACAAGTACTGATATGTCACAAGAGTTGAAAGCTTTATCAAAAAATCAGACACAACTTGTTATGATAGTTTAGCATTTGTTGGGGAGAATTAACCAACTAGATGCAAATGTGATCAAACCACTGAGAAGGCATTCCAAGTCCAAATCCAAGGAATCCATCTCAGCACCATCTTCTTCTTCAGCTGTTAATCATGAGAAACAAGTTATGGTTAGATCTGTTGATAAAAAACAGACCCAAAACCGAAAAGGTTTGGGCTTCAAAACCTAACTGTTCCTTATGATAAATTCAGGGTTCTTCTGCATGAGACTAAGACTCCATTATTAATGGATAGTGCTTTAGTTCTGTGCTTTATCAAGAACACTGTCCAGCACTCTAGGACCAAACAAATAGCGATCAGATTTTGAAAAAGGTCCGATTGATCCTAAGTTTGTGCCTAGTGCTGATGAGCTTGCAGATATTTTTACTAAGCCTTTGGATAGTTCAACTTTCCAAAACCTGGTGTTAAGGCTTGGTATGCTGCAGCTAGAATAAGTGATAATTACTGATGATCTCAGTAAATAAATACTGATGATTATTAGTAACCATATCACAGATAGTACTGATTCTGTTAAAACAACTGATCAAGTTACAACTACTGATGTAGTTATAACTACTGATATCAGTAACAGATAAGTACTGATGTCCTATGAAACACCTGAAAAGCAAATGCAAAGTCTGATGAGTAAGTGTTGAGGACAGCATGAAACAGCTGAAAGGCTATGAATTGACGACAACTACTGAAGAGAACTTTCTCTTCAGTTGTTTCAACAACTGCTGTTTTTTGTTGGACCAAAAGAACCAATGAGCCAAGATCAGAAAATCTCTAAGTCCCACACGGTATCACAACAACTGCTGAAAGCCTCATCAGTAGTTTGACAAGTACTGAAGACTTCAACAGCTGAAGATCAAGTGCTGAAGACCTTAACAGCTGAAGAACCAAAGTGCTGAAGTACAACAGCTGAAGAACACAAGTGCTGAAGCTGAAAGACCAAAGTACTGAAGTACAACAGCTGAAGAGTTCACAAGTACTGAAGATCAACAACTGATGTACAAAGTCTGAAGACAAAGACTGAAGACATCAGCTGATGATATCTACTGAAGTCATCAGCTGATGAAACGCCTGAAGGTCAAAGTCTGAAGATCAAGTACTGAAGCCTCAGTAGTTTGTCACAACTGCTGAAGAGTACTTCTTCAGTAGTTGTGATATCAGTAGTTTTATGTTTTATGCTTCAGTAGTTGTGATATCAGTAGTTTTATGTTTTATGTTTCAGTAGTTTTGTAAAACGACTGAAGAGCTTGTTCTTCAGTCGTTGTAGTTTCAGTAGTTTTATATTTTGTACTTAACTTGCTGATATGTTCTCAGTAGTTGTGAACATTTCAGTAGTTTGTTAAGATTTAGTTATTTCTGTATTGGATCTGCCAGTTGTCACTTTCCGTGATAACAGCAGTGACTGTTGCACTCTATATAAGGAGTGACAACCCATTGTAATCATTGAGCGATATGAGCAATTGAATGGAATGTTTGATTGATTTGATTAGAAATATTCTCCATCTATAAACATTCCTAGAAATCAGAAATTCATATTCTCTCCCTATAACCGTATGCGATCTTAACGCTTACATATATTGTTTGCTTGCTACAATTTGTCTAATTCGTTTGTGTATTCCGCTGCTTTATATTCTGATACATCAAACTTGTGATCACTGATCCTGTCAAATGGTATCAGAGCAGGTTAATCATTGATCGATCTAATAATTGATCATTGAAACTGCTATTCAAGATCCAAGTTTGATTGAATTAGCTTTTGTTTTTGCAAGAAACGGTTATAGAGATTGAATTTTCTGTATTTCTGCTCATTCATCCTGAGATCTTATTCTTGGTTCTCATTGAGTTTGTTGTGGTTTGTCTAAAACTTTTAAAACTTGAACTAAACTGTTTTTGAACTGAAAATGACCACTCCCTCCAATGATCCTCACAATACTGGTTCCTCAACCAAGCCTCCTATGCTGGTTAGGAATGAGTATAACATATGGCAAAGACGTATGCTCCATCACCTGTCTGTTAACAGCGCAGGGTGTTGGACATCAGTGGTACATGGTCCACACAAGCCTATGGTGAATAACCCGAAACCAATCAAATGGTTCCGAAGAGGAGGGAGCAATACTCAGATGAGGATAAAAAGTTGCTTGAGATTGATGCAAAAGCCCATGGAATTCTGGCCATGGCTTTGCCCAATGAAATCTATTCTGGGCTAATGCATCATGAAACTGCCCATGACCTCTGGATTGCTTTGAAAGAACAATTTGGAGGAACTGATGAGGTCTTGGCAAATAATAGAGAAATTCTTGCCCAACAATATGAGACATTCTCTCATAGAAAGGGTGAGACACTGACTCAACAATATGAGCGGTTTTCTTGTTTGATCTCTGAACTAAAAATGGTCAAACTTGAATACACCAATATTCAGATGAATAACAGATTTCTCAGATCACTGCCTGAGAGATGGGACACATATACTATTGTCCTACGCTCCAGTGCAAGTTTGGACAAACTATCTCTCACCCAACTCCATGGGAAATTGCTCACTTTTGAGAGAGAGATAGAACAGAAGAGAAAGCTGTCTTCATCTGGAAAGCTCACTGAAGACTTTATTCAAGGCAACACTGCCTTGGTGGGTCATGAGTCAGAATATGCTGCATCTGAATGCCAGTATGATGAGCATATTAATTTCTCTTCGAGCACTTCTAATTCTGCATTTGTAAGTGTTGATGGTCAGTTTACTGGTGGTAATAATGACAATTTATGCTTCATTATGGATGATCTCAAGGGGATTGCTGATGATGACTTAGAAGAGATGGATATTTTGAGCCAAATGGCCTTGATAAATATCAGATCTCAGAAGTTCTACAAAAGAACTGGAAGAAAATTCCCAGGACTCTCTGGCAAAACCAAAGTTGGTTTTGACAAGAGCAAGTTGAGGTGTCACAAATGCCAACGGCTTGGACACTTTGCAAGAGAGTGTAGATCAACTGGATCAAACTCTACTGCACCCTTTGTGACTTTTCCTGGCAACAGTCAACAAAACAGAGGGCAACATCCTGTCACATCTAGTCATCATCCTCAACAACAATCTCCGGCATATTTTGTTCCTCAGGGTCAAATGCCTTATCAGTACCCTTGTTATTACATGCCACAGTCAAGTCAAGTTCAAGTTCCTATGACACCACAACCTCATGCATTACCAGAACCTCAGCCTTCCCCATCTCATCAACAACCTTCATCTCAACAACACAGCTTCTTCACCCCAGGAGTTGTTGACTGGAGCAGTTTACCAGATGACATGTCTGGTCATGAAGAACTGTTCTCAGGTGCTGGTCAACATGGTGGTGATAGTCCATTTGGAAATCTAGCTCTTATGGCTTTGGAGTCTGCTGATACTTCATCCTCTAATGCCTCTACATCGAAGGTATCACAGGTATCCTCTGAGGCAAAAGCCAAATTATGTTCTGACACATGTATAGCAGCATTTGCATCTATTAGAGAAGCAAATGTAGCTTTAATCAACAAGAACATTGAGCTAGAACAAATAATTTCCAAAAACAAAGCTGAATTTGAGTCTGTGCTTAATGATAAAAATGATGAGATTTACAAACTGAAATGCCAAATAACTGATGATAAGGCTAGGGAAGAGATACTTCTAGAGAAGTACAAAGATCTCAAAGAAACCCTTGCAGTTACCCAGGTAGAGTGTGATAGATGGGTACAATCGTGCAAAGGTTTTAAAATGCTTCTTAGTAAGCAATCTGCTTCCAATGTGAAGTTTGGCATTGGTTACAATCACACTGCTCCACCTACATATTTTACTCCAAGAGCAGAGGTAGAATCTGATGGTGAGAGGAATAACCAATCCATCTCATCATGTGATCTACTTTCTCATACAGCACAATCAGAAGTAGAAGTCAGCATCAAGCCCTCTCTGAACCTATCAGCTGATGTTGATGGTTCAAATGCTGACACTCACATGATCAATGAGTTGATCAACTCAGGAGTTAATTCTGAAGGTCCTGAAAGGACTAGAGAGCAGGATTTAACACCTGAAGTTCAAACTCCAACTGCTGTCAGTACTGAAGAGAAGAAAACTGTCAGTAGAAAGAGTTTGAAGACTACTAAAGAGGCAGTCAAGAAAGCAAACAATGCTTCCAAAGCACTGAAGAACAAGTCTTCAATTGCTTCACCCTCTTTAGTTGATGATCAACCTAAGTTGAAGAAGAAACCATGTGAAGTATGTGGTTTGTTCAATCATCTTACAGATGATTGCCGGTACAAAAGAGGTTCCAAACTCAAACAAAAAGAAGAAATTAAAGAGAAAATGGTAAAAATGAAAACTGAGTTTGAGACCACATTTGTAACAGCAACATCAAATCCTGTAACCCTTAAGTCCATAAAGAATCCAAAAAGGAAGGGGTTAAACAGGCAACAGCTGAGGTTGCTCAAAAGGAAATGGTGGATCACAGGAACTCATCAAACACAAGTACTGATATGTCACAAGAGTTGAAAGCTTTATCACAAAATCAGACACAACTTGTTATGATAGTTCAGCATTTGTTGGGGAGAATTAACCAACTAGATGCAAATGTGATCAAACCACTGAGAAGGCATTCCAAGTCCAAATCCAAGGAATCCATCTCAGCACCATCTTCTTCTTCAGCTGTTAATCATGAGAAACAAGTTATGGTTAAATCTGTTGATAAAAAACAGACCCAAAACCGAAAAGGTTTGGGCTTCAAAACCTAACTGTTCCTTATGATAAATTCAGGGTTCTTCTGCATGAGACTAAGACTCCATTATTAATGGATAGTGCTTCAGTTCTGTGCTTTATCAAGAACACTGTCCAGCACTCTAGGACCAAACAAATAGCGATCAGATTTTGAAAAAGATCTGATTGATCCTAAGTTTGTGCCTAGTGCTGATGAGCTTGCAGATATTTTTACTAAGCCTTTGGATAGTTCAACTTTCCAAAACCTGGTGTTAAGGCTTGGTATGCTGCAGCTAGAATAAGTGATAATTACTGATGATCTCAGTAAATAAATACTGATGATTATTAGTAACCATATCACAGATAGTACTGATTCTGTTAAAACAACTGATCAAGTTACAACTACTGATGTAGTTATAACTACTGATATCAGTAACAGATAAGTACTGATGTCCTATGAAACACCTAAAAGCAGATGCAAAGTCTGATGAGTAAGTGTTGAGGACAGCATGAAACAGCTGAAAGGCTATGAATTGACGACAACTACTGAAGAGAACTTTCTCTTCAGTTGTTTCAACAACTGCTGTTTCATTCTAAACAACTGAAGCAAAACCATGTCTTCAGTAGTTTAACTACTGATGACTAATACCAAGTCTTCAGTTGTTTACAACTGCTGATGACAAAACCACTGTCTTCAGTAGTTTCACAACTACTGATGACAAACACCAAGTCCTCAGTTGTTTCAATCATCTGAAGTGAAAACCACGGTCTTCAGTAGTTTTCTAACTTCTGATGCCTAACCCCACGACTTCAGCTGTTTCAATGTCTGAAAGGATAATACCATGTCAACGGTTGTTTAAAACAACTGATGACTAACACCACATCCTTCAGTCGTTTTCTTACCCGTACCCTATAAATATCCCTGACCTAATCCTTCAAAGCTTCATCTTCTTCAAACCTAACGTTCCTCTCCAAAACTTCTCTCTTCTCAATGGCGTCCATGCAAATTAAACCGCGACACAACTATGTTGCCTACCTTACTAAATCGCCTGTCTGGGCTAAGTTCGATACTGCTATCGATCTTATGGTTCAGTCCCAATACAAAACGGCATTTCTTCTGAATCCCATTCCACATGCCGAATCCCTCCAACAGTTTTGGATGAACGTCACCATTACCACTTGGGAGAACAACACACCATCTCTCCAGTCGGTCGTCAACAACAAAGAAGTGGTTATCACTCCTGCAATAATCCGCCAAATTCTTCATCTGGATGATGCTATTTCTCGTGCTGGATATCCCAAGGGCACCACAGATCTATCCTTTGCCCAACATGGATATCAAGGCAATCTAAGTGCCTCCACTATCATGAAGAAACACTTCCATGACGCCGAACGCCTAATTTTTCACATGGTGAATGTATGTTTGGCTCCTAAGACTTCGTCTTGGGATCAAATGTCGACAATGTGGCAGCAGGTAATGTATTCTGTTTTTGAGCAACAGCCGTTAAACTTTTCAGAAATAATATTTTCGGAGCTCAAGGATATGGCTCAAAAACTAACTGCTAACCGTTGGATACTTTCGAGGGTTGAGGACTTCTACTTTTCTTCATACTTCTAAAGTTGACTTTTGATCTTTTCTTCTAAGTCTTGATGTTCGGAAGTGAATACTTGGTCTTTGAAAGTAGAGTTTATATTCAGAAGTGATCTTGCACTTTATCTTCGGAAGAACTATTTTTCCTTCAAAAATTTCCACACATAGCTTCAGAAGTCTTTTATTAGTTGTACCAAAATAGTCTAAGTGATTTGATTTGGTTGCACCAGCCTTCTTCTTGATCCAACAAACTCCTCCTACGCTAATACTAGCAAAACCTCACTTGTTCTTCCTTGAAGTGGTGCTAAGAAGATTGTACAAATCATTCGTGGACAGTAGATCCAGTCTGTCACTTTGAATGATGTGCAACCTTTGTTGGGTCCCTCTGAAAGAAGTTAGTTCACAGGAGCTATAGACATAATCCCATAAAACTATTGGTTCCAATTACTGGCCTTCCACCATCGGTAGAAATGCCTTGCCTTTGGTGGTTGACCTTTCCTTGTCTTCCTTCTCTCTCAGCTTTAACTCCTCTTCAATCTTTGCTTTTGCTATGAGTTCAGCAAGATGAAGGCTGCTAAGATGACTTCTAATATGAGCAGCAGTTTTAGAGTGGGTGGGATTGGAGAATGGTTTTTGTACTAACTCAGCATTGTCGAATCTGCTAGAGTGTAGCAGAGAAGAGGCATTTAAACACTTGCTTTCTCCATTATCTCGCCCACAACAAAGTTGTGAAAGGCTTCATTAAACCTCCGCTGGATGATTTTCTTTCTAAGCATAAGAGGCTGACTAAGAATCTTGTCCTCTCTCTTTGTATCGAGTAAAGTCACCAACTTTCTTCTTAGTTTCTTCTCTTCGTCGTTTAAAGAGTCAGAGGTGAGACCAAGAAGTCTAGCAACATGGTCTAGTGTTCCTCTTGCCAGATCAAGAAATTAATCTCTAATGAGGGAACATGAAGATCCATTAAAATAAGTTAGGTTGACAATGTCTTCCTCACAAGAGATGTCACTCAGGGTTGTACAGTTGATGAGCTTTGTCTTGATTGCCTTGAACTCCTCTAGGGAGAGATGTATGGAAGGCTGAGTGGATGGTTTGGGAGGTTTTTGGGTAAGTTGTGGTGTTGTGGTTCTGGAGAGTGTTTTGGGTTGGGGGATGGGTTGTTTAGGTGGTTGAGGTGAGGAGGTTGGTATGGATAATTGTGTATGTTTAGGTGTGTAAGGTTCAGTCTTGATGGGCAACGGAAAAGGGATTGGTTCAGGTTGTGGTTGAGTGGTTGGTTTGAAGATCATCCCCTGTACCCTTCTATTTATCTCCTTTGTCTTTCCCATACTAATCTTAGCCTTGATGTCACTGACAAGTCATTGGAGTGTCTTTTCAGACATAGGTCCCACCTGCTGAACAGAGAAGCCATGAGCTTGAACATAAACCTTCATCCAGGCTTTCTCACCTATCTTCTTGGCAGCAGTGACCCTAGCTTCTTCTTCTTATTCTTCTTCTCCCTCAACTTCTCTCTCGTAGTTCTCTTTCTCTGTTTCTCTAGCTGATCCTGTTCTTTGTTGAAAAGCCATAGGATCGTATCATTATCATGTGGAGATATTTCTTGAAGAGAGAAACCTCTGGAGGTTAGGATGATATCCTTTCCCTCTGGAGTTGTAGATCAGATTCCCTCTTTTCTCTTTCTTTTTCCTCATCTAAGGCCACCTTGCTGCTTCCTTCTTTTGTTCAATCAGTAGTCTAGTTGCCTTTTCTAGCTCCACTAACTCCTCCAATAGTAGCTGGAGTATGTGTTCACTAGTAGCTCCAGGCATGATGAGCCTATCAATGATCTCTACCCTTTTTTTGTTGTTGACTGCCTCCTGGTTGGTTGCAGCTGCTTTGGAACTGGCCGCTAACACTTCCTAGTTCAAAGTCTACCTTTTCTTTTGAAATTTTCAATCCTCTCTGTAGATACATGATGTTCCTAGTTTTTGTGCTTAAATGTAAATGTCTTTCACGTCTGACATATGTGTAATATGATGATGTAATGAACTATGATATATGCTTTTAGGTTTATTTATCTTTAATTCATATGTATGAACTTCATATATAGGTTTGAGGTTCTTAAACACAATTCTACGTCAATAATAAATAAGTAATGTGTTCAAACTAGTCGGGTGATTATTCATGCTAATGGACCATACTTATGGAACATACGCATGAATATATCATGTTTATGGACCAGTCGCATGACTGAGCCAGGAGACTAGATCATTTGTATGATTGCGACATAAGATTGACTCAGTCGCACGACTGAACCTTGAGTCATGCGTATGAATCAATTGCATGAGTCAATCGCAGGACTGAACCATGCCAATGGTTCAGTCGTATGAATGGAAACTGCATACCTATAAATACCAGTTAATTCGTGAAAGGAAAAAACACTTTGAGAGATACTTTAAATACACATAAACCCTAGCCGTCCAGAGCATCCCAAACAGGCTGTCCAACTTCATAGTTCGATCTTAATTGATCCCTACTCGTTCTTAACGTTTAGTTCCTTCTTGTATCAATCGGGTTATCGTTTTCACTGTTTGGATCGCCAATCAAATAGGATTCCGTACCATTTGATCTTGTAAAACGCAGAATCCGTTAGTACTCCATACGTACATGGTCCTAACACTCTCCTCCTTCTGAAGCTTTTCCACAGTCATATTCTTCTTTCGTATATCATCTTTGGAAGTGCTTGACTTTGGTGGTTCTTGGATGGAGTGTTCAGATTGAGATTGAGATAGTGAGGTTGTCTGAGCTAGGGGTCGGTTGAGAAAGTCCTCACTATTAACCTCAGATGCTAGTTCTAGAATTGGATTTGTGATGATTAGATCCTCGGACAAAAGGAGTAGTCCTTTCGTAGCTTTTTCTTCTAAGGCTTTGACTTCACCTTCAAAAGTTGATGGAAGTGCACTATATGTCCCAACTATTTCAGTGCTATGGAATCAGTCCTCATTTCCCCTTTGAATTGATTCTCAGGTCCTATTTCGACCTTACGTTGACCAACTTCTTCCACAGTGGCAGAAGATGCACTTAACCTCTAGAGCTCTTCAACTCCAAAGTACATCATAGCTGCATTAGGGCTAGCCTAATCTAGAGAAGATCTTAATAGGAACTTAGAAACGAGCCTATAAAGATCTGTAAGCATCCATGGGTCTATTTGCATGACAACTTGGGAGGCTCAGGAAAGACAGTTGCAATAGGAGCCGAATATCTGGAAGTTGAAGCTTGGCTCTGTGGTTCCTTAGTTGTTTGTCCCTAAACACTCTCCCCTATTTTGGTAGCATTATCTTGAGAGCTAGATGAGCTTATTATTGTCATATATATAAGTACTGAAGTTATTTTCCCTCTTGAAGTTTTCTTTAAACTACTAGAGCTTAACTTCTCAGTACTCAAGTACTTTATTTGATAACACAATTGATATAGTTACAACAGCTGATGTAGCTACAACTACTGTTCTCAGAAATACAAATACGCACTGATGTCCTATGAAACATCTGAAAACAGATGAAAACATCTGATGAGTACGTATTGAGGACAGTATGAAACAGCCGAAAAGCAATGAATTGACGACAACTACTGATAAGCCTTTTCTCTTCAGTAGTTTCCCAACTGCTGTTTCTTTCTAAACAACTGAAGCAAAACCATGTGTTCAGTAGTTTCACAAATACTGATGACTAACACCAAGTCTTTAGTTGTTTACAACAACTGATGGTAAAACCAAAGTCTTCAGTAGTTTTCCAACTACTGATGACTAATACCACCTCTTAACTCCAAAGTAATTGAAAGTAAGTGGGTTTTCAAGAAGAAACCGATATGCATGGAAACTTGGATACTTATAAAGCTAGACTTGTAGCAAAGGGTTTCACTCAAATTCAAGGGGTTGACTATGATGAAACTTTCTCACCTGTTGCGATGCTCAAATCTATTAGGATATTATTTGCCATAGCTGCTCATTATGATTATAAGATTTGGCAAATGGATGTCAAAAGGCTTTCCTGAATGGATATCTTGAGGAAGATGTCTATATGGTTCAGCCTGAAGGTTTTGTCCATCCAAAACATCCTAACAAAGTATGCAAGTTAAAGAAATCAATCTATGGATTGAAACAAGAATAGAGAAGTTGGAATCACCGTTTCGATGAAGAAGTAATTAAATTTAGATTCATCAAGAACACTTATGAAGCTTGTGTATTTAAGAAAGCTAGTAGGAGCATCATCACTTTATTAGTATTGTATGTTGATGACATACTACTATTTCGAAATGACATTCTAACCTTGGAAGGTGTAAAAACCTGGCTTGGAAGTTGTTTTTCCATCAAGGATCTTGGTGAGGCCGCCTATATTCTGGGAATAAAGATCTATAGGGATAGATCAAGGCGGTTGATTGGTTAAAATCAAAGTGCATACATTGATAAGATCTTGAAAAGGTTCAAGATGGAGAACTCTAAGAAAGATACGGTACCTATTGAAAGAGGAACAATATTAAGTACGACTCAATGTCCAAACTCAAAGGATGAGCAGGATAAAATGAAGGTAATACCATATGCATCTGCTATTAGATCCATCATGTATGCAATGATATGCACTCGGCCGGACGTTTCATGCGCCTTAAGCATGACAAGCCTATACCAGCAAAATCCTGGAAGCAGTAATTGGATGGCTGTTAAGAACATACTTAAGTACCTAAGCAGGACTAAAGATATGTTTCTAATCTATGGACCTGGTGATAGAGGAACTGGTTGTAAAAGGTTACACGGATGCGAGTTTCCAAACCGATCGTGATGATTCACGATCACAATCGGGATACATTTTCATTCTGAATGGAGGAGCTGTCTCTTGGAAGAGCTATAAACAGGATGTTATGGCTTTATCAACTACAGAATCTAAATACGCGGCACCTCATTGGTAGCTCAAGAGTTGATGGTTGAAGAAATTCATTACCGATCTCAGGGTTGTCCTTCCATTCAGGACCCCCTAGAGATCTTTTATGATAATGAGGGTGCGATTGCTGAAATCAAGGAACCTTGTGCTCATCAAAAGACTAGGCACATTGAGCGGAGATTCAACTACATACGAGATAAAGTTGAGAAAGGAAAGATATGTATTCGCAAAGTTCACACTGATCAAAATATTGCGGATCCTCTTACGAAGCTCTTAGAAAAGGCAAAGCATGAACGTCATACCTATGCCATGGGACTTCGATATTCTAGTGATTGGATTTGATCTCTAATTTCGTATTTGGATATTTGGGACTCCCTTACTACTTGAATAAAATTATTTGGTTATAATATTTCAATAAATGTTCCAATTTAGCATGTTTAATCCATGGGTAAATTGTTTACTCTAAATGTCCGTAGTCGTTCATACTTATGGGAACAAGTATGATGGTAAGATTATTGTGAATTTGGATTGGTGGATATTCATAAGGAATGAATATAGAGCAATTGGTTGCTGCCGAAGTTCATAGATATTTGTGGGATACAAATATTGGACTGACCCGCATCTCAAATTTTACTACATGGAATCTTTTAGATTGATCATAAGTAAATTTGAGTAAAGGCGAATATCATTTGGTATCCTCAAACCTAAGATACATATTGGGCTTTGATATTCACCAAGTGTTATACCTTGAGCTAGTTCATTATTTCCCGAAATAATGGACAGTACGTAAGGCTATGTTCAGGCGTGACACCAGGTGTTTGTGAGAAACGTATGTAGTCAAGATGGAATTTGTTCCTCTTATTGTTGAGAGCAAGATGTCTAAGCTTGATTAAGTTAAATTAACAGGGAATGATCATTCTGTGTCCTTCGATTTAACATGACATCTGTAACAAAAGGATAAATGATTGATTCACCTAAATCATTTCAAGTTGGATACTTGAAGGGGATGATGTTATTGAATGGCTTTTAGTCATGCGTATTAAGGGTAGTAAACCGTTTTAGGTGGTATTACTTCTTGCATCAATCTTCTGTGAATCTTGTGCAAGTGGGAGATTGTTGGATTCTTTATGCCCAAGACATATAGAACATTGATGGGTTAGTACGTTATGACCGAAGTCGGGTCATACCCAATAACAAGCTTAGCAAACACCAAATAATATTTAATTGATGATATGATCATACAATTAAATAAATACAACAATTTAGAAAATGGGTTTTCTAAATAAGTTGCATATGAGATTGAACAATTTATATGGATATTTTGTTCATAGATATTGTTTGTAATGTTATTTAAGTTACTTAAATAACATCAAATAATAAAGGAGTGTGTGTGAGTTATACAATTAAGAGGTTAATTATATATATAATTCAAATAAGTGACTAGTTAACATGTGAAATTGGGTGTTTAGTTTTGGGGGGGAAAACCCAAATTTAAAGGGATTTCGGCCACCGCTTGGTGGGTTGGCCTCCTTTTGGATTTCACTTGATATCTTGGAACAAACACACTTCACAAAATATACACTGCATCTTCTTCTCTCTCTCACATGCAAAAATCACAAGAAAGAAAAGGGTTTTTCCTTTTGTTGAAGAGATTCACGGCTGAAAGTATTCCAGCAGCCTCTTCTTTCGGTTTTGGTGCTCAAATCTTAGCAACAAGGTGTTTGCTATAGAGCTTGGGGTATGCAAGCTTCGGAGGACCTCCTTTTGGTGCGTTAGTCGTTTCTCTTGGAGCATATCCTCATCCATTTCGACTCTTTTGCTGCTGAAAGGTAGTTTATGGCAGCCTCTTTATGGCTGTCCATAAGGTATGTTTTGTGTTTACATAGCTAGTCTTATTCACATATAAAAGGTCCTTTGTTCTTGGGTTTGTTTGTAACTTTATAATATCAATTTGAAACCGAAATTTTCAGTTTATAAACTATGTTATAAAGTTTATTTCCGCTGCGTTTTCAAAAAGTTTAAATGGTTAAACTATGTTTCATCTTCTAACAAATCCCTATTTATATTCCCCATATAGAAAGGCACACTTGATATGAAGCTAGTAGACAGTGAAATTCTTGGAAGCAGCATAGGAAAGGAAGATCCTAACTACCTCTAGTCTTGCAACAGGTGCAAAGACATCAGTATAATCGATTCCTTCATCTTGAGTGTATCCTTGAACCACCAGTCTTGCCTTGTTCTTGATAATCAAGCCTTTATCATCTCTCTTGTTTTTGAAAACCCATTTTGTGCCTATAGGTACTTGACCAGATGGTAGTGGACATAGGTTCCAAACCATTTGCCTCTTGAATTGAAGCAGCTCCTCTTGCACCAATTCAATCCAGCTACTATCTTTCAAGGCATCTTCTACCTTCTTGGGTTCCATCTGAGACAAGAAGCGTGAGTAGAAGAAGACATTCCCATGATGAGTGTGTCCCCTTATTCTCACACCTTCAGAGACATCCCCTATGATGTTCTTAGCTAGATCAGTGTTGTGAATCTTGAGTCGAGGAATTACATCCAGTTGCAAAGATAGATCCAGATTGGACAAATTTTTCTTAGGAGTTTAAACACTTTGTCGAGCTTCTATTTCAAACTCATTCATGAGGACTGATTCATAAATGAGAAACGTCATCAGTTGTTGGTTGTGAAGTAGTATTAACAGTTGCATGTTCGTTCAAGATGCTACTCCCATCAACTTGGTGTTATAGAGTGTCACCTGATGAATTTGAGGGTTAAAAAGTGAATCACTGTTTGAAGCTCAACTATCCCTTGAGATAGTTATACTGTCAGATCTACCAATAGTGGGAGCTTGATTTGTTGTAGCTCTTGGAGAACTTGGAAGAGGTCTGGGTAGCTCAAATAGTTGGTCATTATCAGAACTACTTTGAGCACCTATTCCAACTGAAACATTCTCACAAGGTGGTTTAGAATAGTTTGGAAACAATTCTAAGTCAAAAATATGATGAGGGCCATTCCTCCTAACACAAGGAGTGTTCTTATTCACAATAATGTTGGTTGGTTCCTCAAATTGTTGACTTTTGTTGTTGTAAGCTCTATAAGCTTTAGAGCTAGAGGAGTATCCAACAAAGATTGCATCATCCGACATTTCAGCAAATTTTCCAAATTGCCTTTTATGTTAAGTATGGTGCACTTGCTACCAAAGGACCTTAGAAAGCCAATGAACGGTGGCCTCTTGTTCCATAACTGATAAGGAGTTTTTCCATGTGGTTATACCACAAGAACCCTGTTCTACACATAGCATGTAGTGCTGACTGCCTCTGCCCAAAATGTTAGAGGTAGCTTTGAATCATTTAACATAGTTCGAGCATCCTCAATAAGTGTCATGTTCAGCCTCTCAGCAATACCATTATATTGAGGTGTTTTGGGAGCACTATATTGTCTGGCAATCACTTTTGAGTTACAAAATGAGTCAAGAACAAGGTTCTTAAACTCAGTCCCTTGATCACTTATAATTATTTTAACCTTGTGATCAATTTGATTTTATATCTTAAGAATAAAAGATATTAACATTTCAGCAGTTTCATCATTTGATCTTAAAAAGAATACCCATGTAAATCTTGTAAAATCATCAATAATCACAAGGCAGTATGATTTCCTTCCAATG
Source organism: Flaveria trinervia (assembly GCA_025506515.1). NCBI lineage: Eukaryota > Viridiplantae > Streptophyta > Magnoliopsida > Asterales > Asteraceae > Flaveria > Flaveria trinervia. Next base: position 42,335,416 of record CM046455.1, on the reverse strand, counting down.
CTCATTATACTTGTAGGACCAAATAAATCCATGTGCAGTAAGTGTAATGGAGTGGTGATAGATTAACAAATTTGGAATTATGTGATGCCCTTTGTTGCTTCCTATTCAGGCATGCAAAACAGTTATCTTTGTAGAAAAATTCCTTTTTAGGCAAACCATGTACCAATTTATTTTTAGCCAGTTTATTCATTGTCTTAAAATTTACATGACACATTCATTTATGCCATAGTTTTGACTCATCACCATCAACTTTGAAAAGCAAGCATGACACTTCACCTATTGGGGAAGCATCGTTCATATCAAGCTTGTACATATCCCCTTCCTAGGAGATCTAACAAGCATTAATTTCGGAGGAATTGTCATCCTGGGTTTGAGGATAATGCACTCACATTATATGAAAAGCATTTGATGCTTTTGATCAAAAAACTAAGTAACACTTAATAGGTTGTGTTTAAGATGTTTGACAAAGTGAACTTTGTCAACTTTTAATTTTCGATTGGATATACTTCCTCTGCCATAAATATATCCTCTGACCTCACCTCCAAACTGGACGGGACCTCCATCATAATGTTGAAGTTATTGAAGGAGAGATATGTTGCTTGTCATGTGCCTGGAGCATCCACTATCAATGATCCAAACATTGTTATTCTTGTCATATGGATGTCCCTACACATAAGATGAGATGCTTAGTTTTGATTGGAAACCCAAGCCTTGTAGGTCTTGTGTTCTTCGAATGATAGTTACATAATTGAACCCAATTTTAAGCATAGGGGTTCAATAGATGTTTTTGAAGAAGAGGTTTGGCTGCAGCATCTTTCTTAATCTTCCAATACATCTTTGGGTTGATCATCGAGGATGAGCTTCTTAAAGCTTTTGCAGCATGGCATTCTTTTGAAGCTTCTTTCTTTTCAAAAGAAGCCTTCACCACGTTTTCTTCCAAAGTAGTCTTCTTCTGTTATGGTTTCAAGGGAACTATTTTATTCTTTTGATTCTTGACAACTTTAGCTTCCGAAGCCATTTTCCCTTTGGAAGAAGGACTTTCTTCCGAAAGCAACATTGCTTCAGAAACCAACTTTCTCATTTTCATCACTTGGACCATTTGATAGGGTCCAAATGAGAAACCTTCCCTGACTTCTCTTTTAACATTATGTGCTCAATGTGTGCTAGCAGGATTGCAATAAAAATCATTGGCCGTATGGTTTTGCAGACCATATTATGCATGCAATGTTAGTCTTCTGGGAATTTGAGGATTGCCTTTTGTTGTTCTTTTTCTCTTCATCAACAAGTTTTCCCTTTAACCTCTGATCCTTTGGTAGGACTGGATAGCTGGTATTACAACCTTTTTCTGAATCAGAGTTACCTACCACTTGGAATCCAACTGAGATAAATACACCCTTTTTTGTGTCAATCATTAGTTTAGACTTAACCACTTCTTGGTAGTTCTTCTAGATGTTTTAGTTCTGCTTCTTCTGCCTTTGGTGGTTAGGATTTGATCATCACCGGTATGAGTGGGTTGATTTACCTATTCCTTCCCTCGTCTGTATTATTGCATCATTATTCAACTCAGATGAAGATGGTTAGCAGATGGGTCCTCTTGCTCTTGAGTACCACATCTTGGTTATCTTATGGACTCATAAGAGTGTGGTGGAGCAATTTATTGGTCCCCAACCCTCCTTTATGTTGGTAAAAATTTTTGGAGTAGGAGGATGATGCAATAATGGCTTGGAAGTTTTTGCTCAGAAATAGCATACTTCCTGGCTTGAGCCTCAAATAATTTGGATATTAAATCCTTTATTTGAGTCTAATGTTTGTGTGTCATGTTTTAATAAGGATACAGTTTTCTCTATCTCCTAAATTTTTCTTTGATAGTTAGATTCAGCCTTTTTAAAATTAGATTTTAAAACATTTAAGACATGATATGAGATTTAATCTCTATATCGTAGTCCTGATACAATTTAACCTTACCTATACATGCAGAAGTACAAAGATGTTCATATACCTTACTGTCATCAGTTCCAGCCATGAGAGCTTGAGCAGGAGTCACATCCTGTACCATAAAGCTCCAGTCAACTTCTTGAGCCATTGCAGCTATCTCTATTGACTTTCTAGTGGGCTTTGGTGTAAAGGGATGTGTGGAGGCCTGTGGGGTTCCCAAATTTGACTTGGGAGTCTTGCATTACCTTGCCACGTGACTAAGTTGGTTACAGTTGTAGTATTTGGCCTTAGTTTTGTCAAACCCAAATTTGTTGTTGGTTAGGTTCTGGGGAAATTTCCTTCTAGTTCTCTTGAAGAACTTCTTTGCTTTGCAGGTTAAGAGAGCCATTTGTTGGACTAAGTCCACATCTTCCACATCATCTAGACTAAAGCACTCTAGATCATCAAAGCAATACTGATAGTCACTAGAGTGTCCATTTCCTTGAGACAAAGGCACAACTGTCTTGAAAAGAACTATGCTAAGCCTATTAGGACCTTGGAGTCTAAGGAAATGTAATATATGGTCTAGAAGAACAGGATGGCTACTGGGTGTATGTCAGGTACTGTTGAGGTTGTGTGGGTCCTAAGCCTTGAACAACCATTAAAGCATTGTTAGCAAGAAGACTCAGGGGTCTTCTTGTCATATGGCCTTTCTTGCTTTCCATCCCCAAATGGTATCCATCAAGGTTGCCATAGAGTTCGGTCATGGTGAGGGTGTTCAGATTTTCTATCCTCTTGATAGATACATAGTAGAACATCAACTGATTAGGGAGTGCACTGATGAACTTTCTTGTGAGGTCTCTAAGTTTAGGAGTAATTCTCATAGACTGAAGTGAAGAAATGAGGTCCATGTACCTCTCTAGCTGAGAGTCTCTCTAGCAATTTAGGTGAAGTTCTCAAACTGCGGCTTTAGTGTGTCCTTCTTGGACTCATTTGAGCTGGAGTACATATAAGCAAGTGCATCAAATAGTTCTTTGGCTGACTTGCAATGCTCGAACCCTACCATGATGGAGTTGGGTATTGAAGTCATGAGAATACTCATTGCATTACTATCAATGTCCCTCTTCTTCCTATCCTCATCAAAGTAATCTTCAACGGCTTTCTCTATCATGGAACCGTTTCCACTGGGTGCTGCCACCTTAGGTTTATACAGGCCATTAACAATAGATTGCTACATCTTGCTGTCTTGATACCTGATGAAGGCTTCCATGCGTCAACTCCATGACCTGAAGTTTTCAGGGGTGATGATGGGTGCTTTTGTTATCGTCCCCATTTCTACTTCAGACTTATTGAGGGCCATTTTGAGTGTGGTGTAAGGAGGAGTGAAAAACATGTTGATTAGGATGGTAAGATCTCATAATCAATATCCTAAGAAGCTTTGATATCAATTGAAGGATCAGCTTTTGTCACTTAGCACTTGGTTTTCTCTCAACTCCTTATACTACACTCTGATCAGATGAAGCAGAGTCTCTTCTAAGAGTTGATAATAATATAATAAGTAGCAAAGAACACAAAGAAATAATTTTCTACGTATTTGCATATATTTCTTCTCAACTCAAAGTATTACAAGACTCTTACAAGCATATCACATTATTTATAATGAGAAACTATATATACTACTACCTACAGGTAGATATACTTTGATACCAGCTGGAAGCCTATGTCTAAAGCATATACTACAAGGCTAAAGTTAAATTATCTTAGATAAAGTATTATCTAAGATATGGTAGTCATGACATGTCCATGACTTACCTTTTGTCACCAACTAAAGTTGGCAACTGTACTAACGATAAAGGTGAACAATGGAATAAAGTATTGTCAACTACATGGTTTTAAGAAAACACCATGCAGTATCTCAAAGGTCTGTAGCAGATTGTCTAGAAGATCATACTTATGGCCACTGGTTCGTAGTAGTGTCTTCTGAAGGTTAGTTGGCTTCGGAAGAACAATTTTTCCAAAGCCACTTATACTTTGCAACATGCTACTTATTCTGAGGCTTGAGGAATTCTGCTTTTCATCATACTTTAGAAGTTGTATTCTAATCTTTTCTTCTATGTCTTGATCATCAAAAGTGAAAACTTTGTCTTTGGAGGTATAGTTTATCTTCTGACGTTGATCTTGCACTTTGTCTTCGGAAGAACTCTTTTTCCTTCAGAAGTTCCACACTTAACTTCGAAAGTCTTTTATTAGTTGTACCAAAATAGTCTAAGTGATTTTCTTTGTTGCACGAGCCTTCTTCTTGATCAAACACCAACTAAATACAATGTACAACCCATAATGCATAGCTAACTTGGTAATTAGTATGTATTAAATTTATTGATCTTTGTTTGGTCTCATATGTTTTCAACGGTAACCCTACTATTACCCAAAAAATCAACAGTACCAATCTTTTTGTTTCTTTTCAAATTTGTGCTAATAGATACCTCTTTGTTCCTACTTTTAGTTCAACGTAGTTAGGTGAACGTGGCCATGATAAAAAAATTTAGTTGCACTCTCAACAATGAGGATTTCTTGCAGACACTTGATTTACAAAATAGGACATCGTCAAAGGTTGAAATCAAAGTAAATTCTAAGGATAATGTAACCCCTTGTGTTGGGCATAATTGGTTGGTATTGAAATCTATTGTTTGAAATTATTTTCCTATCATCAATTCATCACATGTGATTTTTACCATTTTGTTGTCCTGTATAAAACATATAATATGTTGATTTGTAGATACCATGGGAAGGAAATAAACTAATATCATCACAGGGCATTCGAAGGACGCTTCCAAAGTTGTAAATGGTTTGTCTAAATTTGAACTATCTTTTCTATTTTACCTATAAACAGTAGTATATATATGCCTACAAAACTCTCAAATTGTTGTTCATGGAATATCTAATAGACGTGGTAGTGTTGACCTAAATGGGCCGATTTGGTTTGTTTCTAATGGCCAAATAAAAATGCAGCTAAAAGCAGACAGGGTCAAATGTTTGATTGGTTTAACAAGTTGAAGGTCAGCCAAAGTTTTAATGCATACAAGCTTTCAAATTGTTTGGTTCAAAGATTTAGATTGCTATATTGCTATTGCTATTGTGTTTGTAAACATATAAAGACAATTTTAAAATTTGGAAAATTGTGTTTGCATGTCAACAAATGAACCAACATGACACTGCAAAATATGACCAATTTTACTCGTATGGTTACCTAACATGTCATTTTGTCACCTCTAGTCACTACTAGTGAAACATAAAGTTAATCACAAGTTAGGTGACAATTAAGGTTGGTGGGTACTTGCTTCATTTCAGAAATCTATCCATTCATATTCTTGTTTATAAATTTACATTTTTAGTTGCACTATATATATGTAAATTTCTAGGATTACTAGTAAACCTACTTAGTTTCCTACAACATATGTTATATCTAGTCAGTGCTAATCATAGCATACATCAGACATCCAATCACTTTTGCATATTGCAGATGGGAAATAGAGTTGTCATTGTTAGGCATTAGTTTGACACTTGAATCCATTGGAGTACTCACTAGGGAACAATTCAAATGATTGTATTTCTTTAACAGTTTCTCAATATAATGAGAATATGACAATGAAATTCCATGATTACCTCTCTTTATCCTTATTCCTAATATAACATCAGCCTCCCCCAATCCTTCATATCAAAATTTGATGATAACAAATTCTTTCATCAATTTGTTCTTGGTGAATGCCATATATATGCATGTGATCTATAAACAAACTTATAAGCTTGGTTTGGAAAGAACCCATTAGACAAGATCATGTCATCAAATTTCTGATGCTATTGTTTAGGTGCTTGAATTAGACCATACAATGACTTGATGAGTTTTCATAATTTGTGCTCATTTCCAAGTTGAAGAAAATCTTTTGGTTGTTTCATATAAACCTCCTCATTAATTCACCATTCAGAAGAGGTTGTTTGACATCAATTTGATGAATTAACAACTTATGAACCGAGGCAAGTGCAATTAAAGTAGATATTCTAGCCACAAGTACATAGCTGTCAAAAAAGAGTATCCCTTCTTTTTGTCTAAAGCCTTGGATGACCAACCTAGCTTTAAACTTATCAATACTACCATCTACCTTTGTCTTCTTATTGAAGATCCATTTGCAACCCAATGGTTTACATCGGGGGGCAAGTCAGTTAGTTTTCAAGTATAATTTTGCAAGACGGAATCCATCTCATCATGTATGGCTTCTTTCCAAAGGCCACATCTCTAGATTCCATAGCTTCCTTATAATTCCTTGGATCTTCTTCAATGTTGTAGCAGTAGTAAATTTAAGATTCGACCTTTTCCCTTGTTCCTTCAACCAAGTATAGTTGAAAATCATCTCCAAATGACTTGGCCTTGCTAGTCTTGGTACTCTTCCTAGGTTTAGCAATAGGAGCTACATTTGGGGTACTTGTTTTTTAGTCGAACCTTGAACTTATCGTTGCGTGTGATGATGTTAATCTTATAATAGGTGATTAAAATCGATTAAATTTAAAACTCCATGTTAATCTCTACTAATATAATTATGGTTAATATAATTTCTTTATTACTAACATTTTTATTATTTACAAAATTATTAGAAATAATAGTATTCTTATTATTAATATTATTATTATTATCATCATCAATATTACTTCTATTATTATTATATTGTTATTAATATTATAGTTAAAGTCCACGGTTTAATTACAATTAAACTAAACTTAATGGATTAATTGAATAAATGTTAAAGGTCCTAAGGGTTAATTTTATTACATTTATATGTATATGTAATATATATATACACACACACACACACACATATATATATATGTACATATATATATATGTACATATATATATATATATATATATATATATATATATATATATATATGTACACATATATATATATATATGTACATATATATATATATGTATACATATATATACACATATATATATATATAAATGTATACATATATACACATATATAGATACATATACATATACATATATATATATATATATATATATATATATATATATATATATATATGTGTGTGTGTGTGTGTGTGTGTGTGTGTGGATAGAGGCTGAAGCAACCAAAGTCTTTCTACATTTATGTTGCGCAAGTACCGAAGAAGAATGCTTTGGAAGTTTCATACATGCAACAGAAATATTCTATATGTGAAATCTTCCCAAACCAAGACCAATATCTTCCGAAGCCAAAGATGAAGTTTTCCGAAGCTTCAAAGACAAAGTCTTCCGAAGCTCCACTCTTGAAGACAGATTTCCTCCGAAGACTTTTAGTAACATGCCTTATCTCATGTACTTTTCCATAAAGCTGGACCCTTTTCCGCTACGACTCTATAAAGTCACTAACTTACATACGTTGGTGAAAAGGTCCATGATTTTGGTAACTGTACATTGAGATCTTAAGTGCGTAACTTCCTACTTCATGTACTTTATCCTTTTTGTAATAGATAAGGATGTGAGCTATGGCATAGTAACAAGTCAAAAGACAATCTGCCTTTTGACTCTACAATTGATTTTGTTTTGCATCTAGTCAATTGTATCCAGCTGGCTTTCATAGTATGGCCCGTTATAGAATGTAGTATAACTATCTCATGTTCTTGTAACTTTATCTTTATCCTTTGTAACACTTGTAATATAACATTGAGAAAGCAATATACTGCAATCTTGAAAACCATCTACTTGTGCATCTTGCTCTTGTGTTCTGTCTCTTAATTAATTATGTTCTTATGTCATTACTTGTGGTGAATCCAGTTCACAGTTTGATTTAAGTTTAGTTACTCTCCTCTTTGTGTTGTTGTGTTGTAAGTGACCCCCTTCACTAATCCTGTATTTGGTATCAGAGCTTTGAGGCTCTTGATATAAGATCTCACCATCTTAAGATCCCTTACTCACATAAATACTAACTTTTCAAAGGGCAGCCATTTCAAAAACTGATATGGAAACTAAAACCATGAACAAGTCCCGACTGATCACTCTTGATGACTTTGACACCTGGTGTATGAGAATGGAAGGTTTCATCAGGTCTCTAGACTCAAGAATATGGGAGTCTGTTGAAAATGGACCTTACATACCAAGCACCCCTTCTGCTACTAGTGGTGGTATGATCCCTAAGGATGTGGCAAACTAGTCTGATGAAGACAAGAAAAGAGTAGAGATTGATAGAAAAGCCATGATAACCCTTCAAACCGCTCTTCCAAACTCTGTATACAGAGGTTTGAAGAAATGCAAAACAGCTAAGCAGTTGTAGGATGCATTGAAACTAATGTATGAGGGTTCCTCTGAAGCTAAGGAGAACAAGTTGGATCTCCTGAAGCAGCAGTTTGAAAACTTCACCTTTAAAGCAAGTGAAACCATGACTCAACAATACTTCAAATATGTTGAGATTGTAGATACCCTTGTGGATGGAGGAGTTCCTCTTGAGAACATGGGCATTGTAAGGAGGTTCATGTGCTCACTTCCTAGGCAGTGGTCACACTACTGTGTGGTGATCAAGAGGACTGAGAATCTAAATCCTCTTACCCTGACAAAGTTATATGGGATTCTCAGTGGCTACCAGATAGAGATGAACATGCAAGGTTCATTTGGCAACTCCAACAATCAAATGGGTTCAGCCCTACATGTGGTTGAAAGGGATAGCATAGAACCCCAACATCATCTCATATGCTACCCTGACAACTCACCTAAGGGCCCTTTCATCACCTTCCCAGAGACACCAACGGATAACGACACCTATGGAAGCACATTCCAAGAGAAAGTTCTTCTCAAGCCTTTGTGTATTCTGATGAAAGTTGTGATAGATTTCTGTTCACCCTTGAAGACCTGGACTATATCTATCTAGATGATCTGGAGTACATGGAGATAGTCCAGCAGATGGCTCTTCTCACTCATAGAGCCAAGAAGTTTTAACAGTGGACTGGAAGGAAGTTTCCAAGCATTGCAACCAGTGGAAAGTTTGGCCTGGACAAAGGAAAAGTCAAGTGTTAAAACTGTAACTCGATGGGCCACTTTGTCAGGGAGTGTAAGGCACCATGAACAAATAGTGGCCAAACACAGTCCTGACCCAACTACATTGACAAAGCTCCCCAGACTGAGAAGCCAAAGCAGCAGGCTGCTGTTGTTATTGAAGATGGAAGCTTTGACTAGAGCTTTCAGGCGGAAGATGCTTCTCCAAACCAAGTACTGATGGCAGATCATGATGAAGCCAAGGTATTAGAACATCTTTGTACCCCTGAATGCATTGCTAAAGTTAATAGATACAGGTCCTATAACTTGGAGATGAGATATGATCTTGAGTCCCTAAACATTTTAAAATCTGATTTTAGAAAGTTTTAAAATGATTATAAACTAAAGATAGAGGACTTAGAGAAAACATTTTTAGTTCTAAACATGAGCATATAGATTTTAGGACTCAAATCAAGGATCTCATAAACAAGCTGACTGAGTGCCAGGCTAAGCTTATGATGAGCAAAGCCGGGGCAAACAGATGTATTCTTGAAGGAGAGACCTTCAAGAACATAATATCCTTATCCCCGCACAACAAAGTGTGCTATCAAAACAAACGGGGACTAGTGTCAATTGAGATAGCTCCTCCACACACAATCTTGTCTATGAGATCTCCTAGGTGTGGAACTTGTGAAGATGAGCTTACTCTCATAGATCCTTTGAGTGAAGAGTATGAAGAAGTGACAGTGTAGAATTCCTCTTAGAAGAGTGAAGAGGAGGATTCTAAGAATGCCACTATCCTTATGAGGAGAAGAAGAAGACTATGATGACCAAGTCAATAAGAAAGAACTTGATCAGAAAGAGCAAGAGGAAAACTAGGAAGACTCAAGAGATCAAGGCTACTTTTGACTCTAAGCAGATGCAAGTATTTATTTCTAGAGGTTTTGAAGTACTAAAGACTGAAGACATCAACCTAAACTCTTCTGCTTAGAGTTTTGGTTCTTGTTCAAATCATCTTAGTACCAATAAGAAGACTGATCTACTGTGTACCATTGCTACATAGCCTGGACCATCAAACTCCAAGAACAGTCCCCGGCCCAAAAGGACTATTTTAGCATCTGCAAAGATGAGGGTGGAGAAGTGATGTGACCAAATTCAGTCTTGTTTCCAAAAGGCTCTTGGGAAGAAGAAAATGGATTGTGTTTTGTGTGAGAGTATTGATCATCTTGCTAAGGAATGTCCATACAATCCTAAGGGTACTCTTCACATGATCAAACAAAATACTTCTAAGAGTTCTAAGAAGATTCAAGCTTCGGAATGAAAATCTGTTTCCTTTGGAAGCTCCAAAACGAAGATGAAGGCAAGTGGAAAATTGCCTTCGTAAGAAAAGTTGGTCTCGGAAGGAAGGAATACTTCGGAAGCACTGAAGTTTGTTGCAGTGTCTGGAGAATCTTCCGAAGATTCGGTCATCAAAACTTCCAAAGTATCAAAAGCTTCCGAAGTATTGAAGGTCAAGTCCAAGACTCCAAAGTTGGTGTGGCAGTCTAAGAAAGACCAAGTGACTGAGAATTCTCCATCAGCAACAGCTCAAGATCCTCCCAACATAACAATAGGATCTATTACTATTGCATTACCTTCTGTTTCTCTTAATGAGCCGAAGACAAGTAAGGCTTGGGTTTCGAAATGTAACTAATCATTTTCTTTGTGTTGGGACAGATCAAGACAAACGAAAAATGTCTGGATCATTGACAGTGGCTGTTACAGGCACATGACAGGCAATAGGACACTACTCCAGAACTTTGAAAGGATTGATGGAGGGCCAGTTGCCTTTGGAGGAGATGAAGGTGGTTACATTTCTGGAAGGGGCAAGGTCACAAATGGTAAGCTCAGCATTGAAAAGGTAAACTTTATCAAGGAGCTTGGGTACAATCTTCTAAGTGTATCCCAATTTTATGATCAGAGTCATAACATGCTCTTCACTGAGCATGAGTACATTGTTCTCAAGCTCGGGGTGGTCATTCCTCCTGAGCGTATTCTGCTTAGAGACCCCTAGAAAGGGAACATGTACAAGATGGATCTACAAGAAACATCTCCCTTTAGAGAAGTTTCATGCTTTCTGTGTAAAGCAAATAGTTATGAGTCTTTCCTATGGCATAAAAGAATGTGCCATGTAAACTTTAAAAATATGAATAAACTGATTAAGAATGATTTGGTAACAGGAATTCCAAAGAAAGAGTTTACTAGGGATGACCATTGTGTTGCATGCCTGAAAAGGAAGAAACATAAGGTATCTCACAAGCCTAAGGAAAGAAACTTCATCACTACACCCCTACACTTGTTACATATGGATCTCATTGGCCCTACCAGTTAATGAGTCTAGGAAGATCCTCTTACTACTTAGTGATCATAGATGACTTTACAAGAATTCACATGGGTCTTTTTCCTTAGAACTAGGGATGAGACTCTTGAGATTCAGAAGAATTTCATTTTAAAGATTGATAATCAATCTGATCACAAGATCAAAATCATAAGATGTCATTAGGGAACTAAATTAAAGAACCAAATCCTTGATGCATTTTGTGATGAAAAAGAGTATTACAAGACAATACAGTGCTCCCAGGACTCCTCAGCAGAATGATTGAAGCTGCAAGAACCATGCTATCTGACTCTAAGCTGCCCATCACCTTCTCGGCAGAGGCAGCCAACACTGCATGCTATGTGCAGAGAAGAGTTTTAGTAGTTAAGACTCATGGCAAGACACCTTATGAACTTTGGCACAAGAGGAAACCTTTCATTGGTTTCCTCGGGTCATTTGGTTGTCCTTACACCATCTTGAATACCAAAGATCAAATTGCCAAATTTGCTAAGAAATCAGATGATGGACACTTCACTAGATATTTTTCCCAAGCTAAAGCTTATAGAGTATACAATCTCAGAACTAGAATTGTTGAGGAGTTTGCCAATGTGACTTTGAGTGGTGTGGCTGGTTCTGGTCCTGATTGGCTCATTCGCATATGTGTTGAGATTTGTCACATGTAAAACACTTATTTTAACCATTTAAACTATGAAAACGCAGCAGAATAAGAGGTTTAACATATGGTTTATAACCTAAAAATTTTTGCCATATTAAACCACCAACAAAATGCAAGAATGAGGATCATAATCATATGTGATGTAGTGTGCTATCAAACAAATCAAAACAACCATAGGGTGTTCATAGAATCAACCTTTCTAGAACAAAATGTTGTAGATGAAAATAGGTAGCTGATGATGTTCTTGAATGTGTCTAGCATTCAAAGGAGAAGGCCTCAAGAAGTGATACCACAAGCCCTTCGAACACCTTGCTTGTTAGGATGCAACACCAAAGATAGCTCTTCTATAGCTCCTCCAAAACCGAAATCTTTAGCCCCTGTTTTCAGCTTCTAAAATCCGAAAATAGCCCAGGATTTTGGAGGTTCTTTTGCTTGTTATGTTAGATAGAAAAGTGTGAATGATTATGGAGTGTAAGAGAGGAGAACCACTTTCAAAGACCAAGGAAAAAGGCTGGTCCCAATGGCCCCTTTGGGCAGCCGAAAGGGGTCTTAAAAATAGGTTTCCCCCCATTTTTGTTTTACACAATTTAGTCTCTTAACCCTTAACATTATAAAATTAAAATCTCTTTTAATTTTATAACAATAACACACTTTTATTTGTTATTATTAAACCAACTTAAATAATCAAACAAATAATATCTCATGAACAAACTATCCATATAGTATTGTTGTATTACAAAGCAATGTTTTAGAAAACCCATTTTCTAAATTGGTGTCAATGTTTATTTGTATCATCTCATCAACAAATAAACATTTATTGGTGTTTGTTTAGCTTGTTATTGGGTATGACCCGACTTCGATCATAACGTACTAACCACATCAATCTTGTATGTGTCTTGGGCATACAACATCCAACAATCTCCCACTTGCACAAGATTCACAAAAGATTGATGCAAGCAGTAAATATCGCCTAACAATGGTTCATTACCCCTTATACGTATGACTAAGTGCCATTCAATAACATCATCCCCTTCAAGTACCAAACTTGAAAGTTTTAGGTGAATCAATCATCTATGCTTGTGTCGCAGATGTCATGTTAAATTCTAGAGACATAGAGTGATCATTCTCCATTGATTTAACTTATTAGGCCTTAGACATCTTACTCTCAATGAATAAGAGGGACAAATCCCATCTTGACAACATACTTCTCTCACAATTACCTTATATCATACCTGAACTCAGACTTATGTACTGCCATGTTTTAGAACAACGAAGAGCTGAGTCAAAGTATAATATTCGGTAAATATCAAGACCCAATATGTATCTCAGGTTAAAGGATACCAAATGATGTTTGCCTTTACTCAAAATTACTTATGATTAATCCGGAAGATTCCATGTAGTAATATTTGAGATGCAGGTCAGTCCAATATTTGCATCCCACAAATATCTATGAACTTTGGCAGCAATCTTTTGCTCTACATTCATCTATATGAATGTCTACCAATCCAATTTCATAATAGCATTACTTTCCTGCTTGTTCCCACAAGTATGAACAACTACAGACATTCTGAGTAAATACTTTACTCATGGATTTTAGACATGCAAAATAGGAATATTAGTTGAATCATTATAAGGAGGGTTACAATATCTCATTACAGAAATTAAAGATCAAATCCAGTCACTAGAATATTGAAGCCCCATGGCACAAACATGACTTTCATGCTTTTCCTTTTCAAGAAGCTTCTTGAGTGGATCCGCAATGTTTTGATCCATGTGAACTTTGCGAATACATATCCTTCCCTTTTCAACTTCATCCCTTATGTAGTTGAATCTCTATTCAATGTGACTAGTCTTCTGATGTGCATGGGGTTCCTTCATTTGAGCAATCGCACCCTCGTTATGACAAAGAATTTCTAGGGGGTCCTGAATGGAAGGGACCACCTCGAGATTAGCAATGAACTTCTTTAACCATGCAGCTTCCTGAGCTGCTAATGAAGCGGCAATGTATTCTCACTCTGTAGTTGATAATGCCACCACATGTTGCTTAGAGCTCTTCCAAGAGATTGCTCCCCCATTCAAGATGAAAATGTGCCCCGATTGTGATCGTGAATCATCCCGATCAGTTTGGAAACTCACATCCGTGTAACCTTTTACTACGAGCTCTTCTTCACCAGATCCATAGATTAGGAACATATCTTTAGTCCTCCTTAGGTACTTAGATATGTTCTTAACAGCCATCAAATGACTGCTTCCTGGATTTTGCTGGCATCAGCTTGTCATGCTCAAAGCGCATGACACGTCTGGCCTAGTGCATATCATTGCATACATGATGGATCCATAGCAGACGCATATGGGATTCCCTTCATTTTGTCTTGCTCATCCTTTGAGCTTGGACTTTGAGTCTTACTAAACATTGTTCCTTTTTGAATAGGTATGGTACCTTTCTTAGAATTTTCCATCTTGAACCTTTTCAAGATCTTATCAATGTATGCACTTTGATTCAAACCTATCAACCGCCTTGATCTATCCCTATTGATCTTTATACCTAAAATATAGGCTGCTTCACCAAGATCCTTAATGGAGAAACAGCTTCCAAGCCAGGTTTTTACACCTTCCATGGTTGGAATGTCATTTCCAAATAGTAGGATGTCATCGACATACAATACTAAGAAAATGGTGATGCTCCCACTAGCCTTGTTATATACATATGCTTCATCAGTGTTTTTGATGAACCCAAATTTTGTTATCTCTTCATCAAAACGGTGATTCCAACTTCTTGATGCTTGCTTCAATCCATAGAATGATTTCCTTAACTTGCATAATTGTTAGGATGTTTTGAGTTGACAAAACCTTCAGGTTGAACTATATAGAGATCTTCCTCAAGATATCCATTTCGAAAAGCGGTTTGTACATCCATTTGCCAAATCTCATAATCATAATGAGCGGCTATGGCAAATAATATCCTAATAGACCTTAGCATTGCAACTGGTGAGAAGGTCTCATCATAATCAACCCCTTGACTTTGAGTGAAACCTTTTGCTACAAGTCTAGCTTTATAATTATCCAAGTTTCCATGCATATCGGTTTTCTTCTTGAAAACCCACTTACTTCCAACTATCTTGGTGTTAAGAGGTGGGTCAACCAAGTCCCACACTTGGTTGTCATACATGGATTGCATCTCTACGTTCATGGCTTCAAGCCATTTGTCATAATCCAAATTGGACATTGCATCATCCTAGGTGGTTGGTTCATCAGAATCTACCAAATAGCATCCATGTGCGAAAAATCCATATCTTTCAGGTGGATTAATAATTCTACAAGATCTGCTAACATTTTGTGTATATTGGTCAACCACTTGATCATTCTCAACATCCTCATGATGAGTGCTAGTGTCAACCAAACGTGTATCAGTTTGTGGTTCTTGATCCTCCTCAAGATCCACAGTTGTACTGCTAGTTCCTTCTGTAAGGAACGTTGCTTCTAAGAACTCAGCCTTCTTGGTAACAAACTCCTTTTGTTCCAATGGATCATAGAAATAATATCCCATAGAATCTCTGGGATATCCAATGAAGATACACTTAGTTGAATGACTTTCTAGCTTGTTTGAGGTGCGAGTCTTAACATAAGCCTCACAACCCCATTCCATTAAATATGACAGTGATGGAACTCTTCCATGCCATATTTCAAAAGGTGTCGTTTCCACTTTCTTGGTTGGGGCCATATTCAAACTAAGGGCCGCAGAGAGCAAAGCAAAACCCCAAAATGATAGAGGTAGTGAGCTTCTAGCCATCATAGATCGAACCATATCTAATAGAGTTTGATTTCTCCTCTTGGACACACCATTATGATGTGGTGTTCTAGCTAGAGATAGTTGTGAGACAATACCACAACTTTTAAGATGATCTCTAAAAGCATCACTCATGTATTCACATCCTCTTTCGGTGCAGAGAATTTTTATTTTCTTATTGTGTTGATTTTCTACTTCATTTGGGAAGATTTTGAACATTTCAAAAGCTTCATCTTTGTGTCTTAACAAGTACACATAACCATATTGACTATAGTCGTCGGTAAAGGTAATGAAGTATCTTTCATGGTACCTAGTCATTGGCTGAAAAGGACCACATACATCCGAATCTATGATGCCTAATAAATCTTTTGCCCGTTTGGACTTGCTGCTACAAGGTGCCTTAGTCATTTTACCTTGTAAACAAGATTCACATACATCGAATGAATCATATTCATTTGCTTTTTAAAGACCATTCTTTTGAAGTGTTTGTATGCGCTTCTTGTTTATATGACCAAGAAGGCAATGCCAAAGAAAGGTATCACTCAAATCCAATTTGAGTTTCTTAGTGGTGGTTTGGTATAATGAGCTATCATATAATGTGTTTTCACGAACCAATTCATAAATACCATTAATGTGATTAGATTTAAAATAAAAAGTGCCATTTAAAGAAACATGAATTTCATTCTCAATAAATGACAAAACATAACCATATTGCTTAATTGGGCAACAGAAATAATTTTCCTAGTCAAACTAGGAGCATACAAAATATTGTTCAAAATTACTTCCAAACCATTTGGAAGCTTGAAGATGTAGTCCCCTCGGCCTTCAACTTGAACTTTCGCCACATTCCCCATGTAGAGGCTCACATCCCCTTTCTTGAAGTCCTTACTTCTTTTGAACCCCTGCAATAAGTTGCAAATATAAGTTCCACATCTGGTATCCAATACCCATGTGTTAGGGGATATTAAATTTAGACCAATATGGATCATGAAAATTGTACCTGAGGTTTGCCCGGCATCCCTCTTTGCTTGCAACTCTTTGAGATGGACTGGGCAATTTCTTGCCCAATGTCCAATCTTCCCACACTTAAAGCATGGGTCATTTGAAGCAACCTTTTGCTTCTTCTCTGGTCGTTTTGGTGGTGGCGCTCTTACCACTCCCTTTTCGTTTCCCCTATTGTGCCATTTACCCTTGGCAACATTTTCCTTGGGTGTGGGGTTAGGCCTCTTCTTGTTCCCACCTTCATTGATGGTGAGAATGGGTAACACCCTTTTACCCATGGCCCCATCGGCAATTTCGAGCATACAGTGAAGCTCACTTATGTTCTTGTCCCACCCGTTCATGTTATAATTCATGACAAAATTGTCAAACCTTTTTGACAAAGAGTTGAGGATCAAATCCGTAGCCAACTTTTTCTAGACGGGACAATTCAGCCTTTTGAGGTGGTCAATGTAGCTTTTCATCTTAAGTACATAAGATGAAACAAATTGGGTGTCGTCCATACGACACGTACAGAGTGCTCGAACCGTTTCAAAGCGCTCAACCCGTGCTTGTTGTTGGAACGTTTCCTTCAACTGGGTTATCATGTCGTACACTCCATGATGTTCATACACCTTTTGGTGATCTGGAGTCATACTTGCCAACATAAGGCAAGACACTTGGACCGAGTCCTTAGTGTATTTCACCCAATTATTATAGGCCTCCTCATCATCCTAACTAGGTTAGTCGGGAATTGGATCGTCTAAAATGTATGATCATTTCTCTTGCTTGAGAACAATTCTCAAGTTTCAAAACCAGTCAATAAAGTTATTATGGTTTAGACGCTCCTTTTGGAGAATGGTTCTTAGTGATAGTGAGTGAGCGGTCGGGATTTCATTGTTATCATTATTGTTGGTGGCCATCTACAAAATGTAACAAAGTTCAATTTTAGTAATTTTGATATTGTTCATATTTTAATAATTGAAACCCTTTTTAAGTGTCTTACACAATTTTAAATCTAGAATCCAACGTTACATTTAAATAGTGGTTAGGTGACCTTTATCCCATTATTTAAATTAACAAGGCAGTCAACGTTTTGACAATTGCAACCGTTTGCAACTTCAAGAGTATGGGATCGACTTTGAACATCATATGTATTCAGCATGTTAATCCCATCAACACCTTTGTAAACCATATTGTACGTGATCCATTTAACATGGTTTGCAAATCAAGTTACCCTACTTGCACACACATGTGAGTTTCCCAACGTAAGTGGTTAGGTAACCTTTATCTCACAAATATGGTATCCCCACATCAAGTCACAAGTTCTCTTAAAATGGTTGGGTGACCTTTATCCCATTAAGAGTTTCCAAATGACTCAAGTGTTGTGCAAAAGGATGGTGTTAAACTTGTTTAAAATGTTTAAGTTTATATAATTTTAGTTTAGAAAACTCTATGTACCTTATATTTGCATGCTTTTAAATACAAGGTACCCTATGGTTCAATTTTAATAAAACCTCTTTTATTAAAACCATTAATCCTTTTAATAACCTTTTATTAACCACTTAATGACTAAGAACCATCAAATGTTCAGCTTGTTAAGTTTGTCTTTAGTTGGTAATGCATATCCAATATAAACCAAACAATCAAACAACAAACATCCAAACTAGCATAAATATATAAACATGAGTGCATAACCATAGCCACTAAGTTGCCCACACTTGTTTGCCATCACAAGTGTTGTCATAAGGTCTTTCCTAAAGGTGAAGGTGACACATCAAAATGTGTCCATGAACTCCCACTTGAAACCACATTCAAATGCTTCAAGTGTTCATGTTTTTTTGTGTCCTTCTTTGAGTCTTCATCTTGTGCATCTTCTTTTACAGAATCATATCCTAATACAATTTTTCTAATAAAAGAAATGCACCTAATCTATTTATTACATAACCAAATGAGTAAATAAATTACAACCCAAGATACAGAACACAAATTACAACCCTTACAAGGAACAAAACCAACATGACATACAACAATCAACCAAAACCAAACACATAAGGCCAAGGCTATGTTATGCACCATAATATGAAACACATTCAACATCCAAGAAAAACAAAGAATCCCTTATTTCAGCCGTAAAGTTTCAGCCAACATAAACTAAAACTTTAAGGTTGTCCAAACAACATAATCAACCATTTGACATAATTCTTTCAAGGTTTATACTAAAGCATGCAAGATTAAACCTTGAAACATAAGGGATTCAAACACCCACAACAAACAGCCCCTAATGGGTTGAAAAGGTTCATGAAAACTAACTTTTCAAGACCTTTTGAAGCACACATTCCACATAACCGGCTCTAGATGCCATTGCTGAGATTTGTCACATGTAAAACACATAGTTTAGACATTTAAACTATGAAAACGCAGTGGAATAAGAGTTTAACATATGGTTTACAATCTGAAAATTTTTGCCATTTAAACCACCAACAAAACCAAAGAATGAGGATCATAATAATATGTGAAATAGTGTGCTATCAAACAAATCAAAACAACCTTAGGGTGTTCATAGAATCAACCTTTCTAGAACAAGATGTTGCAGATGAAAATAGGTAGACGATGATGTTCTTGAATGTGTCTAGCCTTCAAAGGAGAAGGCCTCAAGAAGTGATACCCACAAGCCCTTCAAACACCTTGCTTGTTAGGATGCAACACCAAAGATAGCTCTTCTATAGCTCCTCCAAAACCGAAATTTTCAGCCCCTTTTTTCATCTTCTAAAATCCGAAAATAGCCCTGGATTTTGGTGGTTCTTTTTCTTGTGATGTTAGAGAGAAAAGTGTGAATGACTATGGAGTGTAAAAGAGGAGAACCACTTTCAAAGACCAAGGAAAAAGGCTGGTCCCAATGGCCCCTTTGGGCGGCCGAAATGGGTCTCAAAAATGGGTTTTCCCCCCATTTTTGTTTTACACAATTTACTCTCTTAACACTTAACTTTATAAAATTAAAACCTATTTTAATTCTATAACAATAACACCATTTTATTGTTATTATTTAACCAACATAAATAATAAAACAAATAATATCTCATGAACAAATTATCCATATAGTATTGTTTTATTACAAAGCAATGTTTTAGAAAACCCATTTTCTAAATTGGTGTCAATGTTTATTTGTATGATGTCATCAACAAATAAACATTTATTTGTGTTTGTTTAGCTTGTTATTGGGTATGACCTGACTTGGATCATAACGTATTAACCACATCAATCTTGTATGTGTCTTCGGCATACAAGATCCAACAATATGCCCCTGCGAATGACCGAGTTTCATGTGTTTACAACATATAAGGTGTATTACATTAAACCGAAACTATTAGGCAAGCGACAGACACAATATGTATGACAATATATGCTCCAACATAGCTACCTACTGTTTTAACAAACCTTGTGAGGCTGTTTCAAGATCTGCAGAAAATTAAATACAGGTGATCCTCATCCAAGGTTTGAGCTAAGAAGACCTTCAAGTAACACATCTTGAGCTACAGTTGGGACTACTTCTACAAATGAGGTTTCTATGAGCACCATAATGACAAACCCAGCTCATACATCTGGTATGCCTTCAAATTCTAGCTTAGAGGCTCTACAACCAAATAAAGATGCTTCAATTAGAGAAGACAGTGATGGTAGTGGTGACAGTGATCAAGACTTTCTTGATGCTCATAACCAATCCATAGATGACAACATCAATGATGTAACACACTCCTTGGATTAAGTCTCTCTTGGTAAGTGTGCTAATGTGGTGGGAGAAACATCTATGCCAGATCTAAATTTCTCTAATTTAGATCTTTCTCAGCAACTTGTTGTGATCCCTCAGCTAAGGATCCACAAGTCCCACCCTACCACAAACATCATTGGAGATGTTGTCATAGGGGTAAGAACAAGAGGACAAACCCATGAAGCAAATTTTTGTCTTCACTATTGTTTCTTATCCCACATAGAGCCAAAGAATGTTAATGAGGCTCTAAAGGATGGAAGTTGGGTTGAAGCTATGCAAGAGGAGCTGCCTTAATTCAAATGACAGAAAGCTTGGAACCTTTGTCCTCTTCCTCATAGGAAGACTACCATTGGAACCAAATGGGTGTTTAGTAACAAGAAGGATGATAGAGGATTCATCATCAGGAACAAAGCTAGACTAGTTGTTCAAAGATATACACAAGAAGAAGGAGTTGACTACATAGATATCTTTGCTCCTATAGCAAGACTGGAAGCTGTTAGGATATTCTTGGCATTTGCTGCATCCAAGAACTTGAAGGTCTTTCAACTTGATTTGAAGTGTGCTTTTCTCTATGGTGTGATTGATGAAGAGGTGTAACTCAAACAGCCACCAAGTTTTGTAGATCTTGATAATCCTGATTATGTCTGCAAGCTTGACAAAGCTCTTCATGGGCTGCATCAGGCACCTAGGAAGTGGTATGAGACACTATCTCAGTATCTTTGCAAGCATGGATACAGGAGAGGTATTATAGATGGAACTCTCTTCATCAAAGGAAATGCAAATGACATATTGCTTGTTCAAGTATATGTGGATGATATCATCTTTGGTTCAGCTAATCCAAAGCTCTGAAAAGACTTTGAGAAGTTGATGAAGGACAAATTTGAAATTAGGGCCATGGGGGAACTCAATTTCTTTCTGGCAATTCAAGTGAAGCAAGTTGAAGATGGCATATTCATTACTATGTCAAAATATGTTCAGGACATACTCAAAAGGTTCAACATGATTGATTGTAAGATTGCTAAGACACCCATAGCTAGAAACCCCTCCCTTGGACCTGATCTTGAGGGGGAATGTGTAGATGAACACTTATATAGGGCTATGATTGAATTTCTTATGTATCTTACGGCTAGCAGGCCTGATATTATGTTTGCCATATGCATCTGTGCAAGATATCAAGCCAACCCTAAGATGTCTCATCTTATCACTATCAAAAGGATTCTAAGATACCTTAAGGGTGCTTCAACACTTGGTTTCTGGTATCCTAAGAATCCTGATTTAAATTTGTATGCTTACACAGATAGTGATTATGGTGGTTGCAACATGACTGCAAAGTCTACATCTAGGGGATGTTAGTTTCTTCGTGGAATGGTATCTCATGGCAATGCAAGAAACAATCCTACGTCTCTGCATCAACTGCGGAAGCTCAATACATTGCTGCTGCAAGCTGCTATGCTTAAGTGCTTTGGATTCAGAATCAGATGCTGGACTATGGGTTCAACTTCAAGGAGACTCCCATTCACATAGACAACAATAGTGCTATCTCAATCACAGAGAATCCTGTGCAGCACTCAAGGACCAAACACATCAACATCAGGCATCATTTAATAAGAGATAATTATAAAAAGGATTAATTAAACTAGTCAAAGTTCATACAGATGAACAATATGCTCATCTATTTACAATGCTTTTGATGAACACAGATTTAAATATCTTTTATCAGCTATTGGGATTATCAACATTAAGTAGGTTTTTCTTTAAACTAATTTTTATTATTTCTTAACACACGTGTGTCCTAAGCTGTCTAGTTCATCACTTTCATAAGCTCTTGTTTTCTTTTGATGAAAATCTTTTTGTAGACTTTCCTTAGATTTATGAAAATTTTGATCCTTTGGAAGTTATGTTTTTAACTTCGGAAGAAATTTATGATTTTAAAACAAATAACTGCCCAAGTATATTTTACCTTCAAAAGAAATTTCTAAAATATCTTGCGAAGCTAAAAAATTTTCGTTGGCACTTATATGTTTTCAAGGACCTTTTTCGTCCGAAGCAAATTAACTCTCGGAAGTTTTGTTCAGAAACAAAACTTTCAAGTCTTGATTTTCTTCCGAAGCCGAAATCATCACAACTCTTAGGAAAATCTTCCAAAGTCATTTTAGCTTCGGAAGCATTTTCCTTTATAAATTCCGAAGATAATTTACCTTCGGAAGTTGTTTGACTTCCAAGAAAACTACTTTTTGAGCAAAAGTAAAATACTTCTTCAGAGGTGGGACCAACATCTGGATTTCAAAATTTATCCTCTTTCATTAAACTTTATCTAAAATCCTTTTCACGTATAAACCCAACAGTTTCCCCCTCTTTCTATCATCTGATTCTTCCTCCAAACCTAAAACCCTAAAATTTATTTCTGAAATTACTTTCTTTCATATTTCTTCATCCTTAAGCTTCTCAAAATGGTGAACCCTCGTCATAGAAATGACCCGAACTTCACTATACAGTTACACAGGCACATAATCAGGTTGCTTTGCTAAGCTCTGAGAAAAATCCTCATTTCTTAGACGCTTGTCGTTTCTTTGCTTTGTCAAAATACTTCACCTCCCTAACCATAGATCCTTCACTCTATGAGGATCATCTGCTAGAAACTGCAAGACCTGCCAAGAGGTTGTAATGGATGGGGAGAAGGAACTATCTGCCATAGTCCTGGGTAGAATAGTCTTCATCACTCCGACCATCATCAACATGCATCTTCAGCTGGATGATGAAGAAGGTGAGGTGTTTTTCCCAAAATAAGTTGTAATCATTGTTTTGAGTAGATGGGGTATGAGAGAGATTACTCTGTCAACAGCTTAAGGAAAGGGAAGGTCTCATCCCAGTGGAGATTCTTGCTCCATGCTTATTAAACAAGCATGGTGGATGGGACCAGAATCCTGAAGATCTCTCCTTCATTATACATGGAATGATTCATGAGGTCAAGTTCAGGTATTCTCAATTGTTTATACTAACTTCCTTGCAAACTTGGACTCCTTAGAATATTACATGTTCCCTAGATATGTCTAGTACATTGTTAACTGTGAACTGGGCTCACAGTTAAAGGGAACAGGTAACATTCTTAAACTGGGAATGATGAAACTCAGCATCTTTAAAATACTGAGAAAGTCCACGGTGCGGTTCTCTACGGTAGAAATAGCCCTGGTCCCGAAAATGTTAGAGCTCATTGCTCAAGGTGACAACCTAGCAGCACCAGCTAGTGTTGAACCCACACCTTCTACATCCTAACAACCTACACAGCCACAAATAACCATGACCTACCAAAGAAAGTCCAAACAAACCCCTACTCAGGCTATTCATTCTGTGCATGTCCCTATACACTCACCCATACAGGAGGAAGTGGACACTAAAGCTCCCACTTCTCCTGAGTAGCTGACGACTCCCATCACTTCAAGGATCAATGCTAAGGTTCCTCATGCTCAGCCTGATGAGCTCATACGCCAAACTTCCTTAAGCTATCACTCTAAGTCTCAACAGCCAAGTGATCAACCTTAAGGGGACAGTTACCATCCCCCGCCTTTTGATCTCAACCAACCAATTCCCAATCTTGATTTCTACACTAATGAAGATCTAGGTTTCAGTGAGTACCATGATTTTCTCTTCTTTTCCCCTATTTAAGAGAGATGAGTGCTTATGATGCTCCTATTTCTAGCCCCCGTTAGTCACCTACTGCTGAGGTGGACACTTCTGAACCTATTCAGGATGTCCATATGGAAGAGGCTCTCAGTTTTGAAACAGATTATATCATTAAGACCTCAACCATGCCAAGAACCTGATGCTTGTGGTGAGAGTGAGGACTCTAGTCTAATCATTTTATCCGCCGATGATTCTTCTGATCAAGTTAAGGGGAATTTAAGACTAAAGGTGCAAAAACTGTCTCAAACATGCACCTATTTAGTCTCCAATGTTAGTCACCTTGAATCTAAAGTGACTACCTTGAAGAACAAGGTCAATGATCTGCAACTTGAGACCTTTAAGGGGGAGAAAGTCATTACAATCATAGAACCTTAGAGTTCTTCAAGAAGAATGGAAACTGAGGACTCACCATCCTCACTTGCATTGTACCTTCTCAGCAACCTCCTCAAGTTCACATTGGTGTGGACTAGATAGACTCTTTCATACAGAGTCTGTTTGAGGAAGGGATACCAAGGGCCATGTCATGTCCACCATCTTCCAATTACATCATTGGGTGGAGGTATGATAGCAACAGGAGAGCCTTAACCATCATGAAAGTTCAAGGGCAGCATGAGATCTTCAATTTTCAGACCATGAACTTTTATGAAGGTCTAGATTTAGTCAACATGCCACTTGTCAATCCAAGCAAATCAAGACAAACTGACAAGTTGGCCCAATGAATTCAAGACGAGATCACTATAGAGTTTAGCCTTAGAAGAGGACTATGGAAATCAAGCAATGTCATCAGTCAACCGGATGTTGAGGCAGACCCTAAGATAAGCTTCATAGGGGAAACCTTGACTGAAGGCCCAATGACAAAACCTAAGAGCCCTGTCTTATCACCAACAACTGCTGCAGAGATCAATGTCCTTTTTGAGACACCTGTTGGTGAAGGTGCATCTCAACCTCTCTCTAGCCAGAGCTTGGAAGCTACATCAAGCAATAAATGCCAAAGCTCTCTCCACCCTGAGTGACAATGGTCTGTGAGTGACCAAGGGAAAAGAAAAGTGACTTCTCAGGAGATTGTGGAGGAGAAGAGAGAGAGGAAAAGGAAGCTGAGGGGAGAAAGTTCATCTGTTGAGTCTTCAAGACTCATGGAGTCTACTATCAGGGTTGCCCCCAGACCAGATACTCAGAATGATGAGTTAAGGGCAGTCAGGATGAACTATCTGTAGACAAGGAACTATGACATAGATAATGTCATCTCTCTCGCTTTGGAAGAGTTAAATGAATTGGTTGATCTGGAAAGGTCAAGGGAGAAGAAGGAAGGATGAAGATGCAGAGTTTCTAGTACAAATCATAGAAGACAGAAAAAAGAAAACATTGTACAGCATGTGCCTACCCTCTCCCCAGTTCAAGAAAGTCAGGTAGATAAAAAAGAAGATAGGATCAAGATGATCAAATACCTGAGTGCCACAGGCCTGTATCAGGTAGAAGCACTTCTTCCATTCTCCTATGACTATGTTGAGTTACCTCAAACAACTTGAACTTGAGATAGTCAATGATAGAAAGACAACCAAAAGAAAGTTGAGGGAAGAAGTTGCTAAGTCAATGGCCATCATCCACAAAAGCATGAAGAAATCTGCTGACAGGTAGAGGATGAAGAGCTTCTTGAAGCTGTATTGATTCTCCACAAGGAGACTTGGCTACAGGTCTCTATCCACTATGGATGAGCATATCAGGGTGATCAAGCAGAAGATCAAGAGTGGAGAGCTGGTTGTCTTACATTCCCCTCCAAGTAAAGCCCCACCTGAAGTGGAGGTAAGGTTGAACAACCAGAGACATCAAAACCTGGACCTCCTGCTGAATCTCAGCATGCTTCATCTTCTCATCCACAGCAGGGTCAGACTCACCCTCAATCTGACATCTGTGAGAGTAGAAGACCCAACTAAGAAAGACATTGACGATTAATCCGGTGCTGCAGGCCAGTCTTCTTAGTTAAAATTTGTAAAGAGAAAGAAAAGGATGGATTCTAAACCAAAGCCAAAGAAGAAGAAGAAGACTGCATCCTATTCTGAACCTCAGGATGAGTCAAACATCCTGAGGATGTGCAGCCAGAGGTTGTTCCATCATCTCCCATTCCAATAGCTCCTCTTGCATCAGAAAGACCCATCCTGCCCTGGACATAGAGTACAAATCCAGAAAGGTGGCATGTCATTAGATATCATGGCATTGAGAATGTCTACATTTGGCAAGACATGTTTCAGTTGCCTCTGCATGATCTCTTTGACATGAGAAGATACTTTGTTAGTTTGAAAGATCCTAATCAACTTATGAAGAAGTGGTTGGTTATCATCCTAATGAGGACTGTTGATATCTTAAGTCTTCAAGAGTTTTGGTAGCATCAGCCAAGGGGGAGTTTGTAGAGAATATGTATAGAGGCTGAAGCAACCAAAGTCTTTCTGCATGCATGTTGCACATGTACCGAAGAAGAATGCTTCGGAAGTTTCACACATGCAATAAAAATATTCTAAGTGTGAAATCTTCCGAAGTGTAAGGCCCCGTTCCCGGGACGCTTACAGCTAGTCGTCATCGCACATAAAACATATATTTTCATCATCTTACATAAGAACGCTGCAACGGAAACATTAAAAATCAAAACAACATTCTCATTTCATCAAAATGCTTTCGCAAAATACAACCACTGTTCAATACATAATATTATTTTACATTTCATTACAAAAGCAATATAATAATGGATGCCATCCCAAAGGAACTGAGTAGTCGCCCTGTGCCATCCTCAGCAACATACTTGCCAACTGAAAACAGATCAAAGTTAGCGTTGTTGAGTGAGTTCAAGTTTTACAGAAAACATACTTTACTTTCTTAATAAAATCATTCGTTACATACGGACGCGATCACACAACATACATACATACATATAATATAACATTTATCGTCCATTACGTTCATTACATTCTTCCATTCATAATCATCGCATGTTACATAATCATTCGTTTCATTCATTCATCACTTCTTCCTTTCGCCCATTTCATACATAACACTTTTCGCACAAATCGCACATTCGAATCATCATACCCAAAGTACACATCGCACAAATCGCACACATGAGGTACCCAGAATCGCACGCTACATAGCACACAGTAAATACCACATCGCACCTATCGGAGCAGTTACCAAAACTAAACTCCCTACTGTGTCTATAGTCCTTAATGATATCCATCATATATATCGCACAAATCGCACAAATCGCACCAATGGAGTGGTCACCAAGACCGACTCCCCCTATGTGTGTGAGAACTCTTGGGGTTTAACCAGAATCACACGCTATCTCATGGGTTAGTCAGAATTGCACGCTACATAATCCACATGACGTAGCAAAAATTGCACGCTACATAGCACACAATATATACCATATCGCACGTATCGGAGCAATTACCAAAACTGAACTCCCTACTGTGTCTATGTCCCCTTATTAGCTAGCCAAGATCAGACCCTATTGATACACACACAGTTGAGCTAACAACTCTCAATGAGTTGTGAACCTCCTTCCTTACTGTTGCAAGCCATCCTTGCTCGCATTCCTTCGTTCATGCTTACACTCACTCATTACGTTCCTCTTTTCATTTTCTTCCACTTTACATTACATAATACTTTCATTACACTCATTAACGTTCAACGCAAAACCACGGGAAGACAATCATACATAATAATAACGAACATAAAAACTTACAACATCAATTACACAAGGCAACATTGCACACCCATAACGTACCTCATGCATGACATACAACATCGCAATCACACGACAACAAACATAACACGAATCACGTGCATCACAACATATAACCATACGGCTGCATACATCATCATACATCACATTATCATCATCATCATCATACATCACTTAAATCATACATACCCATCACATCATCAACATCGCCAAAGGTCTGAGCCTACTTCTGCACTTTCTCGAAAGTCAAACAACACTATGGTCATGCGGGTGTATGGACCCTATTCGGTCGCATGGCCTTACACACGTATGCAAACACACAGGCGAATGGACCTCCAGTCGCATAGCCTCCAATTGCATACTTCCCATGCGAATGAACCTCAGTCGCATAACATCCGGGCGTATGGACCTCAGTCACAGGATCTTCATGCGAATGGCCCTCAGTCGCACACCTTTCGTGCATATGTACCTCAATCGAACGAACCACAAGCGTATGGACTCTAGTCGCATGACCTTCATCCGTATTTCCCTCAGTTGCATGACTCTCAGCTCCATTTCCTTCAGTCGCATGACTCTCATCCGCATTTCCTTCAGTCGCATGAATCTTATGTGTATGGCTCTCAGTCGCACGAATGAACCGCAGTCGCCCCACTTTCATGTGTGTGGCCCCCAGTCGCATGCCATTTATCGCATGGACCTCTAGTCGCATAGCCCTAGCTGGGTGCAAAATGTAGTTCATCCAGAATTGTAGCTGCCATGTTCGACCTCCAAACTCTTCCAAACCACTTCTAAGCTCAATCAACCCTTCTAATCCTTAGGAAGCATACCACGACATCATTCAGCACAACTAAGACCGAATCAAGCTCCAGGCGTAGCATACACGTACACGTACATACGAAAACCGGTTTACACAGTTTTTTTAGATGTGTTCCAGCCCCAAAATCATTCAAAAACGCGTATAAAAGGGGTTCTAGAACTCACACAAACGATCCCGTCGAGTAGAGCTTTGATTTGACCCGCTACGCGATGATTTCCACGCTTGAATCAACCCGAACCAAGCTTTTCTCCTATTTTTCTCCTTCTCTTCTCCCTTGGTTGAGTTTTGGCAAAAATAGGGGAGGGTGTGGGTTGCCCTCCCCTTTTATACTTCCACTAATCCAAGTTTCTTGGTACTTGGCAAGTTTGGTCTCTCGACTTTGGACTTTATTTCTTTTCCTCATTTTGTCGACTTCAAATAAAATTTCTGAGCGTTACACGTAGCCAAGACCAACAACTTCCGAAGCCAAAGATGAAGTCTTCCGATGCTCCACTCTTGAAGACAGATTTCTTCCGAAGACTTTTAGTAACATGCCTTATCTGATCTACTTTTCCATAAAGCTGGACCCCTTTCCATTGCGACTCTGTAAAGTCACCAACTTACATGAATTGGTGAAAAGGTCCATGCATTTGGTAACTATACATTGTGGTCTTGAGTCTGTAACTTTCTACTTCATGTACGTTCTCTTTTTTGTAATAGATAAGGATGTGAGCTATGGCTTGTCATAGTCACTACTCAAAAGGCAATAGGCCTTTTGACTCTACAATTGGTTTTGTTTTGTGTCTAGTCAATTGTATCCAGCTGGCTTTCATAGTATGGCCGGTTGTATGATGTAGTATAAGTATCTCATGTTCTAGTAATTTTATCCTTATGCTTTGTAACACTTGTAATAGAACATTGAGAAAGCAATCTACTGCAATCTTAAAAACCATCTCCTTGTGCATCTTGCTCTTGTGTTTTGTCTCTTAATTACTTGTGTTCTTAGTGTCTTTACTTGTGGTTAATCTAGTTCACAGTTTGATTAAGTTTAGTTACTCTCCTCTTTGTGTTGTTATGTTGTATTTGACCACCCTTCGACGGTCCTGCAATATATATATACATACACATATATATGCATACACACACACACATATATATATAAATGTATATATATACACACACACTATACATATTAAGTACGTGAGAAGGATATTTTTAGATACCATAAAATTATGAACACTTAACTCATTTAATGCATAAGGTACAACCATTTTTAAGGGTCAAATAGTATTTTTAACATTATTTAGAAATTACCCCTTACAATTACTTAAATAATAACCTTATAATTATTATAAACTACATAAGATTTTATATTATCAACCCATAATCAAAAGAACTTAATTTTTGTTAAGATTTCTATTATACCAATCTATCATGTTATAAAAACTTTTTGACACTACAATCGTAAATTTGTATTTTATAAACATTTTAGTGTAAATTTTTTGTAGAACCTATAGTTTTCTGTAACGTACAATAAGTTAATGCATAAATGTACCACTCGTCATGCAAAATCTATTTATTTGATGTTTTAAATTTTGGCTATGAAAAGATATAATAAACCTTTGTAAAATTACTACCAGAATACAAAAATTAAAAACTCGTATCGGACATCCAATGTTGCCCCGTCGTATTACGCGGGCACCCTTCTCGTATATACATAGAAACATACATACAGATATATATATACATAGTATATATATACCACATCATCACCATCATCATCATCCATCATCATCCATCATCACCATCATCACCATCATCACCATCATCACCATCCTCACCATCATCACCATCATCACCATCATCACATCATCCACCATCATCACCATCATCATTCATCATCATCATCATCAGTCATCGTCATTATCATCATCATCATCATCATAATCATCAACATCATCATCATCAGCATCATCATCATCATCATCATCATCATCAGCATCACCACCACCACCATCATCACATCATCACCATCATCACATCATCACCATCATCACCATCATCACCATCATCACCATCATCACCATCATCACCATCATCACCAACATCACCATCATCACCATCATCCCCATCATCACCATCATCATCATCATCATCATCATTATCATCATTATTCTCATCATCATCATCATCATTATCATCATTATCATCATCATCAACATCATCATCATCATATCATCATCAAATCATCATCATCATCATCATCATCATCATCATCATCATCATCACCACCA
>CM046455.1:42296905-42299405 GCA_025506515.1 Flaveria trinervia | reverse complement strand
CACCATCACCATCATCACCATCACCACCATCACCATCACCATCATCATCATCACCATCATCATCATCATCATAATCATCATCATCATCATGATCATAATCGTCATCATCATAGTCATCATCATGTTGATGATGATCATCATCATCATCACATCATCACCATCATAACCATCATCACCATCATCCCCATTATCACTATCATCACCATCATCACCATCATCACCATCATCATCATCTCGTCCACTATCATCACCATCATCACCATCATCACCGCCCTCACATATCGTCATCGTTATCACCCTCATCATCGTCCTTACCCTCATCATCATCATTACCCTCATCACCATCATCACCCATCACCACCATCACCATCATTATCATCATCATCATCATCATCATCATCGGAATCATCATCATCATCGTCATCAACTCATTATCATCATCATCATCATCCTCATGATCATCATTATCATCATCATCACCATCATTATCATCCTCATCATCATCAGCATCATCATCATCAGCATCATCATCATCATCAAAATCATCATCATCCTTATCATCATCATCATCCTCTGATGAACATCATTATCATCATACTCATCATCATCATCATCATCATGATCACCATCGTCACCACCATCATCATCATAATCATTCATCATCGTCGTCATCATCATCATCATCATCATCATCATCAAAATCACCATCATCACCAACATCACCATCATTACCAGCATCACCATCATCATCACCACCACCATGATCACAATCATCAATATCATCACCATCATCACCATCATCACCATCATCTCCACCACTACCATCATCACGATAATCACCATGATCACCATCATCACCATCATCACCATCATCACCCTCATCATCGACATTACCCTCATCACCCTCATCACCCTCACCATCTTCATCACCTTCCTCACCATCACCATCATCACCACCATCACCATCACCATTAACATCACCATCATCATCATCATAAATCATCATCATCATCATTCATCATCATAATCATCAACATCATCATCATCAGCATCATTATCATCATCATCATCATCATCATCATCATCGTCATCACCAACACCACCATCATCAACCATCACCACCATCATCACCATCATCACCATCATCACCATCATCACCATCATCACCATCATCACCATCATCACCATCATCACCACCATCACCATCATCACCATCATCACCATCATCATCATCATCATCATCATTATCATCATTATCCTCATCATCATCATCATCATTATCATCATTATCATCATCATCAACATCATCATCATCATCATCAGCATCAGCATCAGCATCATCATCATCATCATCATCATCATCATCATCATCATCACCATCATTATCATCATCATCATCATCACCACCATCACCATCATCACCATCATCACCACCACCACCATCATCACCATCATCACCGTCATCACCATCATCACTGTCATCACCCTCATCACCCCTCATCATCATCACCGTCATCACCCTCATCATCGTCATCACCCTCATCACCATCATCACCATCACCACCATCACATCACCATCATCACCATCACCACCATCACCATCACCATCATCATCATCACCATCATCATCATCATCATAATCATCATCATCATCATGATCATAATCGTCATCATCATCATAGTCCATCATCATGTTGATGATGATCATCATCATCACACCATCATCACCATCATAACCATCATCACCATCATCCCCATTATCACTATCATCACCATCATCACCATCATCACCATCATCATCATCATCATCATCACTATCATCACCATCATCACCATCATCACCGCCCTCACATATCGTCATCGTTATCACCCTCACTCATCGTCCTTACCCTCATCATCATCATTACCCTCATCACCATCATCACCATCACCACCATCACCATCATTATCATCATCATCATCATCATCATCATCGGAATCATCATCATCATCGTCATCAACATCATTATCATCATCATCATCATCCTCATGATCATCATTATCATCATCATCACCATCATTATCATCCTCATCATCATCAGCATCATCATCATCAGCATCATCATCATCATCAACATCATCATCATCCTTATCATCATCATCATCCTCATGAACATCATTATCATCATCATACTCATCATCATCATCATCATCATCATGATCACCATCGTCACCACCATCATCATCATAATCATCATCATCGTCATCATCATCATCTCATCATCATCATCATCAAAATCACCATCATCACCAACATCACCATCATTACCAGCATCACCATCATCATCACCACCACCATGATCACAATCATCAATATCATCACCATCATCACCATCATCTCCAACTACCATCATCACGATAATCACCATGATCACCATCATCACCATCATCACCATCATCACCCTCATCATCGACATTACCCTCATCACCCTCATCACCCTCACCATCTTCATCACCTTCC
>CM046455.1:42284405-42291905 GCA_025506515.1 Flaveria trinervia | reverse complement strand
CACCATCACCATCATCACCATCATCACCATCATCATATCATCATCATCATATCATCATTATCCTCATCATCCTCATCATCATTATCATCATATCATCATCATCAACATCATCATCATCATCATCAGCATCAGCATCAGCATCATCATCATCATCATCCATCATCATCATCATCACCATCATTATCATCATCATCATCATCATCACACCATCAACATCACACCATCATCACCACACACCATCATCACCATCATCACCGTCATCACCATCATCACTGTCATCAACCTCATCACCATCATCATCATCACACCGTCATCACCCTCATCATCGTCATCACCCTCATCACCATCATCACCATCACCACCATCACCATCACCATCATCACAATCACCACCATCACCATCACCATCATCATCATCACCATCATCATCATCATCATAATCATCATCATCATCATGATCATAATCGTCATCATCATCATAGTCATCATCATGTTGATGATGATCATCATCATCATCACCATCATCACCATCATAACCATCATCACCATCATCCCCATTATCACTATCATCACCATCATCACCATCATCACCATCATCATCATCATCATCATCACTATCATCCATCATCACCATCATCACCGCCCTCACATATCGTCATCGTTATCACCCTCATCATCGTCCTTACCCTCATCATCATCATTACCCTGATCACCATCATCACCATCACCCACGATCACCATCATTATCATCATCATCATCATCATCATCGGAATCATCATCATCATCGTCATAAACATCATTATCATCATCATCATCATCCTCATGATCATCATTATCATCATCATCATCACCATCATTATCATCCTCATCATCTCAGCATCATCATCATCAGCATCATCATCATCATCAACATCATCATCATCCTTATCATCATCATCATCCTCATGAACATCATATCATCATACTCATCATCATCATCACCATCATCATGATCACCATCGTCACCACCATCATCATCATAATCATCATCATCGTCGTCATCATCATCATCATCATCATCATCATCATCATCAAAATCACCATCATCACCAACATCACCATCATTACCAGCATCACCATCATCACCATCATCACCATCATCACCATCATCACCATGATCACCATCATCACCATCAACACCATCATCACCATCATCACCATCATCACCATCATCACCATCATCATCATCATCATCATCCTCATCATCATCATCATCATCATCATTGTCATCATTAACATCATCACCACCACCACTATCATCACCATCATCACCATCATCACCGTCATCACCATCATCAACACCACCACCATCTTGACCATGATCACCATCATCACCATCATCACCATCATCACCATCATCATCATCATCATCAACATCCTCATCATCATCATCATCAACATCCTCATCATCATCATCATCAGCATCATCATCATTATCATCATTATCATCATCACCACCACCACTATCATCACCATGATCCCCAATATCACCATCATCACCATCACCACCATCATCACCATCATCACCATCATCACCATCATCACCATCAAACATCATCACCATTATCACCATCATCACCATCATCACCATCATCACCATGATCACCATCATCATCATCATCATCATTATCGTCATTATCATCATCACCACCACCACTATCATCACCATCTTCACCATCATCACCATCATCTCCACCACCACCATCTTCACCATCATCAGTATCATCACAATCATCACCATCATCTCCACCACTACCATCATCACCATCGTCATCGTCCTTACCCTCATCATCATCATTACCCTCATCACCATCATCACCATCACCACCATCACCATCATTATCATCATCATCATCATCATCATCATCGGAATATCATCATCATCGTCATCAACATCATTATCATCATCATCATCATCCTCATGATCATCATTATCATCACATCATCACCATCATTATCATCATCATCATCAGCATCATCACATCATCAGCATCATCATCATCATCAACATCATCATCACCTTATCATCATCATCATCCTCATGAACATCATTATCATCATACTCATCATCATCATCATCATCATCATGATCACCATCGTCACCACCATCATCATCATAATCATCATCATCGTCATCATCATCATCATCATCATCATCATCATCAAAATCACCATCATCACCACATCACCATCATTACCAGCATCACCATCATCACCATGATCACCATCATCATCATCCATCATTATCGTCATTATCATCATCACCACCACCACTATCATCACCATCTTCACATCATCACCATCATCTCCACCACCACCATCTTCACCATCATCAGTATCATCACAATCATACACCATCATCTCCACCACTACCATCATCACCATCGTCACCATTATCACCATTATCATCGTCATCACCCTCATGATCAACATCACCCTCATCACCCTCCATCATCGTCATCACACCTTCCTGACGATCGTCACAATCACCACCATCACCTCACCATTATCATCATCATCATCATTACCATCATCATCATCACCATCTTCATCATCATCATCAGCATCATCATCATCACCATCATCATCAGCACCATGATCACCATCTCATCATTATCTCAGCATCACATCATCATCATCATCATCAACACCACCATCATCACCATCATCACCATCATCACCACCACCACCATCATCACCATCATCACAATCATCAACATCATCACTGTCATCACATATCATGATCGTCATCACCCTCATCATTGTCATCACCCTCATCATCATCATTACCCCATCACCATCATCACTATCACCACCATCACCATCATTATCATCATCATCGTCATCATAATTATCATCATCATCATTATTATCATCATCGTCATTATCATCATCATCATCATCATAATTGTCATCATCATCATAATGATCATCATCGTCATCACCATCATTATCATCATCATCAACCCCACCGTCACCATCATCAGCATTATCACCACCACCACCATCATCACCATTATCACCATCATCAGCATCATCACCCTCATCACCGTCATCACCCTCATCACCCTCATCATCATCATCACCGTCATCACCCTCATCATCGTCATCACCCACATCATCCTAATCATCGTCATCACCCTCATCACCATCATCACCATCACTACCATCACCATCACCATCATCACCATCACCACCATCACCATCACCATCATCATCATCACCATCATCATCATCATCATAATCATCATCATCATCATGATCATCATGATCATCATCATCATCGTCATCATCATGATCATCATCATCATCATCATCATCACCATCATCACCAACATCACCATCATCACCATCATAACCATCAACACCATCATCACCATTATCACCATCATCACCATCATCACCATTATCACTATCATCACCAGCCTCACCATATCCATCATCATCATCATCATCAATCATCATCATCGTCATCATCATTATCATCATCATCATTTTCATCATCGTCATCATCATCAACATCATAATTGTCATCATCATCATAATGATCATCATCATCATCACCATCATTATAATTCATCATCCCCACCGTCACCATCATCAGCATCATCACCACCCACCACATCATCACCATTATCACCATCATCAGCATCATCACCCTCATCACCCTCATCACCTCATCATCATCATCACCGTCATCACCCTCATCATCGTCATCCCCTCACACCTAATCATCGTCATACCCTCATCACCATCATCACCATCACTACCATCACCATCACCATCATCACTATCCCCACCATCACCATCACCATCATCATCATCACCATCATCATCATCATCATAATCATCATCATCATCGGATCATCATCATCATCATCATCATCATGATCATCATCATCATCATCATCACCATCCATCACCAACAACCCCATCATCACCATCAAAACATCATCACCATCATCACCATTATCACCATCATCACCATCATCACCTTATCACTATCATCACCATCATCACCATCATCACCATCATCATCATCATCATCATCATCATCACATCATCATATCATTATCACCACCACCACTTCATCACCATCATCACCATCACCATCATCTCCACCACCACCATCTTCACCATCATCAGTATCATCACAATATCACTATCATCTCCACCATTACCATCATCACCATCATCACCATTATCACCATTCTCATCGTCATCACCCTCATGATCAACATCACCCTCATCACCCTCATCATCGTCATCACACCTTCCCTCACCATTGTCACAATCACCACCATCACCATCACCATTACATCATCATCATCATACCATCATCACCATCACCATCATCATCATCACCATCATCATCATCATCATAATCATCATCATCATCATGATCATCATCATCATCATCATCATCATCATGATCATCATCATCATCATCATCACCATCATCACCAACATCACCATCATCACCATCATAAACATCATCACCATCATCACCATTATCACCATCATCACCATCATCACCATTATCACTATCATCACCATCATCACAATCCACCATCATCATCATCATCATCATCATCATCATCATCATCATAATCATTTCACCACCACCACTATCATCACCATCATCACCATCATCTCCACCACCACCATCTTCACCATCATCTGTATCATCACAATCATCACTATCATCTCCACCACTACCATATCACCATCATCACATTATCACCATTCTCATCGTCATCACCCTCATGATCAACATCACGCTCATCACCCTCATCATCGTCATCACACCTTCCTCACCATCGTCACAATCACCACCATACCATCACCATTATCATCATCATCATCATTACCATAATCATCATCATCATCATTACCATAATCATCATCATCATCATCAACATCATTCATCATCATCATCATCTATGATCATCATTATCAACTACTCATCATCATCAATCATCATCATCATAATGATCACCATCGTCACCACCATCATCATCATAATATCATCACCGTCGTCATCATCATCATCATCATCATCATCATCATCATCAAAATCACCATCATCACCACATCACCATCATTACCAGCATCACCATCATCACCATCATCACCATCATCACCATCATCACCATCATCACCATGATCACCATCATCACCATCAACACCATCATCACCATCATCACCATCATCACCATCATCACCATCATCACCATCATCATCATCATCATCATCATCCTCATCATCATCATCATCATCATCATCATTATCATCATTAACATCATCACCACCACCACTATCATCACCATCATCACCGTCATCACCATCATCAACACCACCACCATCTTGACCATGATCACCATCATCACCATCATCACCATCAATACATCATCACCATCATCATCATCATCATCAACACATCATCATCATCATCATCAACAATCCTCATCATCATCATCATCATCATCATCATTATCATCATTATCATCATCACCACCACCACTATGATCACCATGATCCCCAAATCACCATCATCACCATCACCATCATCATCACCATCATCACCATCATCACCATCATCACCATCA
Source organism: Flaveria trinervia (assembly GCA_025506515.1). Classification (NCBI taxonomy): domain Eukaryota; kingdom Viridiplantae; phylum Streptophyta; class Magnoliopsida; order Asterales; family Asteraceae; genus Flaveria; species Flaveria trinervia. The sequence goes on along the minus strand of CM046455.1, from coordinate 42,286,257 downwards.
TCCCATCAACACCATCATTACTATTATCACCATCATCACCATCATCACCATCATCACCATGATCAACCACATCTCTCAATCATCATTATCGTCATTATCATCATCACCACCACCACTATCTTCACCATCTTCACCATCATCACCATCATCTCCACACCACCATCTTCACATCATCAGTCAGTATCATCACAATCGTCACCATCATCTCCACCACTACCATCATCACCATCGTCACCATTATCATCGTCATCACCCTCATGATCAACTCACCTCATCCCCTCATCATCGTCATCACACCTTCATGACCATCATCACAATCCACAACCATCACCATCACCATTATCATCATCATCATCATATACCATCATCATCATCACCATCTTCATCATCATCATCAGCATCATCATCATCACCATCATCATCAGCACCATGATCACCATCTTCATCATTATCATCAGCATCACCATCATATCATCATCACCACCACCACCATCATCACCATCATCCCATCATCACCACCACCCACCATCATCACCATCATCACAATCATCAACATCATCACTGTCATCACATTTCATGATCGTCATCACCCTCATCATTGTCATCACCCTCATCTCATCATACCCCCATCACCATCATCACCATCCACCATCACCATCATTATCATCATCATCGTCATCATCATTATCATCATCATCATTATTAATCATCGTCCTCATCATCATCATCATCATAATTGTCATCATCATCATAATGATCATCATCATCATCACCATCATTATCATCATCATCAACCCCACCGTCACCATCATCAGCATTATCACCACACCACCATCATCACCATTATCCCATCATCAGCATCATCACCTCATCACCGTCATCACCTCATCACCCTCATCATCATCATCACCGTCATCACCCTCATCATCGTCATCACCCTCATCATCCTAATCATGGTCATCACCCTCATCACCATCATCACCATCACTACCATCACCATCACCATCATCACCATCACCACCATCACCATCACCATCAGCATCATCAACCATCATCATCATCTCATAATCATCATCATCATCATGATCATCATCATCATCATCATCATCGTCATCATCCTGATCATCATCATCATCATCATCATCACCATCATAACCAACATCACCATCATCACCATCATAACCATCATCACCATCATCACCATTATTACCATCATCACCATCATCACCATTATCACTATCATCACCATCATCACCATCATCACCATCATCATCATCATCATCATCATCATCATCGTCATCATCATTATCATCATCATCATTATTATCATCATCGTCATCATCAACATCATAATTGTCATCATCATCATAATGATCATCATCATCATCACCATCATTATCATCATCATCATCCCCACCGTCACCATCATCAGCATCATCACCACCACCACCACCATCACCATTATCACCATCATCAGCATCATCACCCTCATCACCGTCATCACCCTCATCACCCTCATCATCATCATCACCGTCATCACCCTCATCATCGTCATCACCCTCATCACCCTAATCATCGTCATCACCCTCATCACCATCAACACCATCACTACCATCACCATCACCATCATCACTATCACCACCTCACCATCACCATCATCATCATCACCATCATCATCACTCATCATAATCATCATCATCATCATGATCATCATCATCATCATGATCATCGTCATCATCATGATCATCATCATCATCATCAACCATCATCACCAACATCACCATAATCACCATCATAAAACATCATCACCATCTCACCATTATCACCATCATCACCATCATCACCATTATCA
>CM046455.1:42279933-42284305 GCA_025506515.1 Flaveria trinervia | reverse complement strand
CATGGTTGACCCAAAAGGACTCCCACTTGAATCCATAACTTCAAGCATCCTCTTTGTCCATCTTTTTCTTCAAGTCTTGATCTTGAGCTTCCTTACAAGATATGTATCCTAATACATTTTACTAGTAAAGATAAACTCCTAATCTATTTATTACAAACCATGTGAATAAATAAATTACAAGACTAGACTTGAAACAAAATAAATTATTACATGCCCAAATGAATACAACATGACAATCAATCATACAATCCAAGGGGTCTAGGCTTTGTTATGCATAAACAACAACAATATATCCAAACAACATAAGAAGTCGATTTTGGCAGCCCCTAAAAACCCATGTTTTTGGCCAACATAAACCAAGAAACAAATGGGTTTTAGTCCAAGCAAACAATAATCTAATAAACTAGAGTCTTAAAGATCCTAATATGCATAATATAGCATCTTTAAAACATCAAAAGGGGCACCAAAATAGCCCTTTAAACCCACGGTTTGGGCTGTCCAAAAGAAAGCAAAGTGTAATACATGTATGCATATGTATAAGTGGCTATGATGCCATTTTGGGATTTTAACAAGTTTATCAAAGCTTCATACAACATGATTATATGAAAACGCAGCGGGATAATATTTGAAACATATTAAGATCTGATTATAAAACCCATTTTATAATAACCCCAAGCCATGGATCTTTATACATAATGCATACAAAAGTAAAACAACAAAACAAGGAACTACAACCTTTGTAGCTACATAACCCGAGCTTTAAGATGAGAAGGATGGTGATGATCTTGAAGGCTAGATTCCAACAAGCAATCCTCAAGAAGATAATACCCCAAGCACGTGCAAACACCTCTCTTTGCTAGGATCGAACACCAAGTTGTAATCTCTCTTCCTTGTGAAGTTTTTCAGCCAAGAACCAAAACTTGAAGCTGAAAAATCTTCTTATCTTGTTCAAATCCGAAAATCTTGAAAGAGAGAGAGAGAGAGAGAGATAGATGCTTGTGTAGGTTGAGTGTATTTGTTAAAATGAATTGATTAGAAGCTAATGCATGTGCTTGGAACCATAAAAGGCATTCCAAGACATACACCAAGGGGGCGGCCGAAAGGCTCCCTTTTTTCACCAAAATTCAAATTAACCTTTTAAAGGAATACACTAGAAATCAACCCTTTTATAAAATTGAACCACTTTAATTTTATAACACAATACATATGTATTTGTCATTCTTTAACTAATTTAAACAATGAACAAATAATCCCTCATGAACAAATAATACATATAATAATGTTCATCTACAAAAGCAATAATTAGAAAACCCAATTTTCTAAATGGTGTCACTTATTATTTGTATGATCTTATCAACAAATAAATTTTCTTTCGGTGTTTGTTTGGCTTGTTATTGGGTATGACCCGACTTGGATCATATCACACTAGCCACATCAATTTAATATGAATCTTGGGCAGATCAAATCTTTTAATGCATACATACATACAGACAGAAATAATAAATATTACATAAATACTAAATGAATACATACATGATATCATACATACATGCATTCCAGACATACATACATATATAATACATAACATACATACATTAAATACATACATACATCAATACATACAATACTACATCATACATGATCCAGACATGATGCATCATGTATCCATGCATGCATACCATGCATTACATACATACCTACATACATACAACATACATACATCCATACATACATAATACATACAAAATACATACTTCTACATTAATACATACTACATACATCCTACATACATACATACATACATACATAATCTACATAATAACATACATGCATGCATCATTACATGAATGCATCCATGTATCCATGCAGCATACAGATAAATACATACATTACATATATACATACATACATACATACATACTAACTAAATAATACATACTACATACATAGATACATATATACATACATACATACATACATACATACATACATACATACATACATACATACTACTACATACATAATGCATACATACATACATACATACATACATAATACATACATACATGCATACATATATCCATACATGCATCCATACATCCATACATGCATACAAACATACATCCATACATGCATGCATCCACGTACATGCATGCATACATTCATACATACATACATACATACATACAAACATACATACAAGCATACATACATACCATACATACATACATACATACATACATACATACATACATACATACATACATACATACATTCCTACATACATACATACAACATACTACATGCATACATACATCCATGCAACATACATACATGAATACAGACATACCAAATACATACCTAATACATACATACATCCATACATGCATACATACATACACATGCATACATACATACATACATACATACAACATACATACATACATCCTACACACATCCATGACATACATACATGAATACATACATATATACATACCTACATCTATACATGCATCCATACATGCATGCATCCATGCATGCATATATACACAAAAATACAAACACACCATACATACATACATACATACATACATACATACATAAATACTTACATAAATACATACATAAATACATGCATACATACATAAATACATACGTACATACATACATACAAACATACATACATTTATACATACATAAATATATACGTACATATATAAATACATACATACATACCTACATTCATACGTACATACATACATACATACATACATCCATACGTACATCCTATATACAAACATACATACATACATACAAACCATATACCATACATACATACTTACATCCATATAGCATCCATACATGCATGCATCCATGCATACAAGCGTGCATACATACATACATACATACAGACATACATGCATACTTACATACAGACAGACATACATACATACACATAAATACATACATACATGCATCCAGACATACATACATATACATACATACATACATACATACATACACAACATACATACATACATCATACCATACATGCACATCCATACATGACCATGCATCACATGCATGCATGCACATGCATACATACATACATACATACATACATACATACATACATACATACATACACTACATACATACATAAAAACATACATACATTCATACATACATACATACATACATACATACATACATACATACATACATACATACATACATACATACATGCATGCATCCATAACATGCATCCATGTATCCATGCATGCATACATGCATACATCATATACATATTTACATACATACATACATACATACTACATACATAATACATACATACATACATACATACATAGATACATATATACATACACTACATACATACATACATACATACATACAATACACACTACATACATACATCATACATACATGCATACACTACATACATACATACATACATGCATACATATATCCATACATGCATCCATACATCCATACATGCATACATACATACATCCATACATGCATGCATCCACGCGTACATGCATGCATACATTCATACATACATACATACATACATACAACAACACATACATACAATACAATACATACATACATCCATACATACATACATAATAATACATACATACATAACATACATACATACATTCCATACATACATACATACATACATACATGCATACATACATCCATGCATACATACATACATGAATACATACATATATACATACATACATACATTAATCTATACATGCATCCATACATGCATGCATCCATGCATGCATATAACAAAAATACACACATACATACATACATACATACATACATACATACATACATACATACATAAGTACTTACATAAATACATACATAATACATGCATACATACATAATACATACGTACATACATACATACAACATACATACATTTATACATACATAAATATATACGTACATATATAAATACATACATACATACCTACATTCTACGTACATACAACATACATACATACATACATACACCCATACGTACATCCATATATACAAACATACATACATACATACAACCCCATATACATACTACATACATACTTAAATCCATATGCATCCCACATGCATGCATCCATGCATAAAGCGTGCATACATACATACATACATACAGACATACATACATGCATACTTACATACAGACAGACATACATAAATACATACATAAATACATACATACATGCATCCAGACATACATACATTATCATCTACATACACATACATACATACATACATACATACATACATACATACATGCATCCATACATGCATGCATCCATGTATC
>CM046455.1:42129933-42277433 GCA_025506515.1 Flaveria trinervia | reverse complement strand
AAATCTAGTTCTTATAAAATACCAAAACACAAGGGTTTAAAGGGTAAATATGTAAATAAACTTAAATAAAACAAAAACCCCTAACCCTAATGCAACCTTCGGCCGCGATCAAGTGTCTAACCCCTCCCATCTTCGAAAATCAGCCAAGAACAAGCAATTTCGTGTGGTTTTGATTCGATTACAAGATATACAACACTTAGGAAGCATCGATTTCAAGCAATTACAAGTTTAAAGGTTAGATTTTTCATGTTTTGTGAAGTTCTTCATTATGGCCGAACCTTAGACTCGAAATTGATCCTTTTTAGGTCGAATTGGATGTTGTTTGATGATGTTAACATGTTAGTTAGATTGTATACATATTAGTTAATGTCGATTATGCAAGAATTCTATGTTTTTAGTGGATTGATCATGAACTTTGGTTATGAAGCAAACCCTAATTCGAAATTGTTGTGATTATGCATGATGAATGATTGTTTGATGAATGTTTGATGATTATTGGTTGTATGAATGTTAGAATACATTGATTATGCAAGAAAGTTGGGATTTTGATGCATTGTTCATAGGTTACTAAGAATAGTAACTTTATTGGCATGTAGTAGTGATCTAGTGATGGATTGATGTTATGGATGAGTTTATGATGATGATTAGATGCTAGATTGTTGTTATGAATGCTAGAAATCTTTAATTTGATGATGTTGATCATAGCTTGCCAAAAGTAGAAACTTTTGTTTATGAAGATTGTTAGATTGGGATGTTTAAGTGTTGTTGATCATGTCTAGATGTTTGTATGAGCTTGAAATGGTATATTATTGATGATTCATGTATGCTTTGGATGTTTGATAGATTTTGGGATATTCTTTTCCAAAAGGGAAACTTTATTTGTGTAAACGTTGAAGTAGATGTTATGACCATGTCTGGGATGTTAGGAGCCTGCTAGTATGTTCTAGGATAAATTCTAGTGTGATAGAACGTGTTAAATTAGTTGTATGGCATGCTTGGATAATCATGTGTGATATTTGGACCTTGGTGATCATGTATGGTTTGGATGTTGTGTAGTAGTAGGACATCATGCTCGGGTCTGGTAATTGATTGTTGTGATGTTGTGAATGCAATGCATATGCTTAAAGAATATGGTTATGATCATTATACACGCGTGCGGATCTGAGGCCCCTACTTAGTAGGATTGGCAGGGTTTTGGATGTGAAGTCGTGAGTGGCTTCACATGGCATGTGATGAATGGTTGAACTTTGTGTGACATGTTAGTTGTATTATAGCTAGTGGATATGTTAATGTTCTAGACTCGCATGACTTGTATAGTACTTGATTGTATGATGATCTATGTGATACACCTGGTTGATATAGCATACGTATGATACTATTTGAATGTTAATCATGTATGTTGTATGTGCTCATTGGCTTTATTTGAATTATAACTCATAATGTGACCAACGGGTCAACTAGGTCAAGCGTGTCTATTTGTCTGGAAGCTTGAGTCTTTGATTTTGGTATGATTAGGGTTTCACATGCCTTTTATTTACACGTACTTATGTACTCACATGATCTAGGTAACCTGTGAAGGTTGGCTATCCTCTCGTTTCTCAAAATAAACCCTAAGTACCTTTGCATACATCAGGTGAGTTCATGCCCCACACTTTATTTAATCTCTTTTGGGGGAGATAGCATACTGGTATTTATACGAACGCTTTTATTATTTAAGTTGTGTATAATACTAATATAGTGTTGTTTACCATGAGAAAAGTCCTCACACTTTTGAATTGTTAATATTTAATAGCGGGGAAACTTGGGTAGTACTGCTGGGTCTGACGAGCCCCACCTGTGTGACTCGAGGTCAACCGTGTGCAATTTGTCCTATTGATCATTGTCACGACATGGTAAGTCGTGACAGGAGGCAACAACTATCACAGTCAGCTTCAATTGCAAAATCACTATGTATTAATATTTACTGATAATAGACTACCTATCTATTACCATGCACTGCTTATATATATCACAACTGTTTACATGTTTATTGAACTCAAACTCTTGAACTCACCAACCTATGTGTTGACATTTTAGTATGCTTTTCTCAGGTCCTTAGCTTGCTTGCCATAGGAGCACTGCATGGTTCATTTCATTTTAACACACTATGCTTCAAGACAAGTTGACATTTTAACAATTATAGTTTACTCTTTGTTTGGCACTTGTTTTGCCATAAGTTATACTTTATTGACTTGGGTTGTTTTCAAAAACGCTTCCGCATTGTTTAAAGTTGGTATTTTGGTTAATTATGTTTAAATTATGGCATTTAGAGTCGTTCTGAGTAACTATTGACTGTGATCCTGGTTTGTTCGCACGCCTCGCGGTAAAACTCCGCAAGTGGATTTTGAGGGTGTGACAGATTGGTATCAGAGCCATTGGTTATAGGGAACTAGGTTGCATACACACTAGACTATAACCGCACACAGTTAATTAGTTACCTGTACCTTACTCCCATTTACTGTATACTCATTGGCATACACGTCACACTCTCTGCAGCATGGCATCGTCTTCAAGAGCTCCGGGTAAAAGACCCGAACCACCTACACGATCTGAATCCCTACCTCCCGCACCTGTACCTGATGATGGATTCGATTGGCCCAGACTGGCTTATCCCCGAGAGGAGATTGACTGGGATCAACCGTTCGCATTGATGAAGCGTGACCCTCCGCGAGACTGGCGTTCTTATCCTAGGTTTGTTGACCACATCATGTTTAGGGAGCGCGTACCCGTCCTAAAGCCAAGGACTAGGAACAATGCCAATCAACCCATGTTTTCACTCCCACGAATGGCGCAGTCCAACGAGCAATTGATTGCTGCACTGGATACTGAACAGCATCGTGTGAGACGACTCACGGGTGATGTCTGTACACTACAGCAAGAGGTGTACAACCTGAGACATCAATTGGACGAACTCAAGGAAGAACACGGGAAGATGCTGAACGGTTGTCACCATGTGCAAGATGGTGTTATGGCACTTCAAGGACGCGTGACTGCTCGTGAACAGCGGGACGCCATAGCCGATAATAGGATTGCCATTCTAGAAGCTCAACTAGCAGCACTCCAGATTGCTATAGCTCCTGCTCCTGTCGCAGACTCTGAGGATGAGGAGGATCCCGAGGAGGGACCCGAGGAAGAGGAACCGGAGGAGATGGAGGATGATAGTGATGGGTCAGACATTGTCGATTGACTTCTTTATATGACTTAGACTACGTATTGTTTTCTTTTGAAACCTATGTGGGAAGGGTTGTTTCCCCAAACGAACGACAAAAATTCAATTTTGACATTGCTAAATACATTGTGACTTAATGCAATTTATTTACTTTGGTTATTATTTTTGTTATAAATGTTGTGGTTGTGATGATACGTTATTTCTTTCATTACTGTTTACTACGCTTCAATGAGTTAAATGTGTATGATGTTACTCATTATTGTATTGTGAATATAAAGTGAAAAGAATGGATGCCGTGGCTCGTGGACGTGGACGTGGTCGTGGACGCGGACGTGGACGTGGCACTGGAGAACAGGGTGGTGGTGCTATTAACATGACTCCTGCGGAATTGGCTGCTCTAATTAATGAGCATGTTCAGGCGGCAGTGGCTGCTGCCCACGCGGGTCAGCCAGCAGGTAAACAATGACAGAAAAACAAATCTGATATCCTTTTAACTGTAGGGGATGTTTGATTAACGTGTGTTGTGTTAAAACAGGACCACCAGTGTGTACATACAAGTCCTTCATGGACTGTAAACCACAACCTACAGCGGTACAGAGGGTGTTGTAGGGCTTGTACGCTGGTTTGAGAAGACTGAGTCCGTTTTCTCCAAATGTAACTGTCCACCGGCGGATCAAGTAAAGTATGCCACCGGGACTTGGAGGGTGCTGCCTGTCTTGGTGGAACGTGCAAGTCCAGATGCTTGGACAAGCGATGGCAAATGGACTCCCCTAGAATGAGTTCAAGGATATGATGATCGAGGAGTACTGTCCTCGAAATGAGGTGCAAAAGTTGGAGATGGAATTCTGGCAGCTTAAGATGAAGGGTTCAGAAATTGAGGCTTACACGACCCGTACTCATGAGCTGGCCACATTGTGTCTAGGAATGGTTAATGAGACACATAAGAGAATCGAGCACTACATACGAGGATTGGTGCCTGAAATCGAAAGTATGGTAACAGCTTCTAACCCGACTACGATTCAGCAGGCCATCCAATTGCCCATAGACTTACTGATCAGGCGGTAGAGCAAGGGCGGTTACCCAAATGGGGCGCTGTGGTGAGCTTGCCCGACAACAAAAGGAAGGGGGATGCTCCCAGCAACAGCAATAACAAGTCATCATCATCATCGTCTGGCGGTCAACAACAATCCCAACAGCAGCAACAGCCAGTTCAGCAGTAGCGGCGGTTCGATAATAACCGCAATTTCAACCAAACTGCCCCAAATAACCAAGGACCCAGCGGTTACGGCGGCAGACATCCCAAATGCCCACGGTGTAACTACCACCATATGGGACGGTGTGATAACTTCAAGTGTCAACGTTGGAAAGATTGGACACGCTGCGAAGGATTGCCGTGGTGAACTAATGAAGAGGCCACAACAATCTCAAGAAACCCCCAAGGGTTGTTTTGAGTGTGGGAAAGAAGGGCATTACAAACGAAACTGCCCACAACTAAGAAGGAACGGAAATGGCAACAACAACAACAACAACACCAACAATCATGGGAACAACAACAACAATGGCAATAATAACAACAATGGTGGAAATGGCACTGGAAATGGTGGCAATAGAGATGGAGCCAAAGGGAGAGCCTTCGTCATTGGCTCAGGTGAGGCTCTAAATGATCCCACCACTGTTACTGGTAGATTCCCTGTTAATGGTTGTTTTGCTACGGTACTATTTGATACTGGAGCCGATAGGAGTTTTGTGTACTTAAAATTCTGTAGTCTTTTAAGTGATATACCCTCTGCTTTAGAATCTAAGTACACTGTGGAATTAGCCGACGTTAAACAAGTCCATGTAACGCATATCCTTAAAGACTGTAGGATAGAACTTGCTGGTCATACTTTCGCTATAGATCTCATGCCTGTTACGCTGGGGAGTTTTGATGTTGTGATAGGCATGGATTGGCTCTCTAGCAACCAAGCGGAAGTCATATGTCACGAGAAGATTATACGGATCCCGGTTGGTCATCAAATTCTTACCGACAAAGGTGATAGGAGTGGTGCTGTGATAGGCATCATCTCGTATATGAAAGCTCAAAAGTTGTTACGGAAGGGCCGCGTGGCTCTCCTAGCACTTGTAACCGATAAGCAAAAGGAGAAAAGAGAATAGAGGATATTCCCGTAGTACGCGACTTTCCGGAGGTGTTCCCAGAAGATCTTCCTGGATTACCACCGCACCGCCAAGTGGAATTGCAAATTGAGTTGACTCCCGGCACAGCTCCGATTGCTAGAGCACCTTATCGATTAGCACCAAACGAACTACAGGAGTTGTCGTCACAACTTCAGGAGCTTTTGGATAAGGGTTTTATTCGACCTAGTACATCACCTTGGGGAGCTCCTATACTCTTTGTTAAGAAGAAGGATGGCACATTCCGGTTGTGCATCGATTATCGAGAGTTGAACAAAGTAACAGTCAAGAACCGATACCCTTTACCTCGTATCGACGACTTGTTCGATCAGCTTCAAGGATCAAGCTATTACTCGAAGAATGACTTGAGATCTGGTTATCATCAACTCAGAGTTCGAGAAGAAGACATTCCCAAGACTGCATTTCGTACTCGTTATGGTCATTATGAGTTCTTGGTCATGCCTTTTGGGTGACTAATGCACCTACTGTGTTGATGGACCTCATGAACCGCGTGTGCAAACCTTATCTTGATCAGTTTGTCATTGTGTTCATCGATGATATACTGATATACTCTAGGACCAAGGAGGAGCATGAAGAACACTTACGAATGATCTTGGAACTGTTGAAAAATGAGCAACTGTATGCTAAATTCTCAAAGTGTGACTTTTGGATAAGAGAGGTATAATTCCTAGGTCATATTGTTAATGAGAAAGGAATACACGTTGATCCTGCCAAAATTGAGGCGATAAAGAATTGGACTACACCCAAAACACCAAGCGAGATAAGGCAATTTCTTGGATTAGCAGGATATTACCGCCGATTCATAGAAGGATTTTCTAAGATCGCACAACCTCTCACAGCCTTGACTCACAAAGGAACGACATACAAATGGGCTGAGAGTCAAGAATCAGCTTTCCAATTATTAAAACAAAAACTCTGTACTGCCCCGATATTAGCATTACCCCAGGGAGATGAACTTTGTGGTGTGATTGCGATCATCCATTCAAGGATTGGGTTGTGTCTTGATGCAACGAGACAAGGTGATAGCCTACGCTTCGAGACAACTAAAGGTTCACGAGAAGAACTATACTACCCATGACTTAGAATTGGGTGCAGTAGTTTTTGCCTTAAAGATCTGGAGACATTATTTGTACGTACCAAGTGCACTATCTACACCGATCACAAGAGTCTTCACATATCTTTGAGCAAAAAGAGTTGAATATGAGGCAGCGACGTTGGGTGGAACTACTAAATGATTATGATTGCGCAATAAGTATCATCCGGGAAGGCGAACGTAGTTGCCGATGCTTTAAGTAGGAAGGAAACAGCTAAACCCCGACGGGTGCGAGCTTTACAGCTTACTATCAGTACCCAACTGCCCGAACAAGTTAAGGAGGCACAAATAGAAGCTTAAAAGGTGGAAAATATTGGTTCTGAATTGTTAAGGGGAATGGATAAGCAGCTAGTGATGAAAGAGGATGGAATTCGGTATTTCATGGATAGACTTTGGGTGCCTGTTCATGGAAATCTGAGAGATTTAGTTATGAGCGAGGCACACAAATCTAAGTATTCTATACATCCTGGATCCGACAAGATGATTGTCATGACCTAAAGGCTCATTATTGGTGGCCTAACATGAAAGCGGATGTAGCTACGTAGTGAGCAAGTGTTTGACCTGCTCGAAGGTGAAAGTGGAATATCAAAAACCATCCGGACTATTACAACAACCCGAGATACCAATATGGAATGGGAACAAATCTCCATGGATTTTATTACTAAGCTACCCCGGACTAGTACTGGTTGTGACACGATATGGGTTATTGTGGATCGATTGACAAAGTCTGCTCATTTCCTTGCAATAAAGGAAACCGACAAGATGGAGAAGTTAACTCGCCTGTACCTCAAGGAGATCGTTTCGAGACACGGGGTACCGATCTCATTATTTCCGACCGTGACGCTCGTTCACGTCACATTTCTGGCAATCATTGAAGAAATCCTTGGGTACACGTTTGGATATGAGTACTGCATATCATCCACAAACGGATGGTCAGAGTGAGCGTACTATACAGACGTTGGAGGATATGCTACGTGCTTGTGTGATTGACTTCGGGAATAAATGGGAAATTCACCTGCCATTGGTGGAATTCTCTTATAACAACAGTTATCACACTAGTATACAGGCAGCACCTTTCGAGGCGTTGTACGGGAGAAAATGTCGATCACCGGTTTGCTGGGCAGAAATTGGTGATAGTCAGATAACAGGTCCCGAGTTAATTCATGAGACGACTGAGAAAATTATACAGATACGGAACCGTATGGCTGCAGCGCGAGACAGGCAAAAGAGTTTATGCTGACAAGAGACGAAACCCTTTAGAGTTTCAGTTGTTGGGACAAGGTTTTGTTGAAAGTCACACCATGGAAAGGCGTAGTTCGGTTTGTGGTAAACGGGGGAAACTAAATCCGAGGTACGTTGGACCATTTGAGATAGTGGAAGAATAGTCCAGTAGCCTATCGATTAGCCCTACCTGATTCGCTAAGTGGAATTCATGATGTATTTCACGTGTCAAACTTGAAGAAGTGCATAACTGATGAACAACGGTCGTACCACTAGAAGAAATTCAGGTGGTTGAACATTGCGTTTTATTGAGGAACCAGTGGAGGTTATGGACCGTGAGGTGAAAACACTTAAGCAAGCAAGATACCTATTGTTAAAATCCGTTGGAATTCGCGACGTGGACCGGAATTCACATGGGAACGGGAAGATCAAATGAAGCTTAAGTACCCTCAACTATTCGAAGGAACGATGCCAGCAGACGAAGGTATTGATTTAAATTTCGGGACGAAATTTCTTCAACATGGGGATGATGTGACAACTCATCCAAAACTCACACAATTCGATTTCTGTGTGCCAATGCAGTAGACCAATGATGGAAACCAGTGATGGAACACTCTCACCATGTAACGCAATTTTCGGGACGAAAATTTTTCAACATGGGGATAATGTGACATCCGGTAAATTTCCGTTACCAAGCTCCGTTAGTTCCGTTAAGTCTTGTATACAGTGTCGTGAGCACACACTAGTTGTCGTTGAACGTTGGTGACCTAATAATAATGAATAATGTTAATTTGTTGTGAATCTAAGTGATATGTGAATATTGGGTTATGTTTTAGTGTTTACACATTTAAAACGGTTAATTAAAGAATTTATCGCGTAAAGCGGAAACGTGTCTATTTGTTCGTATGTCTTGTTTTTATAAAGATAAGTATATAATGAATTATAAGTTTAATCGGTATGTTATGAAGTTAAAAACACTTTACAAAGGTTAAAGTATAGTTTTTATAAATCCAAAACACAAGGGTTTTAAAGGTAAATATGTAAATAAAACTTAAATAAAACAAAAACCCAAACCCTAATGCACCTTCGGCCGCGATCAAGTGTCTAACCCATCCCATCTTCGAAAGTCAGCCAGAGATTAAGACAAGCAATTTAGTGTGTGTGGGGTTTGATTTGATACAAGATATACAAAAAAAAAACACTAGGAACATAGATTTCAAGCAATTACAAGTTTAAAGGTTAGATTGTTTCATCTGTTGTTGTGAAGTTCCTTCATTATGGCCGAAACTTAGACTCGAAATGATCCTTTTTAGGTCGAAGGAGTGTTTGATGATTTAACATTTAGTAGATTGTATACATATTAGTTAAAGTCGATATTTATGCAGAATTCTATGTTTTTAGTGGATTGATCATGAACTTTGGTATGAGGAAAAACCCTAATTCGAAAATGGTTGTGATTGTTGGTTTTGTAGATGTAAATCAAAGACATATTAGCTATTAACATGTAAAACGCAGCGGATTTTCAGCTCAAATAAGGGTTAATGTATCATATACATTATGTTAAAGCAAAACCCAAAACAAGGATCTTATTATATGGAATAACACACTATCACAACATACATATATCAACCATATATACTACCTTTAGAAACGTGGAATGGAGGTTAGGAGATGATGTTGAATGTCAAGACTTCAAAGTAGAAATCCTCAAGAGATGATACCCCAAGCTTCCTCCAAACACCCACTTGCTAGGTCTTGCAACACCAACCTCAAAGACACTCTTGAGGATCGATTTTCCAGCCAAAAACACACTTGTTTTGAGCTGGAAATGCTTCTATTTTCTGCTCCAAAACCGAGTTCTATGGAGAGATTGGAGAGAAATTACTTTCTATGTGTGTGTGAGAGAATGTGTAATCTTGGAAGAGTGTTGTAATGAATAAAGTTTGCAAGAACCAAGATGTACATCAAGAGCCTTGCATGCCCCAAGGGCGGCCGAAATGTGGACAAGAGGGTCCCTCTCAATTTTGAATTTTTTATCCAAAACACACTATTGATTTTATAAGATTAAAACCCTTTTATCTTATAAAATTAATACACTTTTGTTTAATATTATTTAACCAACTTAAATAATAAAAACAAGTAATTTCTCATGAACAATTATCCATATAATGTTGTTCATCATCAAAAGCAATGTTTTAGAAAACCGGTTTCTATGTTGGTGCTTATAAATATTTGTTTGATCTTATCAACGAATAATATTTATCGGTGTTTGTTTTGCTTGTTATTGGGTATGACCCGACTTGGATCATATCACACTAGCCACATCAATTTAGTATGTATCTTGGGCAGATCAAATCCTTCAATCTCCCACTTGCACAAGATTCATAGAGAATTGATGCAAGTAGCAAATAACGCCTAGCAACGGTTTGCTACCCCTAATGTATATGACTAAGTGCCATTCAATAACATCATCCCTTTCAAGTACCCTACTTGAATATGATTTAGGTGAATAAATCATTTATCCTTTTGTTACAGATGTCATGTTAAATCCTAGAGACATAGAATAGTCATTCTCCGTTGATTTAACTTTAACAGGCCTTAGACATCTAACTCTTAACGAATAAGAGGAACAAATTCCATCTTGACTACATACGTCTCTCACAATCACCTTATATTATACCCGAACTCAGCCTTATGTACTGCCATATTTCAGAACAGCAAAGAACTAACTTAAAGTACAATACTTGGTGAATATCAAGACCCAATATGTATCTCAGGTATGAGGATACAATGATATTCGCCTTTACTCAATATCTCTTATGACTAATCACAAAGATTCCATGCAGAATAATTGAGAGCGGGTCAGTCCAATATCCATATCCCATAGATATCAATGAACCTTGGTAGCAACGTCTTGCTCTATATTCATACTTAGTGAATATCAACCAATCCAAGTTCATTATAGTCTTACATTCATAGTTGTTCCCACAAGTACGATCGACTACGGACGTTTTAGAATAACTTACTTATTCACGGATTTAAACATGTTAAAATAGAAGAACAAATGAAAATTATAACCAATAATTAAGTCAAATTACATAAGTTCCAATATCCAAATACAAAATTTGATCAAGTCCAATTACTAGAATATCGAAGTCCTAAGGCCCAAGTATGACTTTCATGCTTTGACCTGTCTAGGAGCTTCGTGAATGGATCCGCAATGTTTTGATCGGTGTGAACTTTGCGAATACATATCTTTCCCTTTTCAACTTCATCCCTAATGTAGTTGAATCTCCGTTCAATGTGCCGAGTCTTTTGATGAGCACGAGGTTCCTTGATTTGAGCAATCGCGCCCTCGTTGTCACAAAAGATCTCTAGGGGGTCTTGAATGGTAGCAACGACCCCTAGATCAGCAATGAACTTCCTAAGCCACGCAGCTTCTTGAGCTGCCAGTGAAGCGGCGATGTATTCAGATTCTGTTGTAGATAATGCCACTACATCTTGCTTTGAGCTCTTCCAAGAGACCGCTCCTCCATTCATAATGAAGACATATCCCGACTGTGATCGAGAATCATCTCGATCAGTTTGGAAACTTGCATCTGTGTAACCCTTTACCACGAGCTCCTCCTCACCAGATCCATATATTAAGAACATATCCTTAGTGTTCCTAAGGTATTTCAAAATACTCTTAACAGCCATCCATGACTATTACCAGGATTCTGCTGATATCTGCTTGTCATACTTAGAGCATATGACACGTCCGGCCTAGTACATATCATTGCATACATGATGGATCCTATAGCAGACGCATATGGGACTCCACTCATTCTTTCTTGTTCAACCTTTGAACTAGGGCATTGAGATGAGCTCAATATAGTCCCCTTTTGAATAGGTACCAGACCTTTCTTAGAATTCTCCATCTTGAACCTTTTCAAGATCTTATCAATGTATGCACTTTGGTTTAAACTATCAGTCGTCTTGATCTATCCCTATAGATCTTTATACCCAAAATATAGGTGGCTTCACCAAGATCTTTAATGGAAAAACAGCTTCCAAGCCAGGCTTTTACACCATCCAAGGTTGGAATGTCGTTTCCAAATAGTAAAATGTCATCAACATATAATACAAGGAAGGTGATAGTGCTCCCACTAGCTTTCTTATATACACAGGCTTCATCAGCGTTTTTGATGAAGCCAAATTTCTTTACTTCATCATCAAAACGGTGATTCCAGCTTCTTGATGCTTGTTTCAATCCATAGATTGACTTCTTTAACTTGCATACCTTTTCAGGATGTTTTGGATCGACAAAACCTTCAGGCTGTTTCATATGGACATCTTCCTCAAGATATCCATTAAGGAAAGCGGTTTTGACGTCCAATTGCCATATCTCATAGTAATATGCTGCTATGGCAAATAATATCCTAATAGACTTTAGCATTGCCACAGGTGAAAAGGTTTCATCATAATCAACCCCTTGAGTTTGAGTGAAACCTTTTGCTACAAGTCTAGCTTTATAGGTATCCAAGTTTCCATGCATATCGGTTTTCTTCTTGAAAACCCACTTACTCCCAACTATCTTGGACTTAAGAGGTGGTGTAACCAATTCCCAGACTTGGTTATCATACATGGATTGCATCTCAACGTTCATGGCTTCTTGCCATTTGTCACAATCAGGTTTTGATATTGCATCTTGGTATGTGGTTGGTTCATCTGAATCTACCACATAGCATCCATCCATGAAAAATCCATATCTCTCAGGAGGAACACTAATTCTACCAGATCTGCGAACGTTTTGTGTATTTTGATCATCCATATGATCATTCTCAACATCCTCATGTTGATTGCTAGTATTAACCAATTGTGTATCTTCTTGTGAATCATGAACCTCTTCAAGTTCCACTGTTCTTCCGCTAGTTTCTTCCAAAAGAAACTTAGTTTCCAAGAACTCTGCCTTTCGAGCAATAAACACTTTCTGCTCTGTCGGATCATAGAAATAATATCCAATACAATCTCTAGGATATCCGATGAAGATACACTTCGTGGATCGCCCTTCCAGTTTGTTCTGAGTGTATTGCTTAGGATAAGCTTCACACCCCCAAACTTTCAAATATGATAATGATGGAACCCTTCCATGCCATACTTCGAAAGGTGTCCTTTCCACTTTCTTGGTTGGGGCCATATTTAAAATACGGGCCGCGGAGAGCAACGCGAAACCCCAAAATGACAGAGGTAGTGTACTTCTAGCCATCATAGATCGAACCATATCCAATAGAGTTCGATTCCTCCTCTCAGACACACCATTATGTTGTGGTGTTCCAGGTGGAGTTAGTTGTGAGACAATCCCACAACTTCTAATATCTACTTGAAATTCACTACTTAGGTATTCACCTCCTCTATCTGTGCGAAGAACCTTGACCGTTTTGTTCAGTTGATTTTCAACTTCATTCTTGAATATTTTGAACATTTCAAAAGATTCATGTTTGTGTCTTAACAAGTACACATACCCATAACGACTATAATCATCGGTAAAGGTAATGAAGTATCTTTCACCATTCCTAGTCATTGGTTTAAAAGGTCCACATACATCCGAATGTATGATCCCTAATAAATCTTTCGCCCTTTCATTAGTCCCACTAAAAGGGGCCTTGTCATTTTACCTTGTAAGCAAGACTCGCACACATCGAATGAATCATTTTCATGGTTTTCAAAAGACCATTCTTTTGAAGTTTATGCATACGATTCTTATTTATGTGTCCAAGGCGACAATGCCAAAGATAGGAATCACTCAAATCTAATTTGAGCCTTTTGGTGGTTGCTTGGTACATTGAGCTATCATATGTTGTGTTATCATGAACCAATTCATAAATACCATTACAAGGAATAGCCTTAAAATAAAACACATGATTCAAAATAACATGAATATCATTGTCAACAAATTTGAAATCATAATCATATTGTCTTAAACGGGAAACAGAAATGATGTTCCTAGTCAAACTAGGAGCATACAAATATTCCTTAAAATAACTTCCAAACCACTTGGAAGCTTCAAAACATAGTCTCCTTGGGCTTCCACATGAACCTTTGCACCATTGCCCATGAAGAGACTAACTTCCCCTTTTGAATAATGCTTACTTCTTTTGAACCCCTGCAACAAATTGCAAATATGAGTTCCACATCCGGTATCTAATACCCATGTGTTAGAAGAAATAACATTTAGCTCAACATGTATCATAAAGATTGTACCTGAGGTTTGCCCGTCCCTCTTCGACCTCAACGCTTTGAGATAGACCGGACAATTGCGTTTCCAATGGCCTACCTCACCACACTCAAAACAAGGGTCATCTTGAGCAACCTTTTGCTTCTTTTCTTTTGGTTTGGGGGGTTCCATTTTTGCCTTTCCCTTTCCTTTGACGTGCCCCTTCCCTTTGGCAATGCTTGCCTTAGGGTTGGGGAGGTGCCTCTTCCTACTACCTCCTTCATTGATCGTAAGGACCGGCAGAACCTTTCTACCCATGCCCGCCTCGGCCGTTTTTAGCATTGAATGAAGCTCACCAATGCTCTTGTCCCAACCATTCATGTTATAGTTCATAACAAAACTATCAAACTTCTTTGATAGAGAGTTGAGGATCAAATCCGTTGCCAACTCGTTGGACACACGACAGTTAAGCCTTTCGAGGCGATCAATGTGGCTCTTCATCTTAAGAACGTAGGATGACACCGATTGGGTCTCGTCCATCCGACATGCATGGAGCGCTCGAACCGTTTCGAAGCGCTCTACCCTTGATTGTTGTTGGAACATTTCCTTCAACTGGGTGATCATGTCAAAGGCATTGTGGTTTTCAAAGTCCTTTTGCAAGTCGGGAATCATACTCGCTAGCATGAGACATGAGACTTGCACGGAGTCCTCGGTGTACTTGACCCACTCGGCAAAGGCCTCAACGTCACTCTCATCGGGTTGATCGGGAATGGGATCGTCTAACACATAGGACTTCTTTTCTTGCTTGAGAACTATTCTCAAGTTTCGATACCAATCCATGAAGTTCCCATGGTTTAGACGTTCCTTTTCGAGGATCGTTCTTAGTGATAGGTTATGGACGGTCGGGATAGCGTTGTTATTGTTAGCCATCTACAATATTACAAAGTTCAAATTTAGTATTTCGATGTTTAAGCAATTTTTAATTATTAATACCTTTTACGTCTCATAGACAATTAATAATTAAAACTAGAATCCAACGTTACATTTAAATATCGGTTAGGTGACCTTTATCCCTTTATTTAAATTAACAAGGTAGTCAACGTTTTGACAATTGTAACCCATTACAATTTCTAGTTTTTATGGGATCGTTTTAAACATCTTATGTTTAGTTTGGCATGTTAATCCCATCAACACCGTTTGTACGTCATGCTTCGGTGATCCTAATGCATGATTTCCAAATCAAGTCGTCCTACTTAGACACACAGGTGGTATCACTAATATAAGTGGTTAGGTGACCTTTATCCCACAAATATAGTAATTTCACCTCAACTTCTCAAGTTTCTACATTTATGGTTAGGTGACCTTTATCCCATAAATAAGTTACAAGTGAATTGAGTGTTGTTTAAAAGGATGGTGTTAAACTTGTTTTTTTTTTAAAAAAAAGGGTTTTGAAGTTTCTAAAACTTAGTTATAGAAAACCTTTTATACCATACAACTTGTATGCATTCAAATGCATGGTATTATTTGAAAAACAATTTTAAGGTTCCTTTTAATAAAACCCATTTTATTAAATCATTAACCCTTAATAAATCATTTTATTAATCCATTTAATGATTATAAAGAACCATTTTTATGCTTGATGCGCCTATAGTGTTAAACTAGTTTGTCAATATTCAATCCAAACAAACACAACCAAGATAACCAAACAAACAAGCAAACATAATATAATAAGTGCACAACCAAAGCCAATATTTTGAACACACTTGCTTGCCATAACAAGTGTGTTAAGGAGTCAATCCAAAGGTAAAACATGACACATTGTTGAGTTGATGAACTCCCACTTGAACTTGCATCCAAATGCTTCAAGTATGCCTTTTGTGTTGTGATTCCATCATCATCTTTAGGCTTCCTTTATGTGTTACAAAACAGCCCCCAAAAGCTTATTACATAGAAAAGGTCCTAATACATTTTTCTAGTAAAAAAGATACAAGCTAATCTATTTATTACATACCAAATGAAATAAATAAATTACATATGCTTTATTACATCCAAATGAAACACAATCACAAATAATCAATCACAGGTCATGGCTAGGCTTTGTGCACTTAGAACACATCCAAAACAAGTCCAAAACGATAATGTGGCAGCCCCTTTTTACCCAAGTTTTTGGCCAACACAAACCAAGAACATGTGGGTTTATGTCCAAACAAACAAACCATCATATGATCTATATTTTTCAAGATCTTTACATGCATATAAAGTAATATCTTGAAAACAAAGGGACTTCCATGAAAAAGAAATTTCCAGCCCACTTTTTAGAGAAAAAGGACCCGAAAATTTCATGTTGGAAGCATGTATCCATATAATCCGGCTCTAGATGCCATTGTTGGGTTTTGTAGATGTAAATCAAAGACATATTAGCTATTAACATGTAAAACGCAGCGGATTTTCAGCTCAAATAAGGGTTAATGTATCATATACATTATGTTAAAGCAAAACCCAAAACAAGGATCTTATTATATGGAATAACACACTATCACAACATACATATATCAACCATATATACTACCTTTAGAAACGTGGAATGGAGGTTAGGAGATGATGTTGAATGTCAAGACTTCAAAGTAGAAATCCTCAAGAGATGATACCCCAAGCTTCCTCCAAACACCCACTTGCTAGGTCTTGCAAACCAACCTCAAAGACACTCTTGAGGATCGATTTTCCAGCCAAAAACAACACTTGTTTTGAGCTGAAATGCTTCTATTTTCTGCTCCCAAAACCGAGTTCTATGGAGAGATTGGAGAGAAATTACTTTCTATGTGTGTGTGAGAGAATGGGTAATCTTGGAAGAGTGTTGTAATGAATAAAGTTTGCAAGAACCAAGATGTACATCAAGAGCCTTGCATGCCCCAAGGGCGGCCGAAATGTGGACAAGAGGGTCCCTCTCAATTTTGAATTTTTTATCCAAAACACACTATTGATTTTATAAGATTAAAACCCTTTTATCTTATAAAATTAATACACTTTTGTTTAATATTATTTAACCAACTTAAATAATAAAAACAAGTAATTTCTCATGAACAATTATCCATATAATGTTTCATCATCAAAAGCAATGTTTTAGAAAACCCGGTTTCTATGTTGGTGCTTATAAATATTTGTTTGATCTTATCAACGAATAATATTTATCGGTGTTTGTTTTGCTTGTTATTGGGTATGACCCGACTTGGATCATATCACACTAGCCACATCAATTTTGTATGTATCTTGGGCAGATCAAATCCTTCAGTGATTATGCATGATGATGATTGTTTGATGAAGTCGATGATTAATTGGTTGTATGAATGTTAGAATACATTATATGCAAGAAAGTGGGTTGGGATTTTGAGCATTGTTCATAGGTTACTAAGAATAGTAACTTTTTTGGCATTGTAGTAGTGACTAGTGATGGATTGATGTTTGGATGAGTCATGATAGATTAGATGCAGATTGTTTTTATGAATGCTAGAAATCTTTATTGATGATGTTGATCATAGCTTGCCAAAAGTAGAAACTTTTGTTTATGAAGATTGTTAGATTGGGATGTTTAAGTGTTGGTGATTTTTATCATGTCTAGATGTTTGTATGAGCTTGAATTGGTATATTATTGATGATTTCATGTATGTTTGGATGTTTGATAGTTTTGGGATATTCTTTCCCAAAAGGGAAACTTTATTTGTGTAAACGTTGAAGAAGGATGTTATGACCATGTCTGGGATGTTAGGAGCCTGCTAGTATGTTTAGGATAAATTCTAGTGTGATAGAACGTGAAATTAGTTGTATGGCATGCTGGATAATCATGTGTGATATTTGGACCTTGGATCATGTATGGTTTGGATGTTGTGTAGTAGTAGGACATCATGCTTGGTCTGGTAATTGATGTTGTGATGTGTGTGAATGCAATGCATATGCTTAAAGAATATGGTATGATCATTATACACGCGTGCGGATCTGAGGCCCTACTTAGTAGGATTGGCAGGGTTTAGGATGTGAAGTCGTGAGTGGCTTCACATGGCATGTGATGAATGGTTGAACTTTGTGTGACATGTTAGTTGTATTATAGCTAGGGATATTAATGTTCTAGATTCGCATGACTTGTATAGTACTTGATGTATGATGATCTAAGTGATACACCTGGTTGATATAGCATATGTATGATACTATTTGAATGTTAATCATGTATGTTGTATGTGCATTGGCTTTATTTGAATTATAACTCATAATGTCACCAACGGGTCAAACGGGTCAACTAGGTCAAAGTGTGTCTTTTGTCTGGAAGCTTGAGTCTTTGATTTTGGTATGATTAGGGTTTCACATGCCTTTATTTACACGTACTTATGTACTCACATGATCTTGGTAACCTGTGAAGGTTGGCTATCCTCTCGTTTCTCAAAATAAACCCTAAGTACCTTTGCATACATCAGGTGAGTTCATGCCCCACACTTTATTTAATCTCTTTTGGGGAGATAGCATACTGGTATTTATACGAACGCTTTTATTATTTAAGTTGTGTATAATACTAATATAGTGTTGTTTACCATGAGAAAAGTCCTCACACTTTTGAATTGTTAATATTTAATAGCGGGGAAACTTGGGTAGTACTACTGGGTCTGACGAGCCCCACCTGTGTCACTCGAGGTCAACCGGGTGCAATTTGTCCTATTGATCATTGTCACGACATGGTAAGTCGTGACAGGAGGCAACAACTATCACAGTCAGCTTCAATTGCAAAATCACTATGTATAATATTTACTGATAATAGACTAGCTATCTATTACCATGCACTGCTTATATATATCACAACTGTTTACATGTTTATTGAACTCAAACTCTTGAACTCACCAACCTATGTGTTGACATTTTAGTATGCTATTCTCAGGTCCTTAGCTTGCTTGCCATAGGAGCACTGCACGGTTCATTGCATTTTAACACACTATGCTTCAAGACAAGTTGACATTTTAACAATTATAGTTTACTCTTTGGTTTGGCACTTGTTTTGCCATAAGTTATACTTTATTGACTTGGGTTGTTTTCAAAAACGCTTCCGCATTGTTTAAAGTTGGTATTTTGGTTATTATGTTTAAATTATGGCATTTAGAGTCGTTCTGAGTAACTGTTGACTGTGATCCTGGTTTGTTAACACGCCTCGCGGTAAAACTCCGCAAGTGGATTTTGAGGGTGTGACAGATTGGTATCAGAGCCATTGGTTATAGGGAACTAGGTTGCATACACACTAGACTATAACCGCACACAGTTAATTAGTTACCTGTACCATACTCCCATTTACTGTATACTCATTGGCATACACGTCACACTCTCTGCAGCATGGCATCGTCTTCAAGAGCTCCGGGTAAACGACCCGAATCACCTACACGATCTGAATCATACATACATGCATTCATACATATATACATACATACATTAATCTATACATGCATCCATACATGCATGCATCCATGCATGCATATATACAAAAATACACACATACATACATACATACATACATACATACATAAATACTTACATAAATACATACATAAATACATGCATACATACATAAATACATACGTACATACATACATACATACATACATACATACATACATACATACATACATACATACATACATACATACATACATACATAAATACATACGTACATATATAAATACATACATACATACATACATTCATACGTACATACATACATACATACATACATACATCCATACGTACATCCATACATACAAACATACATACATACATACAAACCCACATACATACATACATACATACATACTTAAATCCATATATGCATCCATACATGCATGCATCCATGCATACATGCGTGCATACATACATACATACATACATACAGACATACATACATGCATACATACATATAGACAGACATACATAAATACATACATAAATACTTACATGAATACATACATAAATACATACATACATGCATAAATACATACGTACATACATACATACATACATACATACATATATACATACATAAATACATACATACATATATAAATACATACATACATACATACATACGTACATACATACGTACATACATACATCCATACGTACATCCATACATACATACATACATACATATATACATACATACAAACCCACATACATACATACTTAAATCCATATATGCATCCATACATGCATGCATCATGCATACATGCGTGCATACATACATACATACATACATACATACATACATACATACATGCATACATACATACAGACAGAAATACATAAATACATACATAAATACTTACATGAATACATACATAAATACATACATACATGCATCCAGACATACATACATACATACATACATACATACATACATACATACATACATACATACATACATGCATCCATACATGCATGCATCAATGTATCCATGCATGCATACATGCATACATACATACATATATACATACATACATACATACATACATACATACATACATACATACATACATACATACATACATACATACATACATACATACATACATACATACATACATACATACATACATACATACATACATACATACATACATACATACATACATATATACATACATACATACATACATACATACATACATACATACATACATACATACATACATATATAATGTTGCACCCTGAAAGGATCATACATGCCAACTCAATGGGTGATTAGATGATTGCTTTGCTGGAATCCCTTAAGTCCAAGAAGAAATGCGGATGAAAATCCTGCTAAGGAAAATAACAAGTGTTGTCTTCCGCATTTGTCAATGCAGAAGACATAATGCAAATACGGACAAGTATTTTCTCTTCCGCAATGACAAATGCGGAAGACTAAAAGTTAATGCGGACAAGACTTTGCTCATCCGCATTTGACAAATGCGGATGACCGAAAAAATGCGCATAAGTATTTGTTCATCCGCATTAACTAATCCGGATGACCAACATTCTAATAGGGATATTCAAGTGAAGAAATGTTGATCAAGTTAACTCATCCGCATTCGTCAGTGTGGATGAACAAGCATAGATGCGAATGAAGACTTAGACTAGTTCTGATGTAGTAGTTTAGGGGTAGTTTAGTCATTTTGTAAATGGCATCTTGTCTGCCTATAAATAGAATACATAACCTCGTACTTGATGTGACGGCTGATAGATAGAGAATTTTTGTTGTAATTATTCTCTGTAATTTATCAACTTTCATATATATAATACAAAAGCATTAATGAGTAATTTTCTTGCATTGAATGTTCTTTGATTGTTTGTTTCTGTCATTCAATCATTGACTTGATTACCATATTTGATTCACAATAAGAATCTCACTCTTACTCAACCCCAATCAATTAGTATCAGAGCTTTGGCTCTCGATTCTCTTTCAGATCTGCGCAAGAACTGAATAGAATTTGATTGATCTGGTAATTGAGTTGCTAGTAGAGTATATTATCTTCTCTACTTAGTAAACAACAGAAAATACTCTTGTCAACACATACTCACCAAAATACTCACAACAGCAAGAAACTCAATACCATTACAGATCTGGTTCTGAAATCTGTTTGAACAGTTTGGACTAGTTGGACTAATCAATCCTAAGTATCATCTAAATCTATATTATACCAGTTAAACACATAGTTAAAATGGATTCTAACAGCTACTCAGAACTTGGTCATACACGTAAACCTCCAATGCTTAAACATAAATCTGAGTTTAAACAGTGGAAAATCAATTTTAGAAATTACATCACAGGTGTAGATCCTGATTTCTAGATCTCAATATGCAAGGGGCCACACATCCCTATTACTCTGTCTGCAGATCAAGCTGTAATATACATGACTGCTAGAATACCCATTGAAGATCTAACTTAGAAGAAGAAGACTACAAGAAAATCAAGATAGACCTCAAAGCCTACTTGAAGATGGATGTGCCAAAATGATTAGAGAAGTATGGAACTGCAAAAGCTGTGTGGGATGCACTAAAAATCATGTGTGAAGGAAGCAGTGAGGTGGCTGAAATCAACAAGGACAAGCTTGTTAATCAGTATGAAACATTCCACCACACCAAGGGAGAATCAATATCTAAACAACTGTACAGATTTGTACAGTTAGTAAATGACTTGGAAATCATGGGAGTCACTTACAATATTAAAGAATTAAACAAAAAGATGTTTCACAGTCTCCCTGAATGCTGGAAACAAAATGTAACCATGCTGAAAGATACTCTTGATCTTGAGAGTACTACTTTAGACATCATGATAGCCAAAATTAAAGCTTTAGAACTTGATGAAAGAAGCAGAAATCTTGGTGGACCAAGAGTGATTGAGGCTTACAAATTTCCATGAGAATCTCATTCTGTGGAAAATGCCTTCATCACTAAGGAAGATGATCTTATCTCATCAAGAGATCAAAAGAACAACATTGGGTTCATTGCAGCTCCACCAATCAATCATCCTTCAACCTCATCTCAAACACCTAGAGTCACTGCTGCTACTCAAACTTCCAGAGTCACTGCTGCTCCTCAAACTAATCCTGAAGACTCAAGATCAGAAGAACAAAAGGCAACTTACAATGCATTTGTTGCAAGCTATGAAGCCTACTTGGGAGGAAGACTCACTTCTGCTCATCTAATTCAAGAAGATCTGGAGGAAATGGATCCAGATGATGTGGAAGAAAAGGATCTAAAATGGCAAATGTCCATGATTGCAATGAGAGCTAATAAATTCTTCAGAAAAGGAAGAAAGCTGAGCCTGAATGAAAATTCAAAACTTGGATATGATAAATCCAAGGTGAAATGCTTCAACTATGGCATGGCTGGCTACTTCTTAAAAGAATGCAATGCCCCCAAGAGAAACAACTATCAAAGAAACAATCCAGGCCAATCATCCTCACAACCTAACTCAAGCTTTCACTCAAAAACCAACAGTAGTAGTATCATCAACACCAATCATATCAGAATCCACCTCAACTGACAAATCAAGCTTATGGACGCAGTCAGTCTTCAGCCAGTGCTCTAGTGATAAAGCAAGATGGAGTATGTGACTGGAGTGTGTATGTAGAGGAAGTCAAGCCTCAATTTCAAAATCATGCTCTTGTGGCTCACGTCAATGATGGACCATCTCTAATGCCTACTAAGGTAAAATCTAACCTTGTAGTGAAAACTGCATTAATGATTTGAAAGGGTATAGGGAGCATAACCACAAACTGGCTGATAAAATCAAAGAAGAAAAGGTAAAGTCAGAGATGATGAAGAGAGAAATAAATAACTTTGAAATCAAAATTGAATCTCTCATCTCTGACATAGAAAAACTGCATGGTGAGAAGTACACTCTTGCAGCTGAGAATGAGCTACTTATTAAAAAGTTAGCTCAATCAAAGGCTCAACAATCTATGACTGAAGTGAAACTTGAAAGTTTCAAATGTCTTCAGTCAAGCTGCAAGAGATGCTTGATTCCTAAAAGGATCCAAAGGACATGTCAAGGATTTGGTATAGTTCATGTCCTCACCATACAATGACAACTACACTATCATGCCTAAATCTATCACTCTCTGAAGCAATTGAACCTAAACTAGGGAAACTAAATCTATAGTAAAACAGGTGACCAATCCTCAAAACAACCTGATGTTTATATTGAAACCAATGAGGATAAGATCAAGTTAGGCACCCAATCAAAATCAAAGAGGGTTTAGACAAGACAGTGAGTGTCATGAAACATCAAGCCCTGTAAAAGCAATTGTACCTTTTATAAAATTCCTACTATTGTTTTACAAGGCAAAAAGAATATGTGAAAACAGTGAAACCAACTACTCAGAGTATTTGATAATGAGATTATATCTCCAAAAAATCAAGCAAACAGAAAGGTTTCATTGCAAAAGAAACAAACAGTAACACTGAGTTCAAGACATAAAACATCATCAGACCCTCAGTCTTCAAGATTAAGGTAGGGAGTGTGTTGGGTTTTGTAGATGTAAATCAAAGACATATTAACTATTAACATGTAAAACGCAGCGGATTTTCAGTTCAAATAAGGGTTTATGTATCATATACATATGTTAAAGCAAAACCCAAAACAAGGATCTTATTATATGGAATAACACACTATCACAACATACATATATCAACCATATATACTACCTTTAGAAACGTGGAATGGAGGCTAGGAGATGATGTTGAATGTCAAGACTTCAAAGTAGAAATCCTCAAGAGATGATACCCCAAGCTTCCTCCAAACACCCACTTGCTAGGTCTTGCAACACCAACCTCAAAGACACTCTTGAGGATCGATTTTTCCAGCCAAACAACACTTGTTTTAAGCTGGAAATGCTTCTATTTTCTGCTCCAAAAATCCGAATTCTATGGAGAGATTAGAGAGAAATCCTTTCTATGTGTGTGTGAGAGAAGGTGTATTCTTGGAAGAGTGTTGTAATGAATAAAATTTGCAAGGACCAAGATGTACATCAAGAGCCTGCAAGCCCCAAGGGCGGCCGAAATGGACTTGGAGGGTCCCTCTCATTTTTGAATTTTTATCCAAAAAACACACCCTTGTTCTATGATTTATAAGATTAAAACCCTTTTATCTTATAAAATTAATACACTTTTGTTTAATATTATTTAACCAACTTAAATAATAGAAACAAGTAATTTCTCATGAACAATTATCCATATAATGTTGTTCATCATCAAAAGCAATGTTTTAGAAAACCCGTTTCTATGTTGGTGCTTATATTTATTTGTTTGATCTTATCAACGAATAAATATTTATCGGTGTTTGTTTTGCTTGTTATTGGGTATGACCCGACTTGGATCATATCACACTAGCCACATCAATTTAGTATGTATCTTGGGCAGATCAAATCCTTCAATCTCCCACTTGCACAAGATTCATAGAGAATTGATGCAAGTAGCAAATAACGCCTAGCAACGGTTTGCTACCCCTAATGTATATGACTAAGTGCCATTCAATAACATCATCCCTTTCAAGTACCCTACTTGATATGATTTAGGTGAATAAATCATTTATCCTTTTGTTACAGATGTCATGTTAAATCCTAGAGACATAGAATTGTCATTCTCCGTTGATTTAACTTTAACAGGCCTTAGACATCTAACTCTTAACGAATAAGAGGAACAAATTCCATCTTGACTACATACGTCTCTCACAATCACCTTATATTATACCCGAACTCAGCCTTATGTACTGCCAATATTTCAGAACAGCAAAGAACTAACTTAAAGTACAATACTTGGTGAATATCAAGACCCAATATGTATCTCAGGTATGAGGATACAATGATATTCGCCTTTACTCAATATCTCTTATGACTAATCACAAAGATTCCATGCAGAAATAATTGAGAGCGGGTCAGTCCAATATCCATATCCCATAGATATCAATGAACCTTGGTAGCAACGTCTTGCTCTATATTCATACTTAGTGAATATCAACCAATCCAAGTTCATTATAGTCTTACATTCATAGTTGTTCCCACAAGTACGATCGACTACGGACGTTTTAGAATAACTTACTTATTCACGGATTTAAACATGTTAAAATAGAAGAACAAATGAAAATTATAACCATATAATTAAGTCAAATTACATAAGTTCCAATATCCAAATACAAAATTGATCAAGTCCAATTACTAGAATATCGAAGTCCTAAGGCCCAAGTATGACTTTCATGCTTTGACCTGTCTAGGAGCTTCGTGAATGGATCCGCAATGTTTTGATCGGTGTGAACTTTGCGAATACATATCTTTCCCTTTTCAACTTCATCCCTAATGTAGTTGAATCTCCGTTCAATGTGCCGAGTCTTTTGATGAGCACGAGGTTCCTTGATTTGAGCAATCGCGCCCTCGTTGTCACAAAAGATCTCTAGGGGGTCTTGAATGGTAGCAACGACCCCTAGATCAGCAATGAACTTCCTAAGCCACGCAGCTTCTTGAGCTGCCAGTGAAGCGGCGATGTATTCAGATTCTGTTGTAGATAATGCCACTACATCTTGCTTTGAGCTCTTCCAAGAGACCGCTCCTCCATTCATAATGAAGACATATCCCGACTGTGATCGAGAATCATCTCGATCAGTTTGGAAACTTGCATCTGTGTAACCCTTTACCACGAGCTCCTCCTCACCAGATCCATATATTAAGAACATATCCTTAGTGTTCCTAAGGTATTTCAAAATACTTTTACAGCCATCCAATGACTATTACCAGGATTCTGCTGATATCTGCTTGTCATACTTAGAGCATATGACACGTCCGGCCTAGTACATATCATTGCATACATGATGGATCCTATAGCAGACGCATATGGGACTCCACTCATTCTTTCTTGTTCAACCTTTGAACTAGGGCATTGAGATGAGCTCAATATAGTCCCCTTTTGAATAGGTACCAGACCTTTCTTAGAATTCTCCATCTTGAACCTTTTCAAGATCTTATCAATGTATGCACTTTGGTTTAAACCTATCAGTCGTCTTGATCTATCCCTATAGATCTTTATACCCAAAATATAGGTGGCTTCACCAAGATCTTTAATGGAAAAACAGCTTCCAAGCCAGGCTTTTACACCATCCAAGGTTGGAATGTCGTTTCCAAATAGTAAAATGTCATCAACATATAATACAAGGAAGGTGATAGTGCTCCCACTAGCTTTCTTATATACACAGGCTTCATCAGCGTTTTTGATGAAGCCAAATTTCTTTACTTCATCATCAAAACGGTGATTCCAGCTTCTTGATGCTTGTTTCAATCCATAGATTGACTTCTTTAACTTGCATACCTTTTCAGGATGTTTTGGATCGACAAAACCTTCAGGCTGTTTCATATGGACATCTTCCTCAAGATATCCATTAAGGAAAGCGGTTTTGACGTCCATTTGCCATATCTCATAGTCATAATATGCTGCTATGGCAAATAATATCCTAATAGACTTTAGCATTGCCACAGGTGAAAAGGTTTCATCATAATCAACCCCTTGAGTTTGAGTGAAACCTTTTGCTACAAGTCTAGCTTTATAGGTATCCAAGTTTCCATGCATATCGGTTTTCTTCTTGAAAACCCACTTACTCCCAACTATCTTGGACTTAAGAGGTGGTGTAACCAATTCCCAGACTTGGTTATCATACATGGATTGCATCAACGTTCATGGCTTCTTGCCATTTGTCACAATCAGGTTTTGACATTGCATCTTGGTATGTGGTTGGTTCATCTGAATCTACCATAGCATCCATCCATGAAAAATCCATATCTCTCAGGAGGAACACTAATTCTACCAGATCTGCGAACGTTTTGTGTATTTTGATCATCCATATGATCATTCTCAACATCCTCATGTTGATTGCTAGTATTAACCAATTGTGTATCTTCTTGTGAATCATGAACCTCTTCAAGTTCCACTGTTCTTCGCTAGTTTCTTCCAAAAGAAACTTAGTTTCCAAGAACTCTGCCTTTCGAGCAATAAACACTTTCTGCTCTGTCGGATCATAGAAATAATATCCAATACAATCTCTAGGATATCCGATGAAGATACACTTCGTGGATCGCCCTTCCAGTTTGTTCTGAGTGTATTGCTTAGGATAAGCTTCACACCCCCAAACTTTCAAATATGATAATGATGGAACCCTTCCATGCCATACTTCGAAAGGTGTCCTTTCCACTTTCTTGGTTGGGGCCATATTTAAAATACGGGCCGCGGAGAGCAACGCGAAACCCCAAAATGACAGAGGTAGTGTACTTCTAGCCATCATAGATCGAACCATATCCAATAGAGTTCGATTCCTCCTCTCAGACACACCATTATGTTGTGGTGTTCCAGGTGGAGTTAGTTGTGAGACAATCCCACAACTTCTAAGATACTCTTGAAATTCACTACTTAGGTATTCACCTCCTCTATCTGTGCGAAGAACCTTGACCGTTTTGTTCAGTTGATTTTCAACTTCATTCTTGAATATTTTGAACATTTCAAAAGATTCATGTTTGTGTCTTAACAAGTACACATACCCATAACGACTATAATCATCGGTAAAGGTAATGAAGTATCTTTCACCATTCCTAGTCATTGGTTTAAAAGGTCCACATACATCCGAATGTATGATCCCTAATAAATCTTTCGCCCTTTCATTAGTCCCACTAAAAGGGGCCTTTGTCATTTTACCTTGTAAGCAAGACTCGCACACATCGAATGAATCATTTTCATTGGTTTTCAAAAGACCATTCTTTTGAAGTTTATGCATACGATTCTTATTTATGTGTCCAAGGCGACAATGCCAAAGATAGGAATCACTCAAATCTAATTTGAGCCTTTTGGTGGTTGCTTGGTACATTGAGCTATCATATTTTGTGTTATCATGAACCAATTCATAAATACCATTACAAGGAATAGCCTTAAAATAAAACACATGATTCAAAGTAACATGAATATCATTGTCAACAAATTTGAAATCATAATCATATTGTCTTAAACGGGAAACAGAAATGATGTTCCTAGTCAAACTAGGAGCATACAAAATATTCTTTAAAATAACTTCCAAACCACTTGGAAGCTTCAAAACATAGTCTCCTTGGGCTTCCACATGAACCTTTGCACCATTGCCCATGAAGAGACTAACTTCCCCTTTTGAATAATGTTTACTTCTTTTGAACCCCTGCAACAAATTGCAAATATGAGTTCCACATCCGGTATCTAATACCCATGTGTTAGAAGAAATTACATTTAGCTCAAAATGTATCATAAAGATTGTACCTGAGGTTTGCCCGTCCCTCTTCGACCTCAACGCTTTGAGATAGACCGGACAATTGCGTTTCCAATGGCCTACCTCACCACACTCAAAACAAGGGTCATCTTGAGCAACCTTTTGCTTCTTTTCTTTTGGTTTGGGGGGTTCCATTTTTGCTTTTCCCTTTCCTTGACGTGCCCCTTCCCTTTGGCAACGCTTGCCTTAGGGTTGGGGAGGTGCCTCTTCCTACTACCTCCTTCATTGATCGTAAGGACCGGCAGAACCTTTCTACCCATGCCCGCCTCGGCCGTTTTTAGCATTGAATGAAGCTCACCAATGCTCTTGTCCCAACCATTCATGTTATAGTTCATAACAAAACTATCAAACTTCTTTGATAGAGAGTTGAGGATCAAATCCGTTGCCAACTCGTTGGACACACGACAGTTAAGCCTTTCGAGGCGATCAATGTGGCTCTTCATCTTAAGAACGTAGGATGACACCGATTGGGTCTCGTCCATCCGACATGCATGGAGCGCTCGAACCGTTTCGAAGCGCTCTACCCTTGATTGTTGTTGGAACATTTCCTTCAACTGGGTGATCATGTCAAAGGCATTGTGGTTTTCAAAGTCCTTTTGCAAGTCGGGAATCATACTCGCTAGCATGAGACATGAGACTTGCACGGAGTCCTCGGTGTACTTGACCCACTCGGCAAAGGCCTCAACGTCACTCTCATCGGGTTGATCGGGAATGGGATCGTCTAACACATAGGACTTCTTTTCTTGCTTGAGAACTATTCTCAAGTTTCGATACCAATCCATGAAGTTCCCATGGTTTAGACGTTCCTTTTCGAGGATCGTTCTTAGTGATAGGTTATGGACGGTCGGGATAGCGTTGTTGTTGTTAGCCATCTACAATATTACAAAGTTCAAATTTTAGTATTTCGATGTTTAAGCAATTTTTAATTATTAATACCCTTTTATGTCTCATAGACAATTAATAATTAAAACTAGAATCCAACGTTACATTTAAATATCGGTTAGGTGACCTTTATCCCTTTATTTAAATTAACAAGGTAGTCAACGTTTTGACAATTGTAACCCATTACATTTCTAGTTTTTATGGGATCGTTTTAAACATTATGTTTAGTTTGGCATGTTAATCCCATCAACACCGTTTGTACGTCATGCTTCGGTGATCCTAATGCATGATTTCCAAATCAAGTCGTCCTACTTAGACACACGTGTGATATCACTAATATAAGTGGTTAGGTGACCTTTATCCCACAAATATAGTAATTTCACCTCAACTTCTCAAGTTTCTACATTTATGGTTAGGTGACCTTTATCCCATAAATAAGTTACAAGTGAATTGAGTGTTGTTTAAAAGGATGGTGTTAAACTTGTTTTAAAAAAAAGGGTTTTGAAGTTTCTAAAACTTAGTTATAGAAAACCTTTTATACCATACAACTTGTATGCATTCAAATGCATGGTATTATTTGAAAAACAATTTTTAAGGTTCCTTTTAATAAAACCCATTTTTATTAAATCATTAACCCTTAATAAACTCATTTTATTAATCCATTAATGATTATAAAGAACCATTTTTATGCTTGATGCGCCATAGTTGTTAAACTAGTTTGTCAATTTTCAATCCAAAACAAACACAACCAAGATAACCAAACAATCAACCAAACATAATATAATAAGTGCACAACCAAAGCCAATAATTTTGAACACACTTGCTTGCCATAACAAGTGTGTTAAGGAGTCAATCCAAAGGTAAAACATGACACATTGTTGAGTTGATGAACTCCCACTTGAACTTGCATCCAATGCTTCAAGTATGCCTTTTGTGTTGTGATTCCATCATCATCTTTAGGCTTCCTTTATGTGTTACAAAACAGCCCCCAAAAGCTTATTACATAGAAAAGGTCCTAATACATTTTTCTAGTAAAATAAGATACAAGCTAATCTATTTATTACATACCAATGAAATAAATAAATTACATATGCTTTATTACATCCAAATGAAACACAATCACAAATAATCAATCACAAGGTCATGGCTAGGCTTTGTGCACTTAGAACACATCCAAACAAGTCCAAAAACGATAATGTGGCAGCCCCTTTTAACCCAAGTTTTTGGCCAACACAAACCAAGAACATGTGGGTTTATGTCCAAACAAACAAACCATCATATGATCTATATTTTTCAAGATCTTTACATGCATATAAAGTAATATCTTGAAAACAAAGGGACTCCATGTAAAGAAATTTCCAGCCCACTTTTTAGAGAAAAAGGACCCGAAAATTTCATGTTGGAAGCATGTATCCATATAATCCGGCTCTAGATGCCATTGTTGGGTTTTGTAGTGTAAATCAAAGACATATTAACTATTAACATGTAAAACGCAGCGGATTTTCAGTTCAAATAAGGGTTATGTATCATATACATATGTTAAAGCAAAACCCAAAACAAGGATCTTATTATATGGAATAACACACTATCACAACATACATATATCAACCATATATACTACCTTAGAAACGTGGAAGGAGGCTAGGAGATGATGTTGAATGTCAAGACTTCAAAGTAGAAATCCTCAAGAGATGATACCCCAAGCTTCCTCCAAACACCCACTTGCTAGGTCTTGCAACACCAACCTCAAAGACACTCTTGAGGATCGATTTTTCCAGCCAAACAACACTTGTTTTAAGCTGGAAATGCTTCTATTTTCTGCTCCAAAAATCCGAATTCTATGGAGAGATTAGAGAGAAAATTTTTCTATGTGTGTGTGAGAGAAGGTGTATTCTGGAAGAGTGTTGTAATGAATAAAATTGCAAGGACCAAGATGTACATCAAGAGCCTTGCAAGCCCCAAGGGCGGCCGAAATGTGGACCTTGGAGGGTCCCTCTCATTTTTGAATTTTTATCCAAAAAACACCCTTGCACTCTATTGATTTTATAAGATTAAAACCCTTTTATCTTATAAAATTAATACACTTTTGTTTAATATTATTTAACCAACTTAAATAATAGAAACAAGTAATTTCTCATGAACAATTATCCATATAATGTTGTTCATCATCAAAAGCAATGTTTTAGAAAACCCGGTTTCTATGTTGGTGCTTATATTTATTTGTTTGATCTTATCAACGAATAAAATTTATCGGTGTTTGTTTTGCTTGTTATTGGGTATGACCCGACTTGGATCATATCACACTAGCCACATCAATTTAGTATGTATCTTGGGCAGATCAAATCCTTCAGGGGTTGAATATGCAACAGGAACATGTGACCAACTTGGAAAGAAGTAGAAAGGTTGAAGAAACAGAAAATCCCAGACAATTAAACAAAGGTAGTGTTGTGAAGCAAACTACTAAAAGGGATAATGATCATCACCTAAAGAAAGAAAGTGACTCATCAAAGAAAAATCAGTTGAGTCAACAAGGAAAAATTGATTCAAGAAACAAACAAATGTATTGTGACATTTGTGAAAGTTCAATCACAAGACAGATAAATGCTTCTTTAATTAATATTGCTCTATCTGTGATATGAACAATCACTCCACCAAAAACTACTATTTCAACAAGTATTGTTCAATCTGTGACATGAACAATCACAATACATCTGATT
This sequence comes from Flaveria trinervia, assembly GCA_025506515.1. Classification (NCBI taxonomy): domain Eukaryota; kingdom Viridiplantae; phylum Streptophyta; class Magnoliopsida; order Asterales; family Asteraceae; genus Flaveria; species Flaveria trinervia. The sequence continues at coordinate 42,245,087 of CM046455.1, read as the reverse complement.
GTTACTTCAATCAGAAGGGTTTGAGAATTCCCCAACACAAGCCCATCTCAAAAACATCCACTGTGATGCATTCTGTCAGACCTCATTTTCATAATACTCAATCTAGGACACCTAGATCAAGAAATGAAAGGAATAATTTGAAGGAATTGAGGAAGGGTCATAGAAATCATCTCACAATGAGACATAAACTTGACCTTCCAAAACAAAAACCTACTTTTGATAATAAAAATCGGGCTAAATTTTTACAAAGAAACAGAGACCAACGATTTCATTAGTCATCTGAATCCTCAGTAGATGTTGATGAGATGACTCAACCCATTCATTACCCAAAATCTCCCAGGACACCTCCATCCAAATCACAATTTAGAGGGAAATACCAGGAGGTCACCATCATGAATAGGAACGGGAAACCCAAGACCTTCATGGCTTGGGTTCCTTATTCTAATTAGTTCTTTTTGCTTGCGGGTTCATCCACACAAGTCTAATAACCTATGGTACGTAGATAGTGGATGCTCCCAACACATGACTGGAGATCGTTCCCTCCTTCATGACTTCAAGCACATACAAGGAACTACTGTGGCATTTGGTGGAGATTCAGAAGGTAGTAGAATTACAGGAGAATGATCTGTGACAATCAGGATGCTGAGCTTTGATAGAGTGAACTACTACGAACAACTGAATTTCAATTTGCTAAGCGTGTCCCAAATCTGTGACAAGAAATATTCCACTCACTTTACAAACACTCATTGCTACATTCTGAAACCTGGATTTCAGATCTCTGAAGAATGGGTGTCTTAAAGACATGGAGGAAGAATAATACATATGTCTTAAACCTGTTTTCTATATCACCTAGAGAAGAAACATGTCTTTTGTGTAAAGCATCGTTTGATGAGTCACAGCTTTGGCATAGACAGTTGGGGCACACAAACTTTAAATATATGAACAAGTTGGTCAAAGGAAACCATGTCATTGGTCTTCCTAAAAAAGAATTCAATTTTATTAATCAATGTTCAGCGTGCCTCAAAGGAAACCAACATAAATCGTTAGTATGCCTCCTTATGAGATGCTATACGGTAGGAGATGCAAAACACTTGTCTGTTAGGGTGATATTGGTTAGAAAACGTTATGGAGCGTCAAGGTAATCGAGGATACGACCGAGAAGCTTGGAAGATTTAAAGCCTTCATGAAGGTAGCCAAAGATAGACAGAAGTCGTATGCTGATAAACGACGCAGACCGATTGAGTTTAAGGTGGGTGACCGGATTATGTTGAAGGTCTCACCTTGGAAGGGTATTATCTGATTCAGAAAGCGGGGCAAGTTGAGCCCAAGGTATATAGGGCCTTTCCGAATCGTTGCTCGAGTAGGGGAGGTGGCCTATAGGTTGGAGTTACCAGATGAGCTAAGTGGAATTCACCTGCCATTTCATGTATCTCATTTGATAAAGTGTTTTGCTGATGAGGATATTATTGTTCCACTAGAGGATATCAAAGTAGATGAATGGCTCAATTATGTGGAGCAACCAGTGGCGATCATTAATCGAAAAGAGAAGAGGCTGAGGAATAAAGTGGTTCCTCTTGAGAGTGTACAGTGGAAGCACAGGAAGGGATCTGAGTCTATGTGGGAGACTGAAGAAGAGATGAGGCAGCATTACCCATAATTCTTTGAGTAATAACAGGTTTTGGGGACGAAACCTAAATAAGGGGTTGGACTTGTAACACCTGGTTATTTTTTTGAGTCTAAGAAAAAGAATGAAGTGAAGGAAAAAGAAGGAAAAGAAATAAACCCAAGTCTAGGGGTAAAAAGCATCCCAAAGGATAAAATGTTTGAAAAGTGGGTGTAAAAGGTGGTTTGGCTACCCATATGACACACACATCACAACTCTTGGATGTTTAGAGAGAGAAAGTAGCCAGTGTAGCAAAGAACTCTCAGTTTTGAAGAGAAACAAGAAGAAAAGTCCGAATTCAAGTGGGTTTCTAGGAGGTTAAACTCAATTGCAACCGAGTTTGGAAGAAGCCATACTCAAGAGCTGCAAAGGTGAGCTCTAGGACCCTCTTTTACCTGTTTTAACTAATTTGGGGCTGGAAATGCACGAATGTATGTTTTCATTAAACTGGGTTTCGGACCCCGTATGTTAGATTTTGTGTATGTTGAACTTATGATGTGATATATGGTTATGTTCATGCTTGATGATGTATGATGGTGTTTCTAAGGCTTAGAATGTATGATTTAAGCTTTGAACATGATGGATGATGATTGGGAACTAAAATGTGATGTTTTAAGGCTCATATGTTAAGTTTTAAAATCTGCCTATGTGTTGGAAAGTCAATGCAGATGAGTATGGAAAGTCAATGCGGATGAGTATGGAAAGTCAATGCGGATGACAGTTAATGCGGATGAGCATTAACCCCTAAGTAAGTCAATGCGGATGAGTAATGGGAAATGCAGATGAACATTAACTAAGTATGGGAAATGTGGATGAGTAAGGACCAAATGTAGATGAAGTAAGACAAATGCGGATGAACAGGGACAAATGCGGATGAAGTAAGACAAATACGGATGAACTATAGTAAATGCGGATGAACTATAACAAATGCGGACGAATACTTAGAATTTTTTCTGACTTTCTGAGGAAAAAGATGAATGTAGGCTTTGACTTGAGATGTTCCCGGGGGTTCATGTAAGATGACTTTTGAGGTCATATATGTTATGACGGGAATGTTATGATGTATGTTTGATGCTTATGCATGATGATATGTATGATGTATGCTGCGTATGTATGATGCCCTGTATGATGATGCTGACTGTTTATGTTCCTTATTATGTATGACTATTTTCCCTCGGCTTTACGTTGAATGAATGAATGAAATGAAAGTATTATGTAATGTAAGTGGAAGATAACGAAAAGAGGAATGTAATGAAAGAAGCATGCATTAATGAATGAAAGAAAGTATGAAAGGCTTGCAAGAAATTGTATTGAGGTGCACACCCAATAAAGGGTGTTAGCTCAACGGTGTGTGGGTTAGCTACCCCGAAAGGATGCACACTTGGGTCCAATCTTTCAGATTGACCATATGTATGGGATCCTTACCGCTTTCCCTAGGTGCTGGAGTCAGCTTCGTGCAAAATGTTCAAGGTCTATGAACGACCTCAGCCTAGTTACCAGCTTCATACACAATGTCGGGGTATAGCATATGGCATTGATCCAGAATTAAAGAGAAAAGATAAGTGGTGAATGTACTTGAACTAGGAACTAAAGTCAGCTCCATGCCCAATGTTCAAGGTCTATGAAAGACCTCAGGCCCAGTTACCAACTTCGTGCACAATGTTCGGGATAGTGTATGTCATGTCAAGAAAGAAATAAACGTACAAATAAAAGTAAGAAGTATGAATGAATGAGAATGAAAGTAATGAACGTGAATGACAATGACGTACGGTGAATGAACGAAAGTTACTGAATGATTAATGAAGAAAATAATGATATTATCTATGTGTACGTATGATGTATGATCGCATGAAAGTAAAGAACAGTTTTAATGAAAGATAAAGTATTGTTTTATTATCAAACTAGAACTCACTCAGCAACGCTGATTTTTATGCATTTTCCAGTTGGCAGGTGAGCATTGCTGAGGATGGTGTGGGCAGCTACTTGGCATTTTGGATGGCATTCTTTTGTTAATGTTTTTGCACTGTAATGCGAACGAGTAATGTTTTGAAAGGACGCTTGTATTTATTTGAAAAAGCATTTGTAATGATATGAAAGCTATTTCTGTGTTTCTGCTGCAATGTTTTACGAATGTTTAATGTAAAATATATGTTTTATGTGCAATTATTTATCAGCTGTAAGCATCTCGGGAACCGTGCCTTACAAACTGGCAGTGAAGATGCCAGCGAAACTGCCAACGAAGATGCCACCAAAACTGCCAGTGAAGATACCAGGGAAACTAGGAGCGAAACTGCTGGCGAAACTACTAGCGAAACTGCTGGCGAAACTACTAGCGAAACTGCTAGCGAAACTAGCAGCGAAACTACTGGTCTGGCAACGAAATTAGGCAGAAATTAACTCCTTTGAGTGTTAACTTATCTGCAAGCTGTGTAGTGCAACCCTTGCTTCGAAAGCTTAATTGAGAAGCCACTCATTGAGTCTAGGTGAGTTATAGATCCCCTATTTAAAGGTTTTAAACTAGTTTGCGGATGGAAATGCATACTAAATATACACTTAAGTGACTAAGATTTTAAGAGGTTTTAACAGGAAAATCGATTTTTCTATAAGGAAATATGCTATATAAAAGTGCTACAATAAAAAATTTTCATGCTGACCTGGTAGCACGGCCCCAGCAGGGGTGTTGCCCCTTGGACCCCACTAGGGGCTGCTGCCCCTAAGACCCCGGTGTCAGGGGCTGCCACCCCCGAACCCTGCTGCCCCGTAGAGGATTGGTTATGTTTTATGATTACTTATGCATGTGGTGCATATGCATATGTATGTGAATGTATGATGCATGATGTTTATGTTGGATCCTGTGTGCCCAAGACACTTAGAATATTATGTGGTTAGTACGTTATGATCCAAGTCGGGTTATACCCAATAACGAGCTTAGAAAACACCTGCTAATATTTAATTGAAGATATGATCATGCAATTAAATATTAACACCAATTAGAAAATTGGTTTTCTAGACAAGTTGCATATGAGATGGAACAATTTATTAGGATATCTTGTTCAATGAGTTATTTGTAATGTTATTTAAATAAGTTAGATAACGTTACAAATTAATAATGGGAGTAATTAGATTATACAATTAAATGGGTTAGTTGTATATATATCTAGTTAAAAGACTTGTTAACATATTTTATGTGTTATAATTTTAAGAGGGAAAGCTCTTAAAATAAAAACTTTGGCTGCCCCTTTGCTGGTTCCCCATTGGACCTTTATGTCCTTGGAACACACAAGTCTTTTACTCATCCATCACTCCCCATTCTCACAATCAAACACATGCAACAAGACCAAAAACTCTCTCCATCTCTCTTAATCCACGGCTTGGACAGCAGGTTTTGAGGCCTTGGTTTTGATTTTTGGTAAACTCTCCTAGCAAGAGTGGGTGTACTCACAAGCTTCGGGTATACAAGCTTGAGGACTTCTAGCTTGGAATCTTGGCCGTGATTTCTAACATCCAAATCCTCTAATCTTTGTGTTTTTCTACTAAAAAGGTATTCTGGCAGCACCTATTGTGGCTGCCATATTATGCTTGTTTTTGCTCTCATAGCTTGTCTATTCACATATATGATCCTTGTATTATGGGTTTGTTTCATATGCTTAATGGCCACTTAAAGAACATATTTCAGCTTTCAAAATCGTTTCAAAACTATATTATCCGCTGCATTTTCTGAATGTTTAAATGGTTAAACTACGTTTTATGTTCTTGCAAAACCCATCAATGGCATCAAGAGCGGTTATGTGGATGACTTGCTTGCTTTGTCCTTTAAAATTGGTTTTAAGGATGATTATAGACTTTTTATAGGCTGTTTTTGGGCTGCTATGTTTTGTTTGAATGATTCCCCAACTTTCAAGGTCATATCACACATGCTAGTGATTAGATCTTGAAAGATATATATCATGATATGTTGATTGTTTGGACAATGTTTAAAACCAAAAATTTCAGTTATGTTGGCTGAAATTTTAAGATTTTAAGTGGGGTTTCATTATATGTTTTGATGATATGATCATTGGATGTTAGTGTGCATAACCTAGCCTTGACTTGTGTTGTTTGGAGGCTTGCAATGTTGTTTTGGTGTTTTCTCTTAGGATTGTAATATTATTCATTTGTGCTTTGTTTAAAAATGTAACTTGGCTATTTATTCATTGGGATGTAATAATAGATTAGGAGCCTTTTTCTTTTACTAGAAATATGTATTAGGATATATATTTTGTAAAAGAAGATGCTCGGAATGGAAGCAGAAATGGAAGACACAAAAGAAGGACTTGAAGCATATGGATGCAAGTTCAAGTGGGAGTCCATCAAGACCCCTATTTTGTGTTGTTTTCAACCCTTAGGAAAGACCTAATGACCACACTTGTGATGGCAAACAAGTGTGGTCACAATAGTAGCTAAGGTTATGCACATTATGGTTGTTATGCTTATGACTTGTTTGGATGTTTGTTATTTGATTGTGTGGTTGATTTTTGACATGCATTACAAACTAATTAACAAACTTACAAGTTATTAAAATGATGGTTCTTAATCATTAAAAGGTAATAAAAGGTTATTAAATTGATTTAATGGTTTTAAAGATTAGAATGGTTTTAATCAAAGGACCATAGGGTACTTGTATTTGAAAGCATGCAAATACAAGTACATAGAGTTTTCTAAACTAATATTATGAAACCTCTTTATATTCATATCAAACAAGATCGACACGTCATTTTACACAACACTTGAGTCACTTAGGAACTCTTAATGGGATAAAGGTCACCTAACCATTTTGAGGGAACTTGTGATTTGAGGTGAGAATGCCTTATTTGTGGGATAAAGGTCACCTAACCACTTATTTTGGCAAACTCACACGTGTGTGTAAGTAGGATGTCTTGATTTGCAAACCGTGTAAAAGGATCACCTAAAATATGGTTTCCAAATGGTGTTGATGGATTAACGTGCCGACTTTACATATGATGTTTAAAGGTCGATCCCATACATCTAGAAGTTGCAAATCGTTGCAACCGTCAATCGTTGACCACCTTATTAATTTAAATCGTGGGATAAAGGTCACCTAATCACAATTTAAATGTAATGTTGGGTTCTAGATTTTAATATAAAAATGGCCTTAAAAGGCATTAATTATTAAAATTGGCAATATCAAAAATACTAAAATAAAACTTTGTTAAATTTTGTAGATGGCCTCACATAATGATAATTCCAATAACTCATCCGCGTCCAACCAATCTCTACGAGCGATCCTCCAAAAGGAATGTCTAAATCATAACAACTTTATCGACTGGTATCGAAACTTGAGAATCGTTCTCAAGCAAGAGAGAAGATCGTATGTTTTAGACGACCCTATCCCCGATCAACCTAGCGAGGATGATGAGGAGGCCTACAACGATTGGCTGAAGTACACTGAGGACTCCGTCCAAGGTCTTGTCTCATGCTAGTGAGCATGACTCCGGATCTCCAAAAGGAGAATGAACACCACGGAGCTTACGACATGATAACCCAGCTGAAGGAAACGTTCCAACAAGGCAAGGGTTGAGCGCTTCGAAATGGTTCGAGCACTCCATGCATTTCGTATGGACGACAACCAATCTGTTTCATCTTATGTACTTAAGATGAAAAGTCACATTGACCGCCTCGAGAGGCTTAATTGTCCCGTCTCAAAGGATTGGCCCGGGATTTGATCCTCAATGGCCTTACCAAGAGGTTCGAGACATTTGTGTTGAACTACAACATGAATGCTTGGGACAAAAGCATGGTGAGCTTCACTCAATGCTCAAAACTGCCGAGGCGGCCATGGGTAAAAGGGTTTTACCCGTTCTCACCATCAATGAAGGTGGGAACAATAAAAGGCTCGTCCCGCACCCAAGAAAAATTTGCCAAGGGCAAGGGACCTGCTTGGGGAAAAGGGAAAGGGGTGGCAAGGGTGCCACCAAACCACAAGAGAAAAAGCAAAAGGTTCTACTAATGACCATGCTTCAAGTGTGGGGAGATTGGACATTGGGCAAGGATTGTCCTGTCCATCTCCAAGAGTTGAAAGCAAAGAGGGATGCCGGGCAGACCTCAGGTACAATATACATGATCCATATTGATTTAAACATGATATCCTCTAACACATGGGTATTAGATACCGATGTGGAACTCACATTTGCAATTTGTTGCAGGGGTTCAAAAGAAGTAGTGACTTCAAGAAAGGGGATGTAAGCCTCTACATGGGCAATGGGGCTAAAGTTCAAGTTGAAGCCCGTGGTGACTACATCTTGAAACTTCCAAATGGTTTGGAAGTGATTTTGAACAATGTTTGTATGATCCTAGTTTGACTAGGAATATTATCTCTGTAGCCCTGTTAAAAGAATTGGATATGTATTATCCTTTATTGAAAATCATATTCATGTTTCTTTAAATGGTATGTTCTATTTTAAAGCCATTCCCATTAATGGTATTTATGAATTGGCTCATGAAAATACTCTAAATAGCTCATTGTACCAAACTAACACCAAGAAACTCAAGTTGGACTTGAGTGATACCTATCTTTGGCATTGTCGTCTTGGTCATATAAACAAGAACGTATACAAACACTTCAAAAGAATGGTCTTTTAAAAACAAATGAATCTGATTCATTGATGTTTGTGGATCTTGTTTACAAGGAAAGATGACTAAGGCACCCTTTAGTGGAACTAACAAAAGGGCAAATGATTTATTAGGATCATACATTCGGATGTATGTGGTCCTTTTAAGCGAATGACTAGGAATGGTGAAAGATACTTCATTAACTTTACTGACGATTATAGTCGCTATGGGTATGTGTACTTATTAAGGCACAAAGATGAAGCTTTTGAAATGTTCAAAATCTTCAAGAATGAAGTAGAAAATCAACTTAACAATCAATTAAATTCTCCGTACCGATAGAGGAGGTGAATACCTAAGTGATCTTTTCAAGATCATCTTAAGAGTTGTGGGATTGTCTCACACTCACTCCACTGGAACACCACAACATAATGGTGTGTCTGAGAGGAGGAATCGAACCTTATGGGATATGGTCCGATCTATGATGGCTAGAAGCTCATTACCTCTATCATTTTGGGGTTTCGCTCTGCTCTCTACGGCCCGTATTCTAAATATGGCCCCAACCAAAAAGGTGGAAAGGACACCTTTTGAGATATGGCATGGAAGGGTTCCATTCTATCATACTTAAGGGTTTGGGGTTGTGAGGCTTATGTTAAGACTCCCACCCCAAACAAGTTAGAAGTCTGATCCACTAAGTGTATCTTTGTTGGATATCCTAGAGATTCTATGGGATATGATTTCTATGATCCACTGGAACAAAAGGTGTTTGTTGCCAGAAAGGGTGAGTTCTTAGAAGCAAAATTCCTTATGGAGGAGCTGGCAGTAGAACAGTGGATCTTGTAGGGGATCAGAACCACACCCGATGCACGTTTGGTTGAAACTAGCACTCAACATGAGGATGTTGAGGATGATCAAGGGTTGATCAATACACACAAGACGTTCGCAGAATTGGTAGAACTAGTAATCCACCTGAAAGATACGGATTTTTTTCGTGATGGGTGCTATGTGGTAGATTCAGATGAACCAACCACATACCATAATGCAGTGTCCAATTCGGATTGTGACAAATGGGTTGAAGCCATGAACGTTGAGATGCAATCCATGTATGCAATCAAGTTTGGGAACTTGTTGAACCATCCTTAACTCCAAGATAGTTGGAAGTAGTGGGTTTTCAAGAAGAAAATCGATATGCATGTAAACTTGGATACTTATAAAGCTAGACTTGTAGCAAAGGGTTTCAACTCAAACTCAAGGGGTTGATTATCATGAACCTTCTCACCTGTTGCGATGCTAAAGTCTATAAGGATATTGTTGCCATAGCTGCTCATTATGATTATGAGATTTGGCAAATGGATGTCAAAACCGCTTTCCTAAATGGATATCTTGAGGAAGATGTCTATATGTTCAGCCTGAAGGTTTTGTCGATCCAAAACATCTAATAAAGTATGCAAGTTAAAGAAATCAATCTATGGATTGAAACAAGCATCGAGAAGCTAGAATCACCATTTTGATGAGGAAGTAAAGAAATTTGGCTTCATCAAAAACACTGATGAGGCTTGTGTGTATAAGAAGGCTAGTGGGAGCACAGTAACTTTCCTATATTGTTGTTGATGACATACTACTATTTGGAATGACATTCCAACTTGGAAGGTGTAAAACCTGGCTTGGAAGTTGTTTTTCCATTAAGGATCTTGGTGAAGCTGCCTATATTCTAGGAAAAGAATCTATAGGGATAGATCAAGGCGGTTGATTGGTTTGAATCAAAGTGCATACATGATAAGATCTTGAAAAGGGTCAAGATGGAAAACTCTAAGAAAGTGTACCATACCTATTCAAAGAGGAACGATATTGAGTACGACTCAATGTCTAGCTCAAAGGATGAGCAAGATAAAATGAAGGCAATCCCATCGCATCTGCTATTGGATCCATCAGTATGCAATGATACTGGCACTCGCCGGACGTGTCATGCGCCTTAAGCATGACAAGCGTTACCAGCAAAAAAATCTTGGAAACAGTCATTGGATGACTGTTAAGAACATACTTAAATACCTAAGGAGGACAAGAGATATGTTCCTGATCTATGGATCTGGTGACAAGGAGCTCGTTGTAAAGGGTTGCACGGATGCGAGTTTCCAAACCGATCGTGACGATTCACGATCACAATTGGGATAAATTTTCATTCTGAATGGAGGAGCTGTCTCTTGAAGAGCTCCAAGCAGGATGTGGTGGCTCTATCAACTATAGAATCTGAATACGTCGCCGCCTCATTAGCAGCTCAAGAAGCTGCATGGTTGAAGAAATTCATTACAGATCTAGGGTTGTGCCTTCCATTCAGGACCCCTAGAGATCTTTTGTGATAACGAGGGTGCGATTGCTCAAATCAAGGAACCCCGTGCTCATCAAAAGACTAGACCATTTGAGCGGAGATTCAACTACATATGAGATGAAGTTGAAAAGGAAAGATATGTATTCGCAAAAGTTCACACGGATCAAAACATTGCGGATCCTCTCACGAAGCTCCTTGAAAGGCAAAGCATGAAGGTCACACTTGTGCCATGGGACTTCGATATTCTAGTGATTGGATTTGATCTGTAAATTTTGTATTTGGATATAGGGAACTCTTTATTATTTGAATAAAATTATTTGGTTATAATTTTCAATTAATGTTCCAATTTAGCATGTTTAATCCATGAGTAAAATGATTACTCTAAATGTCCGTAGTCGTTCATACTTGTGGGAACAATTATGAAAGTAGATTATTATGAACTTGGAATGGTTGATATTCATAAGGATGAATATAGAGCAATGGGTTGCTACCAAGGTTCATAATATTGGTGGGACACAAATATTGGACTAACCCGCATCTCAAATTTTACTACATGGAATCTTATTGATTGATCATAAGTAATTTGAGTAAAGGCGAATATCATTTGGTATCCTCCGACCTGAGATACATATTGGGTTTTGATATTCACCAAGTATTATACCTTGAGTAATTCTTCGCTGTCCGGAAATAGTGGACAGAACATAAGGGTATGTTCAGATATAACACGAGGTTTTGTGAGAAACGTATGTAGTCAAGATGGAATTTGTTCCTCTATTCGTGAGAGTTAGATGTCTAAGGCCTGATAAGTTAAATCAACAAGAAATGATCATTATGTGTTCTTGGATTAACATGACATCTGTAACCAAAAGGATAGATGATTGTTCACCTAAATCATTTCAAGTAGGGTACTTGAAAGGGATGATGTTACTGAATGGCTATAAGTCATGCGTATTAAGGGTAGTAAACCGTTGTTAGGCGGTATTCTGCTTGCATCAATCTTCTATGAATCTTGGGCAAGTGGGAGATGTTGGATCCTGTGTGCCCAAGACACTTAGAATATTGATGTGGTTAGTACGTTATGATCCAAGTCGGTTATACCCAATAACGAGCTTAGGAAACACCTACTAATATTAATTGATGATATGATCATGCAATTAAATATTAACACCAATTAAGAAAATGGGTTTCTAGACAAGTTGCATATGAGATGGAACAATTTATTAAGATATCTTGTTCATGAGTTATTTGTAATTTATTTAAATAAGTTAGATAACGTTACAAATTAATAATGGGAGAATTAGATTATACAATTAAATGGGTTAGTTGTATATATATCTAGTTAAAAGACTTGTTAACATATTTATGTGTTTATAATTTTAAGAGGAAAGCTCTTAAATAAAAACTTTGGCCGCCCTTTGCTGTTTCCCCATTGGACCTTTATGTCCTTGGAACACACAAGTCTTTTACTCATCCATCTCTCCCCATTCTCACAATCAATACACATGCAACAAGACCAAAAACTCCTCCATCTCCTCTTAATCCACGGCTTGGACAGCAGGTTTGAGGCCTTGGTTTTGTTTTTGGTAAACTCTCCCTAGCAAGAGTGGTGTGTACTTCACAAGCTTCGGGTATACAAGCTTGAGGACTTCTAGCTTGGAGTCTTGGCCGTGATTTCTAGCATCCAAATCTCTAATCTTTGTGTTTTTCTGCTGAAAAAGGTATTCTGGCAGCACCTATTGTGGCTGCCATATTACGCTTGTTTTTGCTCTCATAGCTTGTCTATTCATAATATGATCCTTGTATTATGGGTTGTTTCATATGCTTAATGGCACTTAAAAAACATATATTTCAGCTTCAAAATCATTCAAAAACTAATATTATCCGCTGCGTTTTCTGAAAGTTTAAATGGTAAACTCGTTTTATGTGTCTTGCAAACCCATCAGTTTATGATGATTGAGATGGGGTATGCGATGTTTTTATGATGCTATGTATGAATGTGTTGTTGACATTATGTTCCTATTATGTATTATTCTTTGACATACATGTTATGGTTATGAAATGAACAATAAGTATCATGTAACGTTAAGCGGAAGTTAATATTAATGAGAAGTGGAGCTTAACGAATGTTACCCCGGCCCATTTGATAATGAAATCTTGCAAGCACTTTGATGGACTCACTTATGTGAGTGTGATGTATGATCATGATCCGTATTCATGAGCGGGCTATGTGCCTTGCATTGTGGATCAACTATCGGGGTTAGCTACTAGGATGATGTGTACCGACAGGGATCGACATTCGTTGTTGATCAACATGGAGCTCTTGCTTTGGTGCATCTCGTATGATGAAGTTAAAGATGAGAAATGAATGGAAGTTAACAAACGCTGATCAAAGATAATAATGTTATTATCTATGTTATGTATGATGCTTGATCGCGTAAGAATGTAAAGAAAGCTTTTAAAGGGAAGTAAAAGTATTTTATATTATAAAACTAGAATTCACTCAGCAACGCTGACTTTTATGTATTTTGAGTTGGCAGGTGATGGTTGCTGAGGATGGCACGGGCGGCTACTTGGCTTGTTTTATATGGCATCCATTTTTATAACAATTGTGTTTTTGCATTGCAATGCGAACAAATGATGTTTTGTAATTGCTAACATTGTTTTACACTATGCAAAAATGATATATATATACATATGGATGGTAATTGCATACATAAATACACCCAGCCAGGGGTGTTGCCCCTGGGACCCCACTAGGGCTGCTGCCCTAGGACCCGGTGTCAGGGGCTGCCACCCTCGAATAGCCGCTGCCCCGCGGAGGGTTGGTTATGTTTTTGATGACTTATTCATGTGGTGCATACGCATATGTATATGAATGTATGACGAATGATGTTTATGATGATGTGTGATGGGGTATGCGATGTTTATGTGATGCTATGCATGAATGTGTTATGTTGACATTATGTTCCTATTATGTATTATTCCGTGACTTACGTGTTATGGTTATGAAATGAAGAATAAGTTATGTAGCGTAAAGCGGAAGTTAATATTAATGAGAAGTTGAACTTAACGAATGTTACCCCCATGCCCTTTTGAAGTTGAACTTAACGAATGTTGCCCCATGCCCGTTTGATAATGAAAAGTCTTGCAAGCATTTTGATGGACTTCACTTATGTGAGTCTGATGTATGATGATTGATCCGTATTCATGAGCGGGATATATGCCTTGCAGTGTTGATCAACTGACGGGGGTTAGCTACCATGATGATGTGTACCGACAGTGATTGACATTCGTTGTCGATCAACATGGAGCTCTTGCTTTGTGCAATCTCGTTGATGATGAAGTTAAAGATGAAAAATGAATGGAACTTAACAAACGATGATCAAAGATAATAATGTTATTATCTATGTGTACGTATGATGTTTGATCGCGTAAGAATGTAAAGAAAGCTTTTAAAGGGAAGTAAAAGTATTTTATATTATAAAACTAGAATTCACTAAGCAACGCTGACTTTTATGTATTTTCGAGTTAGCAGGTGATGGTTGCTGAGGATGGCACGGGCGGCTACTTAGCTTGTTCATATGGCATCCATTTTTTATAACAATTGTGTTTTTGCATTGCAATGCGAACAAATGATGTTTTTTAATGGCTAACATTGTTTTATCACTATGCAAAAATGATTATATATATATATGGAATGGTAATTGCATACATACATACACCCAGCCAGGGGTGTTGCCCCTTGGACCCCACTAGGGGCTGCTGCCCCTAGGACCCCGGTGTCAGGGGCTGCCACCCTCGAACAGCCGCTGCCCCGCGGAGGGTTGGTTATGTTTTATGATGACTTATTCATGTGGTGCATATGCATATGTATATGAATGTATGATGAATGATGTTTATGATGATGTGTGATGGGGTATGCGATGTTTATATGATGCTATGCATGAATGTGTTATGTTGACATTATGTTCCTATTATGTATTATTTCGTGACTTACGTGTTATGGTTATGAAATGAAGAATAAGTATTATGTAGCGTAAAGCGGAAGTTAATATTAATGAGAAGTTGAACTTAACGAATGTTACCCCCATGCCCTTTTGAAGTTGAACTTAACAAATGTTACCCCATGCCCGTTTGGTAATGAAAAGTCTTGCAAGCACTTTGATGGACTTCACTTATGTGAGTGTTATGTATGATGATTGATCCGTATTCATGAGCAGGCTATATGCCTTGTAGTGTGGATCAACTGTCGGGGGTTAGCTACCATGATGATGTGTACCGACAGTGATTGACATTCATTGTTGATCAACATGGAGCTCTTCCTTTGTGCAATCTCGTTGATGATGAAGTTAAAGATGATAAATGAATGGAAGTTAACAAACGATGATCAAAGATAATAATGTTATTATCTATGTGTACGTATGATGCTTGATCGCGTAAGAATGTAAAGAAAGCTTTTAAAGGGAAGTAAAACTATTTTATATTATAAAACTAGAATTCACTAAGCAACTCTGACTTTTATGTATTTTCGAGTTGGCAGGTGATGGTTGCTGAGGATGGCACGGGCGGCTAATTGGCTTGTTTTATATGGCATCCATTTTTTATAACAATTGTGTTTTTGCATTGCAATGCGAACAAATGATGTTTTGTAATTGCTAACATTGTTTTATCACTATGCAAAAATGATTATATATATATATGGAATGGTAATTGCATACATACATACACCCAGCCAGGGGTGTTGCCCCTTGGACCCCACTAGGGGCTGCTGCCCATAGGACCCCGGTGTCAGGGGCTGCCACCCCCGAACCCCCGTTGCCCCGCGGAGGGTTGGTTATGTTTTATGATGACTTATACATGTGGTGCATATCCATATGTATGTGAATGTATGATGCATGATGTTTATGATAATGTGAGATGGGGTATGTGATATTTAAATGATGCTATATATGAATGTGTTATGTTGACATTATGTTCCTTTTATGTATTATTTTGTGACTTACTTGTTATGGTTATGAAATGAACAATCAGTATCATGTAACGTTAAGCGGAAGTTAATATTATAAGAAGTGAGCTTAACGAATGTTACCCCCATGCCCTTTTGAAGTTGAACTTAACGAATGTTACCCCATGCCCGTTTGATAATGAAAAGTCTTGCAAGCATTTTGATGGACTTCACTTATGTGAGTCTGATGTATGATGATTGATCCGTATTCATGAGCGGGATATATGCCTTGCAGTGTGGATCAACTGTCGGGGGTTAGCTACCATGATGATGTGTACCGACAGTGATTGACATTCGTTGTCGATCAACATGGAGCTCTTGCTTTGTGCAATCTCGTTGATGATGAAGTTAAAGATGATAAATGAATGGAACTTAACAAACGATGATCAAAGATAATAATGTTATTATTTATGTGTACGTATGATGCTTCATCGCGTAAGAATGTAAAGAAAGCTTTTAAAGGGAAGTAAAAGTATTTTATATTATAAAACTAGAATTCACTCAGCAACGTTGACTTTTATGTATTTTCCAGTTGGCAGGTGATGGTTGCTGAGAATGGCACGGGTGGCTACTTGGCTTGTTTTATATGGCATCCATTTTGTATAACGATTGTGTTTTTGCATTGCAATGCGAACAAATGATGTTTTGTAATTGCTAACATTGTTTTATTATTATGCAAAAATGATTATATATATATATGGAATGGTAATTGCATACATACATACATACACCCAGCCAGGGGTGTTGCCCCTTGGACCCCACTAGGGGCTGCTGCACCTAGGACCCCGGTGTCAGGGGCTGCCACCCTAGAAACCCCCCGGCCCCGCGGAGGGTTGGTTATGTTTTATGATGTCTTATGCTTGTGGTGTATATGCATATGTATATGAATGTATGATGCATGATGTCTATGATGATGTGTGATGGGGTATGCAATGTTTATATGATGCTATGTATGAATGTGTTATGTTGACATTATGTTCCTATTATGTATTATTCTGTGACGTACGTGTTATGGTTATGAAATGAACAATAAGTATTCAGTAACGTTAAGCGGAAGTTAATATTAATGAGTAGTGGAGCTTAACGAATGTTACCCCGGGCCCATTTGATAATGAAAAGTCTTGCAAGCACTTTGATGGACTTCACTTATGTGAGTCTGATGTATGATGATTGATCCGTATTCATGAGCAGGCTATGTGCCTTGCAGTGTGGATCAACTATCGGGGGTTAGCTACAATGATGATGTGTACCGAGAGGGATCGACATTCGTTTTCGATCAACATGGAGCTCTTGCTTTGTGCAATCTCGTTGATGATGAAGTTAAAGATGATAAATGAATGGAAGTTAACAAACGATGATCAAAGATAATAATGTTATTATCTATGTGTATGTATGATGATTGATCGCGTAAAAGTTTAAAGAAAGCTTTTTAAGGGAAGTAAAAGTATTTTATATTATAAAACTAGAATTCACTCAACAACACTGACTTTTATGTATTTTCTAGTTGGCGGGTGATGGTTGCTGAGGATGGCACGGGCAGCTACTTGGCTTGTTTTATATGGCATCCATTTTGTATAACAATTGTATTTTTGCATTGCAATGCGAACACATGATGTTTTGTAATTGCTAACATTGTTTTATCATTATGCAAAACTGATTATATATATATGGAACAGTAATTGCATACATACATACACCCAGCCAGGGGCGTTGCCCCTTGGACCCGACTAGGGGCTGCTGCCCTTAGGACCCTGGTCTCAGGGGTTGCCACCCCAAAACCCCCGCTGCCTCGCGGAGGGTTGGTTATGTTTTATGATGACTTATTCATGTGGTGCATATGCATATGTATATGAATGTATGATGCATGATGTTTATGATGATGTGTGATGGGGTATGCGATGTTTATATGATGCTATGTATGAATGTGTTATGTTGACCTTATGTTCCTATTATGTATTATTCCGTCACTTACATGTTATGGTTATGAAATGAAGAATATGTATTATGTAACGTAAAGCGGAAGTTAATATTAATGAGAAGTTGAACTTAACGAATGTTACCACATGCCCGTTTGAAGTTGAACTTAACGAATGTTACCCCATGCCCGTTTGATAATGAAAAGTCTTGCAAGCACTTTGATGGACTTCACTTATGTGAGTCTGATGTATGATGATTGATCCGTATTCATGAGCGGGCTATATGCCTTGCAGTGTGGATCAACTGTCGGGAGTTAGCTACCATGATGATGTGTACCGACAGGGATCGACATTCGTTGTCGATCAACATGGAGCTCTTGCTTTATGCAATCTCGTTGATAATAAAGTTAAAGATGATAAATGAATGAACTTAAGAAACGATGATCAAAGATATAATGTTATTATCTATGTGTACGTTTGATGTTTGATCGCGTAAGAATGTAAAGAAAGCTTTTAAAGGGAAGTAAAAATAGTTTATACTATAAAACTAGAATTCACTCAGCAACGCTAACTTTTATGTATTTTGCAGTTGGCATGTGATGGTTGCTGAGGATGGCACGGGCGGCTACTTGGCTTGTTTTATATGGCATCCATTTAGTATAACGATTGTGTTTTTGCATTGCAATGCGAACAAATGATGTTTTGTAATTGCTAACATTGTTTTTTTATTAAGCAAAAATTATTATATATATAAGAGTAATTGCATACATACATACATACATACATACATAAATACATACATACATACATACATACATACATACATACATGCATACATACATACATACATACCTACATACATACCTACATGCATACATACATACATACCTACATACATACCTACATACATACATACATACCTACATACATACGTACATACATACGTACATACATACGTACATACATACGTACATACATACGTACATACATACGTACATACATACGTACATACATGCGTACATACATACGTACATACATACGTACATACATAGGTACATACATACGTAAATACATACGTACATACATAGGTACATACATACGTACATACATACGTACACACGTACGTACATACATACATACATACATACGTACACACGTACGTACATACATACATACGTACCTACGTACACACGTACGTACATACATACACACGTACATACATACACACGTATCTACGTACATACACACGTACATACACACACACGTATGTACGTACATACACACGTACATACACACGTACACGTACATACGTACATACATACGTACATACATACGTATATACATACGTACATACCTAGGTACATACATACGTACATACAGACATACGTACGTACATACACACATACGTACGTACATACACACGTACGTACGTACATACACACGTACGTACCTAAGTACGTACATATGTACCTACATACATATATATATATATATATATATATATGTATATAAGGGAGGGATCAAATGAGAACTAACTTTTTTTGTGAGAACTCTAGGAACCAATCTCAACCACTAGTTCTTAATGGCAAAATTATAATTAACAAAAACATATTTAAAAAATTTATAATAATAAAATAACATAAAAATAAAAAAAAATAAAAACACACAAATGTTCCTCAATTTTCCCTCTTTCATAAAAAAATAAAAAAATTTATAAAAAATAAAAAAAATTCCCGTTTTTTTAACAAAATTCGTTTTACACATGTGTAATATCGGATTTTCACATGTGTAAATGTAGTACTACACATGTGGATAACTAGATTTATACATATGTAAACAACGGATGTACGATTTTTTTAGAAAAGTACATCAATATGGTAGACGTTGGAAAGATAAAAAATACTAAATTTTATGGTGAATTGTTTTTGAACCCTAGGAACCAATCTTAGCCACTATTTTTTTATCAAATGCAAATCACAAGCCATTTCCCCTTTTTTTTAAACGTTCGTAACTTTTTTTCACGACATCATTTTTTCAAAAAAAAATCACTATAAAATTGAGTATTTTTTTATCTTTCAAACGCCTACCATATTGATATACTTTTCTATAAAAAATCGTACATCCGTTGTTTACATATGTGTAAATCTAGTTATACACATGTGTAGTACAGGATTTACACATGTGTAAATTGATATTACATATGTGTAATACACATGTGTAAAACGAATGTCGTTAAAAAAAACGGGAATTTTTTTATTTTTTATAAATTTTTTTATGAAAGAGGGAAAGTTGGGGAATATTTTTGTGTTTTCATTTTTTTTACTTTTATGTATTTTTTTATTTACAAATTTTTTAAATATGTTTTTGTTAATTACAATCTTTCCATTGAGAACTAGTGGTTGAGATTGGTTCCTAGAGTTCTTAAAAAAAGCTAGTTCTCATTTGATACCTCCTATATATATATATATATATATATATTATATATATATATATATATTCATATATACACATACATACATACATACATACTTATTACTGTAATTTATTTACTCATGTGTTATTTTAAGTATTGGCCAACTCGTGTAACACACGGGTCACTAACCTAATTACTGTATATAACTTCTTTTACTTAGTTCCTAGCCTAAATTTGTGAAATAAATTAGGAGCATGATAATATATTTTCACCTGCTCGTGAAGTATGGTTAATTTCATGAAATTTAGTTTTAAGATGGAACTTTTTTTTTCTTAGTAAGGTTAGAATAAAAAGATCAACAATCCATTAAATCAAATAGAAGCATAACTGTATTCAAAACTTATCCTGTTTGAAATAGTATAAACAATTTTATTAATTTAGGATGATTTACTTTTTAGAAAAGAAAATTATTACGAGCAAGTTTGTAGCTTATACGTAAAAATATAGCACCTTATACTTCATTTGGTCCTACTAGTGTGCAAATTAATATTTTTTTTCTCCACAAATAAGAAGATTAGTTTATATATGACAAAATCATTATTAAAATAATGTACATCTAAATGTTTAGTAGAATCATGATATGACAAAATCATTTATTAAAATAATGTACATCTAAATGTTTTAATAGATGCATGTATGTTTCCGTGCTATTTCTGGCGTTTGTAACTATTTAAATGCCTAAATTCGTCTTATATTTATTAAATCTCTAAGGGTTTTAAATATATTAAAGGTAGACGGTCATCATATTGTAAACGCAACTAAAAACCGATATCGAATATTTTCAAATTATAAATATGGTCAAAGGATTATATCAAAGAGTAAAAGTCTTTACTAACTAAAATATAAATAAATTGAATATTCATATTATCAAATATAACTAGAAGTTAACACTTAAATATACTTTTACCATATGAAATGATCAAATAGATCATTCACATAGTATCATAATTAGGTGAATAGTACATACTTAAAAGTTTCGAAAAGTACCCCCTCCTATAAATAACGTATTGCTACAAAAATACATATCATGTGTGTTGGGTTCTCCTCATAAATTAATATTTATGCCCTCTGAAACTAAACTTTTAAAATAATTCCTATTATTTTGGAAAACTTTCTAAAAGCTATATGAGTATGTACAAATATCTATTTTGATAGTTTATTATCTCAAGAGATGCATCTATACAATATTGTTCTTTGACATAGTATAACTAAGCTAGCGGAATGTGAGTTTTTGTTTCTCTAGCTAGCGGAATGTAGTCGATGACCAACAATATACAATATTGTTCTTTGACATAGTATAACTATTGTTGTTGAACTAACTAGTTCTAAGAACCATTATTAGGCACAATATAAAATATAATAAGAAGCGTCTATATTTGAGATGAGATATGTTTATTTGGATGAATGTTAAAAATTGTTCTTGATAAGATGTGAATTACCATCTCTTACACGAGGACAAACCAATCTATATGTTGGTGCACTTGTTGGGTTTTGTAACATGTTAATCAAAGTTAGTTTAACCATTTAAACTATAAAACGCAGCGGATATAAGGTTAAAACATGTTTTTTACAATCTGAAATATTCACCATTTTAAAGCATGAACGAAACCCAAAAATAAGGATCATATATATATATATATATATATATATTATATATATATATAATATATATATATATATATATATATATATATATATATATATATATATATATATATGAAATAGTATGCTATCAAACCATAAAAACAACCATAGGGTGTTCATTGAAACAACCTTTCTTGAACAAGATGTTGTAGATGGATAAGATGAAGGTGATGATGTTCTTGAACGTGTAGCCTCCAAAAGAGAAGACCTCAACTTGTATACCACAAGCCCTTCCAAACACCAAGCTTGTTAGGAGAGCAACACAAAGAACTCTCTTCCTTTGCTTCTCAAAAGTCCGAAAATTTCAGCCTTGTTCTTCCTTGAATCCGAAAATTTCAACCTCCTTGGAGAGAGTTTTGCAATGTGTGTGTACGAGAAAGTGTGGGTTAGAGAGAAGAGTTTAAGAAGTGTCCTTAAGTCTTCCGAAGACCAAGACTAAAACAAGAACACAAGCCCTTTTGGGCGCCTGAAATCTTCAATTAAAATGGGTTCCCTACCATTTTATTTTTTTATAAAATGTTACACTCTTTTATTTGTTATTACTTAGTAAAATTAAAACTTCTTTTAATTTTATAACATTAACACACTTTTATTTGTTATTACTTAACTCACTTAAATAATGAAACAAATAATTTCTCATGAACAAATTATCCATATAATGTTGTTGTATTACAAAGCAACGTTTTAGAAAACCCATTTTCTAAGTTAGTGTCAATATTTATTTGTATGATCTCATCAACAAATAAACATTTATTGGTGTTTGTATAGCTTGTTATTGGGTATGACCCGACTTGGATCATAACGTACTAACCACATCAATCTTGTATGTGTCTTGGGCATATAAGATCTAATAGCACTAATCAAATAAAATCCAACTATTAATAATAAATACTCTCATCATAAATAATTTCTAAAAGAGAATCAAGTGTGTCCCATAGAAAAATATTTGATTGTGCGATCTACATGTACGCCATCATAAAATACCAAAAGAAAATCATAATGAAACGTTATAATGATTTTAACTTCAAGTTACAGATAGAATGGAGAAATATTTTATAGCACTTAGCATGTTAACTGTAAGTGAAATGTGACTGTATTACCAGTCTGAGGGAGAGATAAGAATACGAATGTCACACTCCAAGGGCACAATAAGTGATAGATTTTTCAAAAACATCATAGCATTAAGTAATAATAAATTAAGATTGAATTTCATTCCCTTCATCAACAATTCATTACAATGTTTCAAGTAACATATGACAACTCACTCGATTTTGTTATATCAATGCAGTAAACCAGGGATATAACACAACCATGCAACGCAATTTTCAGGACGAAAATTCTTTCAACATGGGGATAATGTGACATCCGATAATTTTCCGTTACCAAACTCTGTTAGTTCCGTTAGGTCTTGCATACACGTGTCGTGAGCGCACACTAGTTGTCGTTGAACGTTGGTGATTTAATAAAACTAATCTATGATAAACAACAATAATATAATTAATAATGTTGATTATTAGTTTTGATTATGTGATTCATGAACTAACAGAAAATTTAGAGATTTAAATTTGTAAATTTTATGCGATAATATGACAACGGTTATGTATGTTTATGTGTTGTATAACTTATTGTAAATGTTTATGATTAATATTATTGACTTATAATACGTATAAACTATAGTTGAAATTATTTAAAAAGGGTTAAAAGGTTACTTTTATAAAATAAATTAAAGGGGTTATTTTGTAATTACTTTTAAATCAAATATTACCAAAATTAACACAACCCTAGCCCCCAAACCCCATTTGCGGCCGTAAACCCCATCCTCACCCTCTCTTTTTGCGATTTTGATCAAGAAACAACAAAACCAATCGATTTTCATCTAGTTCAAGCATTGCAAGGTGTTTTACAAGTCCAATTGTTGATTTCTACACATATAAAGTTAGTTTTGTATGGTTTTTCATAGTATTGATCTTCATAGAACCCTGGATTCGAAATTGGTGTTGAAAACATAAAATTGATGATTGTTAGATGTTGATATGATGATAGTTAGTTGTATGAATGCTAGATTATGTTAATTATACAAGAAATCTATGGATTGATCATGTAGTTCATACATTGCCATGTGAGGAAACTTTTTGTTCTTGGAATTCATTATTGATGATGTTATGATGTTAGATACAATGCTTGGATGTTAGTTTAATTGAATTGTGCAAGAAAATCCATGAATTTGAGGTGTTAATCATGACTTACTAAAAGTAGAACTTTTGTGAATGATGTTTGGGAATTTAGATGATTTAGTGATGACTAGCATGTTAGATTGAATGTTATGAACTTGATTAGGTATAAAATTGATGAAATCATGGTTGAAATTGAATGCTAGATTACTTTTCGGTGTTACTTTCCCAAAAGGGAAACTTTATTTTTTTACAACTTTAGATACGATGATTTGGGTATGCTTAAAATGATATGATCATGTTAGATGATTATTAATGATGTTTTATATGATGAAATGTGATAATTGAGTTGTATGTATGCTTAGTTGATCATGTAAAGAATGTAGGTTTCGGTGATCGTACATGACGTTGAATGATAGTTACTGATTAAGAGATCATGATTGGGATTAGAACTAATTGTCATTATGTATGTTGGTAATGTGATTATGATTGTCATACACACATGCGAATCTGAGGCCCCTAGTTAGTTGGATTGGTAGGGTTTAGGATGTGAAGTCGTGAGTGGATTCACATGGCATATGGTGCATGATTAGATTTCATGTACGAACTAATTATTGTGATGCGTTTATATTGATGTTTAGCATGTTAGTTGTTTGAGATTTGCATGAGTGTATGATGATCTAGTGTAGTATGTTAACCCGGGTTGAGCTTGGGTTGATAATGTGATACACGTGGATAATTTGTTTGATACTCTTGTATGCTAAGTTGTTATATATCATTAAACTATACTTCAACTACTATGTCACAAACGGGTCAAACGGGTCAACTAGGTCAACCTAGGATTATTAAGTTTCTATGTAGATGTACTTATGTACTTGTGTGTTCTAGGTAACCTTTGAAGGGTTGTCTTTGCACCAATCACTAGTCTTTTTTATTCACTATCATAGCACACTAGGTGAGTTCATGCCTCTCTATTTTATAAACCTTCTTTTAGGGGAGGTAGCATACTTGTACTCAAATGCTATTCTATTATTATAAGTTGCGTATGTTTTAACATAGTGCTTAATACCTGTAAAGTCCTCACACTTTCGGATTGTTAATAATGGCAACTAGCAGGAAATCTTGTGTATACTACTTGGTGAAGATTGTAACCATTGCACAAAATCTCCACATAAGGGTGATTTAGATGGTCATAAGTACATGAATGAAAGTAATAAGCAAACTAACCAATTTGGCTAAGTGTATAAGGGTATGGTGGAAAGATATAGTTATAGAACCAAGTTTCAACATTACCATTTCATACCATAACATAAGCCTTTTAACATTGGTTGGAGACTCGGTTTGATTTCATCCACTACTTTATTTGTAGATCATTTAGTGTTTTGTAAAGATGAAAGAATGAAGGCGTAAAAGCCTCAAAATTTCTATAATAGAACTTCAACACAAGCCTTCAAATATTGAATTTATTGGTGACTTGTTTAATATGAAAATGACTTAAAAGAACAAAACAAGAAAAACATGTATCAAAGAATCAAGTAAAACATTTCCAACACGGACCTTAAAAATGGTGGTTTATGTAAGGCCCCGTTCCCGGGACACTCATAGCTAGTCAATCATTGCACATAAAATATATACTTACATGAACTTTAATAAAACATTGTAGCGCAAACATTTAAACAACCTTTTCATTTCATTATAATAATTGCTTTTGCAAAATAATACAACATTCATTACAAAACATCATTTGTCTTCATTACAATGCAAAAACATTATAGAAATGAATGCCATCCAAAAATGAGCCAAGTAGTCGCCCCGTGCCATCCTCAGCAACCATTACCTGCCAACTGGAAACACATAAAAGTTAGCATTGCTTAGTGAATTCTAGTTTTAAAATAAAATATACTTTATTTTCTTTCAAAAGCATTCTATACTTTCGTACAAGATTATACATCATACGTACACATAGGTAATATCATTATTACCTTCATCATTTGTTCGTTAAATTTTGTTCATTCATCGTACATCATTATCTTTCACTTTCATTCATAAACTTTCTTACTTATCTTTCGTATGTTCGTTACTTCCGATGACATGTAAATTACCCCGAACAAAAATATGGACTTACTCAAAAATTATAAATTACTCCCCTTAAAGTTTATATCCACATTTGGATAGAAACTTTGAAGATTTAAAAACTTTTTGAAGTTTATTATGATTATTAATAATGAAGAGAATTATATCTTTTGTTGGGATCATATCAGTTTTACATTACACATGTGCATCCTTTATGATTAAATGGACATGTTTATGAACTTGATGATTGAAGGTATGTTTGTCCTCTTAAACTCATACCAGGTTGATATTTTGATGCAAATGAGTTTTATCATGTTTTGGTTGATTTAATTATTTAATGTGTACCCACACACATAAGCATGGAATGATCAACCATCCTTATACAATGCATGGTAGAACTTTTTCACAACTTTTCTTATCAGATTACTTAAGTTATGAGAACTCATTTTCACTAATCCTTATTGGGATTATTTTATTTTCATCCTTTTCATGATGATCCACATTGGGATTCTTTTCACTTCACTTTGGAAGGTGATCCATGATGGGATTCTTTTGTTCATTCACTTGGAATGTATTGCTTTTGTAGATTCATCGAATTTGGATGTGTTCCTCATTGGGAATCTGTTGGATCAGGACATCTGCACTATGTGCATGCTTCATTAGGTCTTTGCTCAGCAAAACAAAGATGAAACTGATGTAGGTGAAAGAGTTTCATAAAGTATCATTAGCTGGTGTGTTTAGGTACTACACACACATGCACTCACATAAGCCAATACATACCTGTACTTTGTGATGAGTGTTTCACTATTAAATAAGATTTTAATTCATCACTACATGTATATTCTCTTCCAAGTTGAGCCTACCAACATATCTGGTAAGTCATGACAATCTTGCAATTTTTGAAATTAAGCACAGTGAATGATATAATTGTTGGGTTTTGTAGATCCTTACCAAAGTCATATTAACCATTTACAATGTAAAATGCAGCGGAGTTAAGGTCAAAAACGAGAGTTTATGTATCATATATACTTGTTAAAACAAAACCCAAGACAAGGATCTATTTATATGGAAGAGCATACTATCAAAAACCACTCAAGAACACATTTACTACCTTAGAAACATGGAGAATGATACAGGAAGATAATGATGTTTGAAAGCTAAGACTTCAATGTAGAAGCCCTCAAGAGATTATACCCACAAGCCCTTCCAAGACACCTACTTGTTAGGTAGTAAAACACCAACTTGCTACTCTTCTTGTAGATCCGAATCTACCCAAGCAAATCTGAATTTTTGAGGCTTGCAAAGCTGATTTTCGGCCAAGAAGAAAGGGAGAAAACTGCTTGTGTGTGTGTAAGAAAAGGTGTGTCTATGGAAGAGTGTAAGAGTGAGTTTATTATTGCATGAACCAAGACCAAAAGGAAGATTCCCAAGGCCAAAGGGGCGGCCGAAATTGGACCCCAAAAGTGGGTTTCCCTCATTTTTCTTTTATAATAATGTTACACTCTTACCCTTTGTTTTATAAAACTAAACCCCTTTTAATTTTATAACACTAGAACACTTTCATTTCTCATTGTTTAACTAACTTAAATAATGAAACAAATGATTTCTCATGAACAAATCATCTACATAATTATTCATTACAAAAGCAATGTTTTAGAAAACCCGTTTTCTAAATTGGTGTTAATATTTATTTGTATGATCTCATCAACGAACAAATATTTATTGGTGTTTGTTTGTCTTGTTATTGGGTATGACCCGACTTGGATCATAACATACTAACCACATCAATCTTATATGTGCCTTGGGCATATAAGATCCAACATTCTCCCACTTGCACAAGATTCATAGAAAATTGATGTAAGCAGTAAATACCGCCTAACAACGGTTTACTTCCCTTAATACGTATGACTAGGTGCCATTCAATAACATCATCTCCTTCAAGTACCATACTTGAAATGTTTTAGGTGAATTAATCATCCATTCTTTTGTTACAAATGTCATGTTAAACCCCACAGACACAGAATTGTCATTCTCCGATGATTTAGCTTTAACAGGCCTTAGACATCTAACTCTCAACGAATAAGAGGAACAAATTCCATCTTGACTACATACGTCTCTCACAATTACCTTATATCATACCGAACCTAGCCTTACATACTATTAATGTTTCAGAACAGCAAAGCACTAAGTCAAAGTACGATACTTGGTGAATATCAAGACTCAATATGTATCTCAGGTCTGAGGATACAATGATATTCGCCTTTACTCAATATTTCTTATGACTAATCATAAAGATTCCATGCAGAAATAATAGAGAGCGGTTCAGTCCTATATCTATATCCCATAGATATCAATGAACCTTGGTAGCAACCTTTTGTTCTATAATCATACTTATGAATATCAACCAATTCAAGTTCATTATAGTCTTACATTCATAGTTGTTCCCATAAGTATGATCGACTACGGACGTTTAGAATAAATTACTTATTCACGGATTTAAACATGCTAAAATAGAAGAACAAATGAAGATTATAACCATATAATTAAGTCAAATAACATAAGTTCCAATATCTAAATACAAAATTGATCAAGTCCAATAACTAGAATATCGAAGTCCTAAGGCACAAGTATGACTTTCATGCTTTGACCTATCCAGGAGCTTTGTGAATGGATCTGCAATGTTTTGATCGGTGTGAACTTTGCGAATACATATCTTCCTTTTTCAACATCATCCCTTATGTAGTTGAATCTCCGTTCAATGTGCCGAGTCTTTTGATGTGCACGAGGTTCATTGATTTGAGCAATCGCACCCTCGTTATCACAAAAGATCTCTAGGGGTCTTGAATGGTAGCAACGACCCCTAGATCAACAATGAACTTCCTAAGCCACACAGCTTCTTGAGTTGCCAATGAAGCGGCGATGTATTCTGATTCTGTTGTAGATAGTGCCACCACATCTTGCTTTGAGCTCTTCCAAGAGACTGCTCCTCCATTCATAATGAAGACATATCCCGACTGTGATCGAGAATCATCTCGATCAGTTTGGAAACTCGCATCCGTGTAACTCTTTACAACGAGTTCCTCCTCACCAGATCCATATATTAAGAACATGTCCTTAGTATTTCTAAGGTATTTCAAAATACTCTTAACAACCATCCAATGACTATTACCATGATATTGTTGATATCTACTTGTCATGCTTAGAGCACATGACACGTCTGGCCTAGTACATATCATTGCATACATGATAGATCCTATAGCAGATGCATATGGGACTCCATTCATTCTTTCTTGTTCAACCTTTGAACTAGGACATTGAGATGAGCTCAATATAGTCCCCTTTTGAATAGGTACCAAACCTTTCTTAGAATTCTCCATCTTGAACCTTTTCAAGATCTTTTCAATGTATGCACTTTGGTTTAAACCTATCAACCATCTTGATTTATCCCTATAGATCTTTGTTCCCAAGATATAGGCGGCTTCACCAAGATCCTTAATGGAAAAACAGCTTCCAAGCCAGGCTTTTACACTTCCAAGGTTGGAATGTCGTTTCCAAGTAGCAAAATGTCATCGACATATAATACAAGGAAAGTAATAGTGCTCCCACTAGCTTTCTTATATACACAAGCTTCATCAGCGTTTTTGATGAAGCCAATTTTCTTTACTTCATCATCAAAACGGTGATTCCAACTTCTTAACGCTTGTTTCAATCAATAAATTGATTTCTTTAACTTGCATACCTTGTTAGGATGTTTTGGATCGACAAAACCTTCAGGCTGTTCCATATGGACATCTTCTCAAGATATCCATTAAGGAAGGCGGTTTTGACATCCATTTGCCAAATCTCATAGTCATAATATGCTGTTATGGAAAATAATTTCCTAACAGACTTTAGCATTGCCACCGGCGAAAAAGTTTCATGATAATCAACCCCTTGAGTTTGAGTGAAACCTTTTGCTACAAGTCTAGCTTTATAAGTATCCAAGTTTCCATGCATATCAGTTTTCTTCTTGAAAACCCACTTACTTCCAACTACCTTGGACTTAAGAGGTGGTGTAACCAATTCCCAAACTTGGTTATCATACATGGATTGCATCTCAATATTCATGGCTTCTTGCCATTTGTCAAAATCAGGTTTTGACATTGCATCTGGTATGTGGTTGGTTCATCCAAATCTACCACATAACATCCATCCATGAAAAATCCATATCTCTCAGGAGGAACACTAGTTCTACCAGATCTGCGTTTTGTGTATCTTGATCATTCTCAACATCCTCATGTTGATTGCTAGTATCAACCAAATGTGTATCGTCTTGTGAATCTTGAACCTCTTCAAGTTCCACTGTTCTTCCACTAGTTTCTTCCGAAAGGAACTTAGTTTCCAAGAACTCTGCCTTTCGAGCAATAAACACTTTCTGTTCTGTTGGATCATAGAAATAATATCCAATACAATCTCTAGGATATCCAATGAAGATACACTTTGTGGATCGGGCTTCCAGTTTGTTTTGAGTGTATTGCTTAGGATAAGCCTCACACCCCAAACTTTTAAATATGATAATGATGGAACCCTTCCATGCCATACGTCGAAAGGTGTCCTTTCCACTTTCTTGGTTGGGGCCATATTTAAAATACGGGCTGCGAAGAGCAATAGGAAACCCCAAAATGATAGTGGTAGTGTACTTCTAGCCATCATAGATCGAACTATATCCAATAGAGTCTGATTCCTCCTCTCAGACACACCATTATGTTGTGGTGTTCCAGGTGGAGTAAGTTGTGAGACAATCCCACAACTTCTAAGATACTCTTGAAATTCACTACTTAGGTATTCACATCCTCTATCGGTACGAAGAATCTTGATCGTTTTGTTGAGTTGATTTTCTACCTTATTTTTGAAGATTTTGAACATTTCAAAAGATTCATGTTTGTGTCTTAACAAGTACACATACCCATAATGACTATAGTCATCGGTAAAGGTAATGAAGTATCTTTCACCATTCCTAGTTATTGGTTTGAAAGGTCCACATACATCCGAATGTATGATCCCTAATAAATCATTTGCCCTTTCATTAGTCCCACTAAAAGGGGCCTTTGTCATTTTACCTTGTAAACAAGACTCGGATACATCAAATGAATCAATTTCTTTAGTTTTCAAAAGACCATTCTTTTGAAGTTTTTGCATACGATTCTTGTTTATATGACCAAGGCGACAATGCCAAAGATAGGAATCACTCAAATCTAATTTGAGCCTTTTGGTGGTTGCTTGGTACATTGAGCTATCATATGTTGTGTTATCATGAACCAATACAAAAATACCATTACAAGGTATAGCCTTAAAATAAAACACATGATTTAAAGAAACATGAATATCATTGTCAACAAACTTGAAATCATAATCACATTGGCTTAGACGGGAAACAGAAATAATGTTCCTAGTCAAGCTAGGTGCATACAAAACATTCTTTAAAATAACTTCCAAACCACTTGGATGCTTCAAAATGTAGTCTCCTTGAGCTTCTACGTGAACCTTTGCACCATTGCCCATAAAGAGACTAATTTCCCCTTTTGCATAATGCTCACTTCTTTTGAACCCCTGCAACAAATTGCAAATATGAGTTCCACATCCGGTATCCAATACCCATGTGTTAGAAGAAATAACATTTAGCTCAACATGTATCATAAAGATTGTACCTGAGGTTTGCCATGCATCCCTCTTCGATCTTAACTCTTTGAGATAGACCGGACAATTGCGTTTCCAATGGCCTACCTCACCACACTCAAAACACGGGTCTTCATGAGCAACCTTTTGCTTCTTTTCTTTTGGTTTGGTTGGTTCCAATTTAGCTTTACCCTTACCCTTTCCCTTGACGTGCCCCTTCCCTTTGGCAACACTTGCCCTAGGGTTGGGGAGGATCCTTTTCTTACTACCTCCTTAATTGATCATAAGGACCGGTAGAACCTTTCTACCTATGCCTGCCTCCACCGTTTTGAGCATTGAATGAAGCTCACCAATGCTCTTGTCCCATCCATTCATGTTATAGTTCATAACAAAGCTATCAAACTTCTTAGATAGGGAGTCGAGGATCAAATCCGCTGCCAACTCGTTGGACACACGACAGTTAATCCTTTCAAGGCGATCAATGTGGCTCTTCATTTTGAGAACGTAAGATGATACCGATTGGGTCTCGTCCATCCGACATGCATGGAGTGCTCGAACCGTTTCGAAGCGCTCCACCCTTGATTGTTGTTGGAACATTTCCTTCAACTGGGTGATCATGTCATAGGCATTGTGGTTCTCAAAGTCCTTTTGCAAATCGGCAATCATACTCGCTAGCATGAGACATGAGACTTGCACAGAGTCCTCGGTGTATTTGACCCACTCGGCAAAGGCCTCTACGTTATTCTCATCGGGTTGATCGGGAGTGGGATCGTCTAACACATAGGACTTCTTTTCTTGCTTGAGAATGATTCTCAAGTTTCGACACCAGCCCATGAAGTTCCCATGGTTTAGACGTTCCTTTTCAAGGATAGTCCTTAGTGATAGGTTATGGACGGTCGGGATTGACTTGTTGTTGTTAGCCATCTACAATTTTACAAAGTTCAAGTTTTAGTATTTTTATATCAAAGTATTTTAATTATTAATACCCTTTTATGTCTCATAGACAATTAATAATTAAATTCTAGAATCCAACATTATATTTAAATATCGGTTAGGTGACCTTTATCCCTTTATTTAAATTAACAAGGTAGTTAACGTTTGACAATTGTAACCTATTACAATTTCTAGTTGTATGGGATCGGTTTAAACATCTTATGTTTTGTTTGGCATGTTTATCCCATCAACACCGTTTGTACGTCATGCTTCGGTGATCCTAATGCATGATTTCCAAATCAAGTCGTCCTACTTAGACACACTTGTGATTTTACAAATATAAGTGGTTAGGTGACCTTTATCCCACAAATATGGTAATGTCACCTCAACTTCACAAGTTTCTACATTTATGGTTAGGTGACCTTTATCCTATAAATAAGTTGCAAGTGAATTGAGTGTTGTTTAAAAGGATGGTGTTACACTTGTTTTGAAAAGGGTTTTTATAGTTTCTAAAATTCTAGTTTTTAGAAAAACCTTTTATACCATACAATTTGTATGCATTCAAATGCATGGTATTTTATGAAAAACTATTTTCATGGTTCCTTTTAATAAAACTCATTTTTATTAAATCATTAACCCTTATTAAACTCATTTTATTAATTCTTTTAATGATATTAAAGAATCAATTTTATGCTTGTTTTATCATAGTTGTTCAACAAGTTTATCTATTTTCAATTAAAATGTCAAACACAACCAAAACAACCAAACATAATATATAAGTGCATAACCATAGCCAACTATTTTGACCACACTTGCTTGCCATAACAAGTGTGTCAAGAGGTTATCTCTAGGGTAAAAAATATGACACAATGTTGTGTTGATGAACTCCCACTTGAACTTGCATCCAAATGCTTCAAGTATTCCTTTTGTGTTGTGATTCCACCACCATATTTAGGCACCTTCTTTATCTTACAAATCAGCCCCAAAATGCTTATTACATAGAAAAAAACTTAATACATTTTTCTAGGAAAATAAAGTGCAAACTAATCTATTTATTACATACCAAATGAAACAAATAAATTACATAGGCTTTATTACAACCAAATGAAATCACAACCACAAACAATCAAACACAAGGTCATGGCTAGGTTTTATGCACTAAAACACATCCAAATATGTATACAAAATCGAGAATGGCAGCCCCTTTTGAACCCAAATTCTCGGCCAAAACAAACCAAGAACAATTGGGTTTTTGTCCAAACAAACAAACAAACTATCTCATCATATTAATTTTTCAAGATCCTTACATGCATATAAAAGTAGTGTCTTGAAAAACAAAGGGATTTCCATGTGTGAAATTTCCAGCCCACTTTTTATTAAAAAAGGACCCGAAAATTTCAATTTTTGAAGCATGTATCCATATAACCGGCTCTTGATGACATTGTTGGGTTTTGTAGATCCTTACCAAAGTCATATTAACCATTTACAATGTAAAACGCAGTGGAGTTAAGGTCAAAAATGAGAGTTTATGTATCATATATACTTGTTAAAACAAAACCCAAGACAAGGATCTATTTATATGGAAGAGCATACTATCAAAACCACTCAAGAACACATTTACTACCTTAGAAACATGGAGAATGATGCAGGAAGATGATGACGTTTGAAAGCTAAGACTTCAATGTAGAAGCCCTCAAGAGATGATACCCACAAGCCCTTCCAAGACACCTACTTGTTAGGTAGTAAAACACCAACTTGCTACTCTTCTTGTAGATCTAATCTACCCAAGCAAATCTGAATTTTTGAGGCTTGCAAAGCTGATTTTCGGCCAAGAAGAAAGGGAGAAAACTTGCTTGTGTGTGTAAGAAAAGGTGTGTCTATGGAAGAGTTTAAGAGTGAGTTTATTATTGCATGAACCAAGACCAAAAGGAGGATTCCCAAGGCCAAAGGGGCAGCCAAAATTGGACCCCAGAAGTGAAGGTATACATCTGCCCAAGATACATATTAAATTCATGTGGCTAGTGTGATATGATCCAAGTCGGGTCATACCCAACAACAAGTCAAACAAACACCGATAAATATTTATTCGCTGATAAGATCACACAAATAAATATTAGCACCAATTTAGAAACCGGGTTTTCTAAATCATTGCTTTTGTAAATGAACACTATTATATGGATAATTTGTTCATGAGATGTTAGTTGTTTTATTATTTAAATTGTTTAAGTAATATAAAACAAAAGTGTGTTATATTTTATAAAATTAAAATTGGTTTTAATTTTATAAAAAAACAAGAGTGTTTTTACAAATTAATTCAAATGGGAGGGAAACAACAAAAGGGTCCCAATTCGGCCGCCCCTTGGCCTTGGGAATCCCTTTTGTTTCTTGTAACATGCAAGCATTTGTGAACTCTAACATTCTTCCATCTCAAACCACTTTTCTCTCTCACACACAAGAGCAAAAAAATCCTCTCTACTCTCTCTCTC
The DNA here is from genome assembly GCA_025506515.1 of Flaveria trinervia. NCBI lineage: Eukaryota > Viridiplantae > Streptophyta > Magnoliopsida > Asterales > Asteraceae > Flaveria > Flaveria trinervia. Next base: position 42,210,136 of record CM046455.1, on the reverse strand, counting down.
AAAAACGGTTTTTGGAGCTGACACAAGGTTGAATTTCAGCTTGGAATCAAGGGTTCTTGGCTGGGAAAAACGGTTGTAGAGAGGGCTTTCAAGTTGGTGTTTCACAACCTAGCAAGTGGGTGTTTGAAGGAGCTTGTGGGTATCATCTCTTGAGGTCTTCTTGCTTGAAGATTCAGCCACAAAGATCATCTCTTACATCTCCCCAAACTCGTTTTCTTGAAGCTTGAAAGGTTGTCTTCTAAACATCCTATGTTTATCTTTATTGTATGCATTTCGTATATGGATCCATGGTTTGGGTTTAGCTTAACAAATGGGTTTGATAATCTACACATTAACAAGATTTTAAACTATTTATCCGCTGCGTTTTTCATATATATTGGCTTATATGGACTTTGATAATCTTGTTAAATCCCATCAAAAAGTGGATTTCCCTCCCATTTTTCTTTTATAAAAATGTTACACTCTTACCCTTTGTTTTATAAAACTAAAACCCCTTTTAATTTTATAACACTAGAACACATTCATTTGTCATTGTTTAACTAACTTAAATAATGAAACAAATGATTTCTTATGAACAAATCATCTACATAATGTTATTCATTTACAAAAGCAATGTTTTAGAAAACCCGTTTTCTAAATTGGTGTTAATATTTATTTGTATGATCTCGTCAACGAACAAATATTTATTGGTGTTTGTTTGGCTTGTTATTGGGTATGACCCGACTTGGATCATAACGTACTAACCACATCAATCTTATATGTGTCTTGGGCATATAAGATCCAACAATAATGTCTGTAATTATATCATTTCCCAAGATTCTTTTCTTCATCAAAATTGATTTCTTTTTGTAATTTTCTCATGTTTTTAATGTTTTTGATGTTTTTCATGGTTTTACTCAAGGTAATCATGCCAATTGACTGAACCAGGAATTCAAACCTACTGGGTTCAAATGCCTTGGTAAATAAATCAGCTAATTGATTTTTTGTTGGTACTTGAATCAATTTGATTAAACCCTTTTCAGCATAATATCTCAAAAAGTGATATCTAGTTTCAATATGTTTAGTTTTTGAGTGCTGAACTAGATTATTAGTTATGAAAACAGCTGTTGTGTTGTCAATGTAAATTGGAGTGTGCAAGAAGTTAAAACCATAATCAAGCATCTAGTTTTGAATCCAGAGTACTTGAGAGCAACAAGCTGATACGGCAATATAAAAACCATCTAGAGTACTTGAGAGCAACAAGCTGATGTGGCAATATACTCAGCTTCTGCTGTGAACACAAATACATTTGACTGCTTCTTGCATTGCCAAGATACTAGTCTGGGACCAAGAAATTGACAACCTTCGGTGGTGGATTTTCTGATGAAGTTGTATCCTCCATAATCGTTGTTTGTAAAGGCATAGAGATTAAATTATCCTTCCTTTGGATACCATAACCCAAGAGCTGGTTTGCCCTTCAGATATCTAAATATCCTCTTCATAGCATTCACATGTGATTCTTTTGGATCAGCTTGATATCTGGCACACACACAAACACCAAACATAATGTCAGGCCTACTGGCTGTTAGATACGTAAGTGAACCGATCATTGATCAATAATGAGTCTGATCCACTGATTTGCCTTCAGGATCAGGTCCAATCTTCACTTTAGTATCAACAGGAGTTCTCATAGACTAACAGTCAACAAAGTGGAATTTCTTCAACATGGTTTCCACATATTTTGATTGATTGATGAAGATTCTGTCTACTATCTCTTGGACTTGCACCCCTAGAAAGAAGGTGAGTTCCCTCATAGCACTCATTAGAAATTTTAAGTGCATAAGATCTTCAAATTCTTTACAGAGTTGCTTGTTTGTAGAGCCAAATATAATGTTATCCACATACATCTGGACTAACAACATGTATTTTCCTCTTTTTCTTCTGAAGAGAGTCTAATCAATCTTTCCTCTTTCATATCCATGTTCAAGAAGAAAGGATGATAGAGTCTCATACAACTTTCTTGGTGCTTGATAGAGACCATACAGAGCTTTGTTAAGCTTGTAAGCTCTATGAGGGAACTCTGGATCTTCAAAGCCAGGTGGTTGACTCACATAGACCTCCTTAGCAATCTTTCCATATAGGAAGGCACACTTTACATCCATTCAATAAACAGTAAATTTCATGGATGCAGAATATCAAGAAAGATTCGGATTGCTTCTAGTCTGGCAACAGGAGCAAACACTTCATCATAGTCGATTCCTTCTTCTTAAGTGTATCCCTATGCCACTAGTCTTGCTTTGTTTCTGATGACGATCCCTCTATCATCAATCTTGTTCCTGTACAGCCACCTGGTACCGGTAGGGTATTGTCCTTCAGGAAGATCTACCGGTTGCCATACTTCTTGCTTCTTGAATTGGAGCAATTCTTCCTGCATTGCTTTAATCCAGCTATTGTCTTAAAGTGCCTCTTTGATGTTCTTGAGTACTGTTTGACAAAGAAAGCATGAGAACAAACAGATGTTTGCAATACTGGATTTGCTTCTTGTCACCCTCTCATTAAGATCACCAATAATGGTTTCAACAGGATGATTCTTGTGTATTCTTATGGTTGGAATGGAGTCACAAGCAATTGTTACATCAAAATTGGAGACATTCAATTCATTATGGTCAGAGGCATATTCATCCAGTACTGTTGTTGAATTATGAAGATTGTCAGACTCTATTTCAGCTCCTGCTTCAGTTTCAGCAGCACTATGATTACTTTCATCATTTGATGCTCTTTGTGTTTCAGCCGGAGGAGTAGCTTGTTTTGATTTTTAATCTTAGTTGATAGATCATCTGAGTGTGATGGTAACAGGCTTGGTCCTCCTTCAGTTAAAACACTCTGATTTTGTGATGATTGTCTGATGGGATCAGCTTGAAGAGGAACGTCTTCATCAGGAGTAGGAGGAATCAATAGAAAGTCATTTCTTCTTTCTACAGCTGAAGAAGTTTCACCTGAGTGGAGATTTTCTGCATCAGACAAGTGAAATTGATCAATGATTTTGTAAAAGAGTCAATATCAAACAACCAGTCGGGACCATTTGTAGATTTGGGAAACAAATGTTCCTTGAATTGAACATTTGTTGATTCATCAATAATGTTTAATCTAAGATTAAACACTCTGTAAGCATTTGAAACAGAAGAATAACCTACAAAGAATCCTTCATCAGACTTGAATGAAAACTTTCCGAGATAGTCTCGAGTGTTTAATATTGAGACAGGACTACCAAATGATTTAAGAAATCCAATGAATGGTTTTCTATAAAAGAGTAGTTCACAAGGAGTCATGTTGTTTTCTTTGACAAGTAGAGTTCAATTCTGTACAAAGCACGATGTATTAACTGCCTCCGTACGATTTCATATGCCCAAAACACATAGAATATTGATGTGGTTAGTACGTCATGATCCAAGTCGGGTTATACCCAATAACAAGCTATACGAACACCAACAATTATTTATTTGTTGATAAGATCATACAATAAATATTGACACCTATTTAGTAAATTGGTTTTCTAAATATTGCTTTTGTCAAAGAACAATATTATATGGATAATTTGTTCATGAGATATTTATTTGATACATTATTTAAGTTGGTTAAATTATGTCAAATAAAAGTGTGTCATGTTATAAAATTAGAATATGTTTTAATTTTATAACTTAATATGCATGGAAGTGTAGATTTTATAAATATTTCAAAAGGGTGGGAAACCCCTTTTGGATGAAGCTTGCGGCCACCCAAGGGGCATAGGGATGCACATTTTGTCTTGGCTTCAACAAGACTTAATTCATTCATTCAAGCAACCATCCATGCTACACTTTCTCTCACACACACAAAGCAACATTTTCTCCCTTTGAAGAAAGGAAAATTTCGGATTGAAGAAGCCAAAAACAAAGCAGAAAAATCGGTTTTTCTTGGGTGTTTTGGCTGATTTGGATTGCTCTTCTAAGGGGTTTTCTTGTGGTGTAAAGCTCCCTAACAAAGCAAGGTGTTTGGATGAAGCTTGTGGTATTACAACTTTAGGTTCTCTTCTTTGAGGGCTGCATAAACAATATCATCATCATATTCATCTCATCCTTCTTTCATTCGATTTTGAAGGCTGCTGAAAGGTAGTTATGGCAGCCCCTTGTGGCTGTCATATTATGTTGTTTTATGTTCTCATAGCATGCTCATTCACATACAATGATCCTTTGATATATGGTTTGTTTTATACATTTATATGGTCACCTAAAGAACATGTTTTTCAGCTTATAAATAAGTTTATAAAGTTGTTATTCCGCTGCGTTTTCAGAATGTTTAATGGGTTAAACTATGGCTTTGTGTTCTTACAACCCTTCAATGGCATCTAGATCTGGTTATGTGGATAGCATGCTTGTTAGTGTCCTTATAAAATTTTTTATACCCCTTTTAAGGGCTGAAATGTTCTTGTATGTTGAATCCCCAAGCTTTCAAGGTTAAATCACACGTGCTTGTGATTAAACCTTGAAAGATATGTATAATGATATGTATATTGTTTGGACAATGTTTGAAACACGTATTTTCAGTTTATGTTGGCTGAAAATCATGGGTTTTAATGGGGATTCTTAGTTATATTTGGATGATATGATGAATGTTCATATTGGTGCATAACCTAGCTTTTGGCCTTGTGTTGTTTGGATGTTTGGTTTTGGTTTATTCAATAGGGTTGTATATTATTTTGTGCTTTCTTTAAAAATGTAATTTGTTTATTTATTCATTGGGATGTAATAATAGATTAGGAGTATTTTTCTTTTACTATAAAATATGTATTATGATATATATATATTTTGTAAAAGAAGATGCTCGGGAAGGAAGCACAAGAGGAAGACACAAAAGAAGGACTTAAAGCATATGGATGCAAGTTCAATTGGGGGTCTATGAAGACCTCAATTTTGTGTTGTATTCCACCCTTAGGAAATACCTAATGACCACACTTGTGATGGCAAACAAATGTGGTCACAATAGTAGCTATGATTATGCACATTATGGTTGTTTATATTATGCTTGTTTGATTGTGGTTTTATGAATGATTGTATGATGTTTGGATATGATTAACAATCTCAATAAAATGATCTTAACAAGCTAATAAAATAGTTCTTAATCATTAAGTGTTAATAAATGGTTATCAAAAGGATTAATGATTTTATAATAAAATGGGTTTTATTAAAAGAACCATAGGGTATCTTGTATTTGAAAGCATGCAAATACAAATACATAGAGTTTTCTAAACTAGAATTATGAAATCTCTAAAGTTTTGACCAACAAGTTTAACACCGTCCTTTTGCACAACACTTGAGTCATTTGGAAACTCTTAATGGGATAAAGGTCACCTAACCATTTAGAGGAAACTTGTGATTTAAGGTGGGGATACCACATTGGTGGGATAAAGGTCACCTAACCACTTATGTGGGTAAACTCACACGTGTGTGCAAGTAGGGTAACTTGATTTGCAAACCATGTTAAATGGATCACCTAAATATGGTTTCCAAATGGTGTTGATGGGATTAACATGCCGACTTTACATATGATGTTTAAAGTCGGTCCCATACCTCTAGAAGTTGTAAATGGTTGCAACCGTCAATCGTTGACCACCTTATTAATTTAAATCGTGGGATAAAGGTCACCTAACCACAATTTAAATGTAATGTTGGGTTCTAGATGTTAATATAAAAATGATCTTAAAAGGAATTAATTATTAAAAATAGCAATATCGAAAATACTAAATAGATCTTTGTTAAATTTTGTAGATGGCCACCAATAATGACAATCATGATAACTCATTCGTGTCCACCCAATCATTACGAGCGATCCTCCAAAAGGCACGTCTAAATCATAATAATTTCATTGATTGGTATCGAAACTTGAGAATTGTTCTCAAGCAAGAGAGAAGATCATATGTTTTAGACGACCCCATCCCCGATCAACCTACTAAGGATGATGAGGAGGCCTATAACGATTGGCTGAAATACACTGAGGACTCCGTCCAAGCGCCTTGTCTCATGCTAGCGAGCATGACTCCAGATCTCCAAAAGGAGTATGAACATCATGGAGCTTATGACATGATAACCCAGCTGAAGGAAACGTTCCAACAACAAGCAAGGGTTGAGCGCTTCGAAACGGTTCGAGCACTCCATGCATGTCGTATGGATGACAACCAATCGGTTTCATCTTATGTACTTAAGATGAAAAGTCATATTGACCACCTTGAGAGGCTTAATTGTCCCGTCTCAAAGGAATTGGCCACGGATTTGATCCTTAATGGCCTTACCAAGAAGTTCGAGACATTTGTGTTGAATTACAACATGAATGCATGGGACAAGAGCATTGGTGAGCTTCACTCAATGCTTAAAATGGCCGAGGTGGCCATGGGTAAAAGGGTTTTACTGTTCTCACCATCCATGAAGGTGGGAACAAGAAAAGGCCTCATCCCGCACCCAAGACAAAGGTTGCCAAGGGTAAGGGACCAACATGGGGAAAGGGGAAAGGGGTGGCAAGGGTACCACCCAAACCACAAGAGAAGAAGGAAAAGGTTGCAACTAATGACCCATGCTTCAAGTGTGGAGAGATTGGACATTGGGCAAGAAATTGTCCTGTCCATCTCCAAGAGTTGAAGGCAAAGAGGGATGCCGGGAAGACCTCAGGTACAATATACATGATTCATATTGATCTTAATGTTACATCTTCTAACACATGGGTATTGGATACCGGATGTGGAACTTATATTTGCAATTTGTTGCAGGGGTTCACAAGAAGTAGGACTTCAATCAAGGGGTTGTTAGCCTCTTCATAGGCAATGGAACCAAAGTCCAAGTTGAAGCTCGTGGGGACTACATCCTAAAACTTCCAAGTGGCTTGGATGTTATTTTGAAGAATGTTTTGTATGCTCTTAGTTTGACTAGGAACATTATTTCTGTATCCCAATTAAGACATTATGATTATGTATTATCTTTTGTTGAAAATGATATTCATGTTTCTTTAAATGATATGTTCTATTTTAAAGCAATTCCCATTAATGGTATTTATGAATTGGTTCATGAAAATGCTTTAAATAGTTCATTGTACCATACTAACACCAAGAAACTCAAGTTGGATTTGAGTGATACCTATCTTTGGCATTGTCGTCTTAGTCATATAAACAAGAAACATATACAAACACTTCAAAAGAATGGTCTTTTAAAAAAGAATGAATGTGATTCATTTGATGTATGTGAATCTTGTTTACAAGGTAAAATGACTAAGGCACCCTTTAGTGGAACTAACGAAAGGGCAAAAGATTTACTAGGAATCATACATTCGGATGTATGTGGTCCTTTTAAACCAATGACTAGGAATGGTGAAAGATACTTTTTACCTTTACCGACGATTATAGTCGCTATGGGTATGTGTACTTATTAAGGCACAAAGATGAAGCTTTTGAAATGTTCAAAATCTTCAAGAATGAAGTAGAAAATCAACTCAACAAGTCGATTAAAGTTCTCCACACCGATAGAGGAGGTGAATACCTAAGTGATGCTTTTCAAGATCATCTTAGGAGTTGTGGGATTGTCTCACAACTCACTCCACCTGGACACCACAACATAATGGTGTGTCTGAGAGAAAGAATCGAACCTTATTGGATATGGTTCGATCTATGATGGCTAGAAGCACATTACCTCTATCATTTTGGGGTTTCGCTTTGCTCTCCATGGCCCGTATTTTAAATATGGCCCCAACCAAAAAGGTGGAAAGGACACCTTTTGAGATATGGCATGGAAAAGTTCCATCCCTATCATACTTAAGGGTCTGGGGTTGTGAGGCTTACGTTAAGACTCCCACCCCAAACAAATTGGAAGTCCGATCCACCAAGTCTATCTTTATTGGATATCCTAGAGATTCTATGGGATATTATTTCTATGATCCACTGGAACAAAAGGTGTTTGTTGCCAGAAAGGGTGAGTTCTTAGAGGCAAAGTTCCTTATGGAAGGAACTAGCAGTAGAACGGTGGATCTTGAGGAGGATCAAGAACCACAACCTGATGCATGTTTGGTTAAAACTAGCACTCAACATGAGGATGTTGAGGATGATCAAGCGGTTGATCAATACACACAAAATGTTTGCAGAAGTGGTAGAACTAGTAATCCACCTGAAAGATATGGAATTTTCATGGATGGATGCTATATGGTAGATTCGGAAGAACCAACGACATACCCATATGCAGTATCCAAATTGGATTGTGACAAATGGCTTGAGGCCATGAACGTTGAGATGCAATCCATGTATGACAATCAAGTTTGGGAACTTGTTGTACCACCTCTTAATTCCAAAGTAGTTGGAAGCAAGTGGGTTTTCAAGAAGAAAACCGATATGCATGGAAACTTGGATACTTATAAAGCTAGACTTGTAGCAAAGGGTTTCACTCAAACTCAAGGGGTTGACTATGATGAAACTTTCTCACCTGTTGCGATGCTAAAGTCTATAAGGATATTGTTTGCCATAGCTGCTCATTATGATTATGAGATTTGGCAAATGGATGTCAAAACCGCTTTCCTAAATGGATATCTTGAGGAAGATGTCTATATGGTTCAGCCTGAAGGTTTTGTTGATCCAAAAAATCCTAATAAAGTATGCAAGTTAATGAAATCAATCTATGGATTGAAACAAGCATCGAGAAGCTGGAATCATTGTTTTGATGAGGAGGTAAAGAAATTGGCTTCATCAAAAACGTTGATGAGGCTTGTGTGTATAAGAAGGCTATTGGGAGCACAATAACTTTCCTAGTATTGTATGTTTATGACATACTACTATTTGGAAATGACATTCCAACCTTGGAAGGTGTAAAAACCTGGCTTGGAAGTTGTTTTTCCATCAAGGATCTTGGTGAAGCCACCTATATTCTGGGAATAAAGATCTATAGGGATAGATCTAGGCGGTTGATTGGTTTAAATCAAAGTGCATACATTGATAAGATCTTGAAAAGGTTCGAGATGGAGAACTCTAAGAAAGGCACCGTACCTATTCAAAGAGGAACGACATTGAGTACGACTCAATGTCCTAGCTCAAGGGATGAGCAAGATAAAATGAAGGCAATCCCATATGCATCTACTATTGGATCCATCATGTATGCAATGATATGCACTCGACCGGACGTGTCATGCGCCTTAAGTATGACAAGCCGTTACCAGCAAAATCCTGGAAACAGTCATTGGATGGCTGTTAAGAACATACTTAAGTACCTAAGGAGGGCAAGAGATATGTTCCTAATCTATGGATCTGGTGATGAGGAACTCGTTGTAAAAGGTTACACAGATGCGAGTTTCCAAACCGATCGTGATGATTCTCGATCACAATCGGGATATGTTTTCATTCTGAATGGAGGAGCGGTCTCATGGAAGAGCTCCAAACAGGATGTGGTGGCTCTATCAACTACAGAATCAGAATACGTCGCCGCTTCATTGGCAGCTCAAGAAGCTGCATGGTTGAAGAAATTCATTGCCGATCTAGGGGTTGTCCCTTCCATTCAGGAACCCCTAGAGATCTTTTATGATAACGAGGGTGCGATTGCTCAAATCAAGGAACCTCGTGCTCATCAAAAGACTAGGCACATTGAGCGGAGATTCAACTACATACGAGATGAAGTTGAAAAGGGAAAGATATGTATTCACAAAGTTCACACGGATCAAAACATTGCGGATCCTCTCACGAAGCTCCTTGAAAAGGCAAAGCATGAAGGTCATACTTGTGCCATGGGACTTCGATATTTTAGTTATTGGATTTGACCTGTAAATTTTGTATTTGGATATGTGGAACTCTTTATTATTTGAATAAAATTATTCGGTTATAATGTTTCAATTTATGTTCCAATTTAGCATGTTTAATCCATGAGTAAATTATTTACTCTAAATGTCCGTAGTCGTTCATACTTGTGGGAACAAGTGTGAGGGTAAGATTATTATGAACTTGGATTGGTTGATGTTCATAAGGAATGAATATAGAGCAATTGGTTGCTACCAAGGTTCATAAATATTTGCGGGATGCAAATATTGGACTGACCCGCATCTCAAATTTTACTACATGGAATCTTATTGATTGATCATAAGTAAATTTGAGTAAAGGTGAATATCATTTGTTATCCTCCAGCCTGAGATACATATTGGGTTTTGATATTCACCAAGTATTATACCTTGAGCTAATTCTTCACTGTCCTGAAATAGTGGACAGCACATAAGGGTATGTTCAGGTATGACACGAGGTGTTTGTGAGAAACATATGTAGTCAAGATGGAATTTGTTCCTCTTATTCGTTGAGAGTTAGATGTCTAAGGCCTGATAAGTTAAATCAACAAGGAATGATCATTGTGTGTTCTTGGATTTAACATGACATCTGAAACAAAAGGATAGATGATTGATTCACCTAAATCATTTCAAGTAGGATACTTGAATAAGATGATGTTGTTGAATGGCTATAAGTCATGCGTAATAAGGGTAGTAAACCTTTGTTAGGCGGTATTTACTGCTTGCATCAATCTCCTATGAATTTTGTGCAAGTGGGAGATTGTACGATTTCATATGCCCAAAACACATAGAATATTGATGCGGTTAGTACGTCATGATCCAAGTCGGGTTATACCCAATAACAAGCTATACAAACACCAACAATTATTTATTTGTTGATAAGATCATACGATAAATATTGACACCTATTTAGTAAATTGGTTTTCTAAATATTGCTTTTGTGAAAGAACAATATTATATCGATAATTTGTTCATGAGATATTTATTTTATACATTATTTAAGTTGGTTAAATTATGTCAAATAAAAGTGTGTCATGTTATAAAATTAGACTATGTTTTAATTTTATAACTTAATATGCATGGAAGTGTAGATTTTATAAAAATTTCAAAAGGGTGGGAAACCCCTTTTGGATGAAGCTTGCGGCCGCCCAAGGGGCATAGGGATGCACATTTTGTCTTGGCTTCTACAAGACTTAATTCATTCATTCAAGCAACCATCCATGATACACTTTCTCTCACACACACAAAGCAACATTTTCTCTCTTTGAAGAAAGGAAAATTTCGGATTGAAGAAGCCAAAAACAAAGCAGAAAAATCGGTTTTTCTTGGGTGTTTTGGCTGATTTGGATTGCTCTTCTAAGGGGTTTTCTTGTGGTGTAAAGCTCCCTAAACAAGGCAAAGTGTTTGGATGAAGCTTGTGGGTATTACAACTTGAGGTTCTCTTCTTAGAGGGCTGCATAAACAATATCATCATCATATTCATCTCATCCTTCTTTCATTCGATTTTGAAGGCTGCTGAAATGTAGTTATGGCAGCCCCTTGTGGCTGTCATATTATGCTGTTTTATGTTCTCATAGCATGCTCATTCACATACAATGATCCTTTGATATATGGGTTTGTTTTATACATTTATATAGTCACCTAAAGAACATGTGAAGTAACTTCAATGGAGCATTGTTACTGTTCACCAGCTTGGTTTTGTGAGACGATTTGTGTTGTTTTCCTTTGAGGCACATTGAACAGTGATCAATAAAATGAATTTCTTTTTGAGGAAGACCAATGACATGGTTTCCTTTGACCAACTTGTTCATGTTTTTGAAGTTTGTGTGCCCCAAATGTCTGTGCCAAATATGTGACTCATCAAATGATGCTTTTGACAAAAGACATGTTTCTTCTTTGGTGATGCAGAACACAAGTTTAAGACATATGTATTGTTCTTCCTTGGGGTCTTTAAGATAACCCATTCCTCAGGGATCTCAAATCTAGGTTTCAGAATGTAGCAATGAGTGTCTGTAAAGTGAGTGAATATTTCTTGTTGTAGATCTAAGACATGCTAAGCAAATTGAAATTCAACTATTCACAGTAGTTCACTCTATCAAAGCTCAGCATCCCGTTTGTCACAGATCATTCGCCTGTAATTCTACCACCTTGTGAATCTCCACCAAATGCCATAGTAGTTCCTTGTACATGCTTGAAGTCATGAAGGAGGGAATGATCTCCAGTCATGTGTCGGGAGCACCCACTGTCCACGTACCATAAGCTATTGAACCTATGTGGATGAACCTGCAAGCAAAAAGAGCTAATTAGAATAAGGAACCCAAGCCATGATGGTCTTGGGTTTCCCGTTCCTATTCATGATGGTGACTTCTTGGTATTTCCCTTTAAATTATGGTTTAGATGGAGGTCTCCTGGGAGATTTTTTGTAATGATTGGGTTGAGACATCTCATCAACATCTACTGAGGATTAAGATGAGTAATGAAATCATTGGTCTCTGTTTCTTTGTAGAAATTTAGCCGTTTTCATTGTCAAAAGTAGGTTTTTGTTTTGGAAGGTCAAGTTTGTGTTTCATTGTGAGATGATTTCTTTGACCCTTCCTCTATTCCTTCAAATTATTTCTGTCAATTATTGATCTAGGTGTCCTAGATTGAGTATTGTGAAAATGAGGTTTGATAGAATGTGTCACAGTGGATGTTTTTGAGATGGGCTTGTGTTGGGGAATTCTCAAACCCTTCTGATTGAAGTAACAATTAGATGTATTGTGATTGTTCATGTCACAGATTTAACAATACTTGTTAAAATAGCAGTTTTTGGTTGAGTGGTTCTTCATATCATAGATAGAGCAATATTGATTAAAAAAGCATTAATATGTCTTATGATTGAACATCTCATAAATGTCACAATACATTTGTTTGTTTCTTGAATTAGATTTTGCCTTGTGTGACTCTGCTGATATTTTCTTTTGCTGAATCACTTTCTTTTCTTTAGGGGATGAATCAGAATCAGCCATTTTTGTAGTTTGCTTCACAACACTACCTTTGTTAAATTTTCTGGGTTGTTTCTGTTTCTTCAACCCATTTCTCACCTCTTTCTCAAACTGGTCAACATGTTCCTTGTTGCAGATATCAAACCCAACTCCCTGCCTTAATCTTGAAGACTGAGGGTCTGATAATGTTTTATGTGTTGAACTTAGTGATCCTGTTTGTTTCTTTTGTAGTGAAACCTTTTCTAATTTTCTTGAGTCTTTTGGAGATATGATCTCATTATCAGAACTGCTCTCAGCAGTGGGTTTCACTCACTTCACATATTTTATAAAAGGGACAATTGCTTTTACATGACTTGAGGTTTTCATGACACTCATTGTCTTGTCTGAACACTCTTTGATTTTGATTGGGTGACCTAACTTGATTTTACCCTCATCGGTTTCAATGTAAACATCAACTTTGTTTTGAGGATTGGTCACTTGTTTTACTATAGATTTAGGTTCCATAGTTTTAGTATCAATATCTTCTGTGAGTTAGACAAACTCAGGCATGACAGTGTAGTTGTCATTGTATGGTGTAGGACATGAATTATACCCAATCCCTGACATGTCCTTTGGATCCTTTTGAGAATCAAGCATCTCTTGCAGCTTGACTGAAGACATTTGAAACTTTTCAAGTTTCACTTCAGTCAGTGAATGTTCAGCCTTAGATTGAGCTAACTTTTTAGTAAGTAGCTCATTCTCAGCTGCAAGAGTGTACTTTTCACCATGTAGTTTTTCTATGTCAAAGATAAGAGATTTGATTTTGATTTCAAAGCCTTTTACTTCTTTTTTCATCATCTCTGACTTTACCTTTTCTTCCTTATTTTATCTGCGAGTTTATGGTTATGTAAGTGCCTTCTGTTCTTCAAATCTTGTGTCTTCAGGAGTGGTTTGAGGAGCGGTAGTGACTCTAGAATTTTGAGATGATGTGATGGATGATTGATTGGTGGAGTTGCAATGAACCCAGTGTTGTTCAGTTGATCTCTTGATGAGATGAAATCATCCTCCTCAGTGATGAAGGAATTTTACACAGAATGAGATTCTGATAGAAATTTGTAGGCTTCAATCACTCTTGGTCCACCAAGATTTCTACTTCTTTCATCAAGTTCTAATGCTTCTATTTTGGCTATCATGATATCCAAAATAGTACTCTCAAAATCAAGAGTATTTTTCAGCATTGTTACATTCTATTTCTAGCTTTCAGGGAGGCTGTGAAGCATCTTCTTGTTTAATTCTTTGATCTTGTAGGTGAATCCCATGATTTCCAAATCATTTACCAACTGTACAAATCTATGCAGTTGTTTGGATATGGACTCTCCCTTGGTGTGGTGGATTGTTTCATACTGATTAACAAGCTTAGCCTTGTTAATTTCAGCTACCTCACTGCTTCCTTCACACGATTTTCAATGCATCCTACACAGCTTTTGTAGTACCATACTTCTCTAATCTTTTCAGCACATCCATCTTGAGAGCTTGAGTTAGTATAGAGTAGGCTTTGAGGTCAATCTTGATTTTATTATAGTCTTCATCATCTAGAGTTAGATCTTCAATGGGTATTCTTGTAGTTCTATAAATTGTAGCTTGATCTGCAGACAGAGTGACATGGATATGTGGCCCCTTGCATATTGAGATCCAGAAATCAGGATTTACACCTGTGATGTAATTCCTAAACCTGATTTTCCACTATTTAAACTCAGATTTGTGTTTAAGCATAGGAGGTTTAGGTGTATGACCAAGTTCTGAGTAACTGTTAGAATCCATTTTAGCTAAGTGTTTAATTGGTATGAATATAGATTTAGATGATTTTTAGGATTGATTAGTCCAACTTGTCCGAACTGTTCAAACGGATTTCAGAATCAGATCTGTGATTGTAGTGAGTTTCTTGCTGTTGAGAATATTTTGGTGAGAATGTGTTGACAGGAGTATTTTCTGTTGTTTACTAAGTAGAGATGATGATATACTCTACTAGCAACTCGATTACCAGATCAATCGAATTCTATTAAGTTCCTGCGTAGATCTGAAAGAGAACCGAGAGCCAAAGCTCTGATACCAATTGACTGGGTAAGTAAGATTGAGATTCTTACTATGAATCGAATATGATAATCAAGTCAATGATTGAGTGGCGGAAACAAACAATCAAAGAATATTCAATACAAGAAGTATACTCATAAATTCTTTTGTATTATATATGAAAGTTGATTGATTACAGAGAATAAATGACAACACACATTCTCTATCTATCAGCCGTCACATCATGTACGAGGTTATCTATTCTATTTATAGGCAGACAAGATGCCTTTTTACAAAATGACTAAACAACCCCCTGAATTATTACATCAGAACTAGTCTAAGTCTTCATCCGTATCTTTGCTTGTTCATCCGCATTGACAAGTGCGGCTGAGTTAACTTGATCAGCATTTCTTCACTTGATCATCCGCATTAGTATGTTGGTCATTCACATTGGTTAATGCGGATGAACAAATACTTACGCGCATTTGTTCGGTCATCTGCATTTGTCAAATGCGGATGAGCAAAGTCTTGTTCGCATTGTTTCTTGGTCTTCCGCATTTTTCAATGCGGAAAAACAAATACTTGTCCGTATTTGTTTTATGTCTTCCGCATTGACAAATGCGGAAGACAACACTTGGTTTTTCTGAATAGGATCTTCATCCGCATTTATTCTTGGACTTGTGGGATTCCAGCAAAGCAATCATCAAATCACCCATTGAATTGGCATGTATAATCCTTTCAAGGTGCAACAGATGTGAACCTCCATACTTTGTTTGCAAGACTTTCTTACTTTCATATATTCATAATGCATGTATTCTTTCATTACATTCCTCTTTTCATTATCTTTCACTTTACATTACATGATACTTTCATTTCATTCATCAACATTCAACATAAAGCCATGGAAAATAAACATACATAACAAGGTACATAAACATAACCATACAAAACATCAACATACAAGGCACCGTCATATATGACATAACAATCATCATATGCCATAACATACCCCATACATCATCAAAAGTCAACTTACTTCACCCCCGGTAACATACCAAGTCAAAGCCTACATTTCACTTTTTTCCTAAAATTCAGAAAATAAATCTAAGTCTTAGGTGTAGAGGCACTATGTAGGCGCATGACCTTTCAGGCACATGGGGAACACTTAGGCGCACAGGGAACTTTCAGGCGCATGGGCACTATTGGGGTGCATGGGCACTATTGGGGAACATGGGCAACACTTAGTCATTCGGGGCAAACTCTAGGCGCATGAGGACTATGCAGGTGCATGAGTGTCAAGGCGCATGGGTTTTCTAGGCGTTTGGACACTTAGCCAAATTCAGCCTAACTCTAGGCGCATGGAAACTATTTGGGCGCATGAGGTTTTGGGTGCATGGGAACACTTAGGCAATTATACCTTTGGGCGCATGGGCCAATATTTAGGCGCATGGGTAGTCTAAGTCATACTTGAACAACTAAATTCAGTCCCCAATCATCATCTAATATGTTCTAAGCTTAAATCTAACATTCTAATCCATAGAAACAAATTCATAACATCATCATAATCATAAACACACCCAAATCAAACCCCACCTGCAAACACAAACACATGTTCAATCAGGTGAAAACCCACTTTTCATAAAAATGCTCATACATGCATTTCCAGCCCCAAATCATTTTAAAACAAATAAAAAGGGGGTTCTAGAACTCACCTTAGCAGTCATTGGGTATGACTTCCTTCAAAACCAGTTTGCTACAAGTTTAACACCAAAAAGACACAACCGAACACGCAAACACAAATAAGCATGCAACCGAGGCTAAGGCCAGTTAAGAACATCACAAAACCATGAATTCTTACCTTGAATTTGAATTCTTCTTCTTGTTCTTCCAAAAACCCAAGAGTTTCTGCTCTTCTTCACTCTCTCTCTAAAATCCAAAGTTGAGTATGGGTGTGAAGAGTGTGATGGGCGGCCATCACCTTTATTCGCCAACTTTTTTCAAAGTTTTGTCCTTTTTACACTTTTAACCACTAGCTTGGGTTAATTTTTTTCCTTATTTTCTTTCACTTTTATTATTTCTTCTTTAGAAATAACTGGGTGTTACAAGTCCACCCCCCTTATATAGGTTTCGTCCCTGAAACTTGTTATTCCTCAAACAAACATGGGTATTGTTGCCTAATTTCCTCTTTAGTCTCCCACGTAGACTCAGATCCCTTCCTGTGCTTCCACTGTACATCCACAAGAGGAACTACTTTATTTCTTAACCTCTTCTCCTTACGATCAATGATCGCCACTAGTTGCTCCATATAATTGAGCCGTTCATCTACTTCGATATCTCCCAGTGGTACAATCATATCCTCGTTAGCCAAACATTTCTCAGATGAGATACATGGAATGTCAAGTGAATTCCACTTAACTCATCAGGTAGCTTCAATCTATAAACCACCTCGCCTACTCGAGCAATGATTCAGAAAGGTCCTATGTACCTTGGGCTGAACTTGCCCCACTTTCTGAACCGAATGATACCCTTCCAAGGTGAAACTTTCAAGATAGCTCTATCACCCACCTGGAACTCAAACGGTCTACATCATTTATCGGCGTACGACTTTTTCCTATCTTTAGCTGCCTTCATAAAGGCTTTGAGCTTTCAAGTTTCTCATTCATAGCCTCATCACCTCTATAATTCCCAACTCTTTCTAACCAATATCACCCCAACAGACGGGTGTTCTACATCTCCTACCATATAGCATCTCATAAGGGGGCATACCAATGCTGGCATGATAGCTATTGTTATATGAGAACTCAGCTAACGGCAAGTGGCCATCCCAACTTCCTTCAATATCAATGACGCATGCCCAAAGCATATCTTCTACCGTCTGAATTGTCCATTCTGACTGACCATCCGTCTGAGGATGATCAGTCGTGCTAATATGTAACCTCATCCCCATCGCATCATGGAATTTCTTCCAAAATTTAGATGTAAACTAGGTGTCACGATCAAACACAATAGACACCGGCACACCATGACAAGTTACAATCTCCTTGATGAACAGATCCGCTAACCTCTCGGATGAATATGTCTCACGGATCGGTAGGAAGTGAGCACTCTTCGTCAAACGATCAACTATCACCCATATAGCATCATACCCTTTCACAGTACGCGACAAGTTATTAATAAAGTCCATGGTGATATGCTCCTACTTCCACTCCGGTATATCTAAAGATTGGATCTTTCCATACGGCTTCTAGTGCTCGGCCTTCACTTGTAAACAAGTAAGGCACTTACTTCATACTCCGCTACATCGTGTTTCATACCCAGCCACCAATAATCCTTCTTCATGTCTTGATACATCTTCGTAGCACTGGGATCAATACAGTAGCGAGTCTTATGAGCTTCATCCAAAAACTTCACACGTAGATCCCCAAAACGAGGAATCCACATTCGTCCGAATCGGGTTCTAACACCGAGTGTGTTTTCACCCAATTCTACGATGAGACCTCTCATCCTTTTTGAGTTAAGATGATCTTCCTTTAATGCCTCATCTTGAAACTCTTTGACCAGCTTCATCACATCAGAAGTCATAACCACTGATAAGCGTTTACCCGAATTGGTTCGGGTCTCTCCTTTCGGCTGAGGCCATCCGCCACCACGTTGGCCTTGCCCGGATAGTAATGGATATTGCAATCATAATCCTTTACGATCTCCAACCATCTCCTTTGTCTCATGTTCAAATCGTTTTGCTCGAAGCAATACTTCAAGCTCTTGTGGTCAGTGAATATGGTGCGCTTCGTCCCGTATAGGTAGTGCCTCCATATCTTTAACACAAAGACCACGGCTGCTAGCTCCAAGTCATGAGTATGATAATTAACCTCATGAACTTTTAACTCTTGGGATGCATAGGCTATAACCTTTCCTATCTGCATCAACACACATCCCAACCCCGAGTAGGAAGCATCTGAATAAACCACCAAATCTTTGCTTCCATCGGGTAACGACAAGACTTGAGTTTCAGTTAACCTCACCTTTAACTCCTCAAAATCCTTCTCCTGATCTTGACCCCATACAAACTTCACATTGTTCCGGGTCAACTTGGTTAGTGGAGAAGCTATCTTAGAGAAGTCTTGGATGAATCTTCTATAATAGTCTGCCAAACCCAAGAAACTACGGATCTCGAATGGCGTCTTCGGATACTTCCATTGCATCACCGCCTCCACCTTTGTTGGGTCCACCATAATCCCCTCGGGGTTCACTACATGACCCAAAAACTGAACTTCATGCAGCCAGAATGCGCACTTGGAGAACTTAGCATACAACTTCTCCTTTCTCAACGTCTCTAAAGTTCTTGAATCGGCATGCTCTTCCTCGCTCTTCGAATAAATCAGGATATCATCAATAAATGCAATAACTATTTTATCCAACATTGGCCAACACACTCAATTCATCAAGTCCATAGAAGCAGCTGGCGCATTGGTCAAACCAAAAGACATAATGAGAAACTCATAGTGTCCATATAGCGTGCAAAAACCTGTTTTAGGTATATCCTTCTTCTTAACCTTCAACTGAATGTAACCGGATCGAAGGTCTATCCTCGAGAACCAACTGGCACCTTGGAGTTGGTCAAACAGAACATCAATTCTCGGTAAGGGATACCTATTCTTCACTATCAATTTATTCAGCTCACAGTAGTCTATACACATCCTCATACTACCGTCTTTCTTCTTCACAAATAGGACCGGAGAACCCCAGGGAGAGATACTCAGTCTAATGAACCCCTTATCAAGCAACTCCTGCAATTTCTCTATTAGTTCCTTCATCTCGGTCGGAGCCAACCGATACGGTGCTTTAGCTATAAGTTAGGTACCCGGTATCAAGTCAATCTGGAACTTGATCTCACGGTCAGGTGGCACTCCTGGTAAGTCTTCGGGAACACGTCTGGAAAGTCACACACCATTGGTACGTCGGACAATTGTGGTGTTGGCGTATCCACATCCTTTATGTAGGCCAAGTAGGCACTACATCCATGCCTCATGCACTTTCCTGCCACCACCATCGAAATCACTTTCGGGATTGTCGTGATTGGATCACCATACACCGTCACCATATTCCCGCCAGGCACTATCAATGGATCATCTTCTTGCAACACACAATGTTTTCCTCGTATTCCGCCAACTAATCCATTCCTAGGACTACATCAAACCCGCCTAAGGTCATCACGAATGGTCTAACAGGATACTTGCAACCTTCTAATTCTACATCATAACTCTATCATCTCAGATATCCTAGTAGACTTACCTATGGAAATTTTTACATCAAAGGGTGTATCTATTCTTCTAGTACTAATAGGCAATTTAGCACAGAAAGTGGCAGAAATAAAACTTTTTCTAGCACCAGATGCAAATAGCACGAAAGCTAGAGTTTGGTTTACTAGAAGGAACCTAACACAATATCATGGTCCGTTCTAGCCTCCTCCTGTGTCATCAGGAATGCTCTGGTGCTCTCCCTCTACCCTTCACCACCAGCCTTCTTCACTCCCGAACCTTCAGCCATCGACTTTTTGCAGTCCCTGCTTATGTGGCCCTCCCCGCCGTAGTTAAAACACATCCCTGCCTTGCATTCTCTCACCATATGGCCAGGCTTCCCACACTTAAAGCACACATTCAATCCCCACCTTCACTCTTCGGTGTGCTCCTTTCCACACTTGCCACACATCTTCATCCTTGCACCTGATGTGACCACACACCGGTCATCCACCCGTGCACCTTTGTTGCTTGGAGTGGCCTCACCACGTCCAACCCGCTTCCCTTTCCAATTTCGATCACCACCACCCTTTTTTGCGGACTTCAGTCACCACTATAGTCCTTTCATCATACAACCTCCCCGCTAAGTCAACTGCCGACCTAGACGTGCTCAGTCGGGCAACGATCATGTGCCTACGATATCTGCCGGCAAGCCCTGGATATACCTCTTAATCTTCCATGACAGAGGCATCACTTGATCTGGCACCAGCAGTGCATTTCGTTGAACTTGGTGGTGTACTGTTGATGTGTCATGGTCCTCGCCTCAAGTTGCAGGAACTCCCTTTCAACCTTGTCAATCTCTCGGTGAGGACAGAACTCCTCAATTTCCAGCTTCTTCAATTCAGAACACCTCATTCTTCTAATCGCCTGACTACCCTCAGCTTGGACAATATTGTCCCACCAACACAGAGCCGAGTCCACAAATGAGTAGGAAGCAAACTTCACCTTCTGGTCTTCCCGGCACTTGCTAATGTCAAGTACAACCTCCATCTCTCTCACCCACCGGTGAGTAGTAGCAGTAGTGCCATTACCATCAAAGGTCGGGGGCTTGCATCTTTGAAATGCCCCATAGTTACAGCCTCGTGCCACCTCCGGCGCAGGCTCTTTTTCCTCCTCCTCATCCTCGAAGAAAACCGTCTTAGTCTCCTGTTGCTCCCGTCCTCCCGAGGACCTGTTTCTCCCTCCCCATTCTCTTTCCCGTACAACCTTTATCACTTCGGTCACCACAGACGGTAAGATCGTCTGCATGACCTAATGCACCTCTTCAACAATAGCGTTGTTCATTGAGGCTCTTAAGTTAGCACTCTCATCGCCAGCCTCTGGACGAGGGGTCTCAAGTTCTTCATGAACCACCTCTTCAGCTCTAGGCCACCCTCTTGTGACCCGTGGTTCGGCACCACGTCCACCAAGACCTCCACCATACGAATCCTTCGATGATCTAGCACTGGCCATCCTCTAAACATGCTATAAGATTCAAACACTAACATGGTCATTCAAGGGAATAGCTCTGTAAGGTTTAAATATAAGGTTGATGCAACCCAAACACCCAAAGTCTCTCCTGCATGCATGCATAAATGTACTGAAGTGGAATGCTTCGGATTTACATAAGTTGGTGAAAGGTCCATGCATTTGGTAACTGTACATTGAGGTCTTGAGTTTGTAACTTTCTACTTTATGTACTTAATCCTTTTTGTAATACATTAGGATGTGAGCTATGGCATGTCATAATCACTAGTCAAAAGGCAATCGGCCTTTTGACTCTACATTGATTTTGTTGTTGTCTAGATCATGTATCCATTTAGCCTTCAAAGTATGGCTGGTTGTAGGTTGATGTAGTATAAGTATCTCTGGTCCTTTGTATCTTAAACCATTGCTTTGTAAACACTTATAAGGAACTAGAGAGCAATATACATCAACCTCGAAAACCAACTACTTGTGTTGTTCTTGTTTTGTCTCTTATACACATGTGTTTCTTAGCTCTCATTGAACTGGTTTCTTGTTTCTCATTTGATCTGTTAAGTGTTGTTGCACACTCTCCTCTTTGTGTTGTTGTGTTGTAAGCTTGTACCCTTAAACGGTCCTGCAGGCTCAGTTTATGTCATGTATAGTAAGTCCCTAATTATAGTGGCCAGTTATGATTAGCCACTTACTTTACTCTTCGTACCCTAAGCATTTCCTATTCTGATTACATCAGTATCTAAATCTACAAAAAGCACATAAACCACATAACATGCACACGTAAAGCCGGTTAACATTAAAAAAATACCTAATGGCACGTAGCTACTCGGAGTGGCATCCCTTACCTTTTGTCCCATTTTCAGTTTAGGTTTCTTTTGAAAATAATTTACCCGTTTCACTTTAACTTTGGCTCTGATACCAACTTGTAAGGCCCTGTTCTTGGGACGCTCACAACTGGTCAACCAATGCACATAAAATATATATACTTACATGAAATTTAATAAAACACTGCAGCGGAAACATTTAAACAACCTTTTCATTTCATTATAATAATTGCTTTTATACAAAAGAATTCCATCCAAAAATGAGCCAAGTAGCTGCCTCGTGCCATCCTCAGCAACCATTACCTACCAACTGGAAGCACATAAAAGTCAGTGTTACTGAATGAGTTCTATTTTTAAAATAAAATATACTTTATTTTCTTTCAAAACCGTTCTATACTTGTGTACATGATCACACATCATACGTACACATAGATAATGTCATTATTATCTTCATCATTCATTTGTCAACTTTCATTCATTCGTCGTACAACATTATCTTTCACTTTCTTTCACAAACTTTCTTACTTAACTTTTGTACGTTCGTTACTTCTGTTGACATGTGCATTACCCTGAACATTGTGCACGAAGCTGGTTACTGGGCCTGAGGTCTATCACAGTCCGCGAACATTATGCACAAAGCTGACTACATACCTAGGGCAAGTACACTCATCACTTATCTTTTCTCTTCATTCTGGACCAATGCCATGTGCTATACCCCGAACAATGTGCACGAAGCTGGTTAGTGGGCCTGAGGTCTTTCATAGACCTCGAACATCATGCACAAAGCTGACTCTAGTACCTGGGGCAAGCGGCAAGAATTAGACCCCAGTGTGCATCCTTCCTCGGTAGCTAACCCGCACACAGTTGAGCTAACACCCTTGATTAGGTGTGAACCTCCATACTTTGCTTGCAAAACTTTTTTACTTTTATTCATTCATTAATGCATGCATTCTTTCATTGTGTTCCTCTTTTCATTATCTTCCACTTTACATTACATAATACTTTCATTTCATTCATAAACATTCAATGTAAAGCATTGGAAAATAAACATACATAATAAGGAACATAAACATAACCATACAAAACATCACCATACAAGGCACCATCATACATGACATAAAACTCATCTTACATGCCATAACATACCCCATACATCATCAAAAGTCAACTTACATTACCCCCGGGAACATCCCAAGTCAAAGCCTACATTTCACATTTTCCCCAAAAATCAGAAAATAAATCTAAGTCTTAGGCGCATGGGCACTATGCAGGCGGATGGCCTTTCAGGTGCATGGGGAACACTTAGGCGCATGGGGAACTTTCAGGCGCATGGGCACTATTGGGGCGCATGGGTCATTCTTGGCAAACTCTAGGCGCATAGGCACTATGCAGGCACATGAGTGTCTAGACGCATTGGCTTTCTAGTCGTCTGGAAACTTAACCAAATTCAGCCTAACTCTAGGTGCATGGGAACTATTTGGGCACATGAGGTTTTGGGCACATAGGAACACTTACGTAGTTTATACAGTTGGGCGCATGGGCCACTATTTAGGCATATGGGCAGTCTAAGTCATACTTGAACAACTAAGTCCCCAATCATCATCTAACATGTTCTAAGCTTAAATCTTACAATCTAAGCCATCAAAACACATTCATAACATCATCATAATCATAAACACACCCAAATCAAACCCCACCCGCAAACACATACACATATACAATCGGGTGAAAACCCACTTTTAATAAAAATGTTCATACATGCATTTCCAGCCAAATCAGTTTAAAACAAGTAAAAAGGGGGTTCTAGAACTTACCTTAGCAGTCTTTGGGTATGACTTCCTTCAAAACCCGTTTGCTACAAGTTCAACACCTAAAACCCACCGAAAATACACAACCGAACACGCAAACACAAATAAGCATGCAACCGAGGCTAAGGCCAGTTAAGAACATCACAAAACCATGAATTCTTACCTTGAATTCGAATTCTTCTTCTTGTTCTTCTAAAAACCCGAGAGTTTCTACTCTTCTTCACTCTCTCTCTAAAATCCGAAGTTGAGTGTGGGTGTGAAGAGTGTGATGGGCGGCCATCACCTTTGTTCATCAACTTTTTTCAAAGTTTTGTCATTTTTACACTTTTAACCCCTTGGCTTGGTTTAAATTGTTTTTCCTTCTTTTCCTTCACTTTTATTCTTTAAAAATAACCGAGTGTTACAGTTTACGATACTTGTTAGCCTTGGTAACTAAGTTGTTATGTCATAGAAATTGTTCCAAGTAGTAAAGAAGTAGAAATAATGTAAGAAAAGTAGAAGAAGAAAGTGAGAGAAAATATTAAAAAAAACCTAAAAACTCATAAGTTGTTCTTGAAGATTTTTTATGAAAGATGAAGTTCATGGATGTATTGAGAGGGTTTAAGAGAAAGTTTAGAGGGTGAAAGTGATTAAGGAGGAATTTGGGTTAGTATTTATAAATACAAATAATGATTGTAACAGAAGTAGTTGGAAAGATAGTAGAGGGAAAAATTATAGTTTTGTTATTTTGGCGCCTTATTTTATTGATTGATCGACACCATAAACTTACTTTTAAGCATGTTTATGGTACTTTAACATATGAACCAAACAAACTTATAAAATAATTTTGTTGAAAAATATAATTCTTGATAAATTGCTTAGTTTTTGTGTTAACATGTGTAATTGCAATGTTTAAGAATTATACAAGCATATAATCAATAAGAATGATATAAAAAGAGTTTTTCCATTATGATCAAATCTTGAAATTACAAGGATTGAATAAAAATTAACATTTTGTTTGAATTCAAAAATGCGGAACGTTACAATGAAAAGCCTAACAATACAATAAATAATATGAAATCCATTATAAATTGTCAGTACCGTGTACATATGGCATACTAAGGAATTCTGCATTTGTACCGGATCGAATAGTGCAGAATCCTATTTGATTGGCGATCCAATTAGTGAGAAAAATTACCCAATCGATATAGAATAAAAACGAAATGTTATGAACGAATAGAGATCGATCTCGAATGATCTATGAACTTCGACAGGCTTCCTGGGATGTTCTGGACGGCTAGGGTTCGTAAGAGTATCAAGTGTTTCGAATTCTTATATTTTTCCACGAATTAAGTGGAATTTATAGGTTAGGGGTTTCCAGTCGTGCAACTGAATCATGCGATTGAGTCATACGCACGACTGAAGATTCCACCGTGCGACTAAGTCAATCTTATGTCTCAATCGTGCGACTGATCCAGTCTCCTGGTTTAGTCGTGCGACTGGTCCATAAGCATGATGTATTCATCCGTATGGTCCATGAGTATGGGCCATTAGCATGAATACTCATCCGTCTATGTTAAACACATTACTCAATCATTATTGACTTAGAAATGTGTACAACAACCTCAAACCTATATAGTAAGTTCATTATATTTTAACATAAAATAATATGAAATATTAAACATTATAAACATCAAGCACAAATCGTATTTCATTGAACCCATTAATAAAATATGTGTAAGCCATGAATACATTTACATTAAGCACATAAACTAAGAACATATGCATCTACAAACTCCCCCTTGGTCCTAGTTTCCTCTATCATCTAACACTCTTCACATGTTCTTCCAACTTCTTGTACTTCTACTCTTTTGTAACTCTTGCATGTATCTCAAAAGCAAAGCATAGTCTTTTCAGGTGTTGAAACTGGAGAGCTTGTATAATGTCCTGCGTGTCACACAATAGTGGCCACTTGTATAAAGTGTAAACATCTTCACCAGACAAGTTGGTAAGCCACATAGGGTCAAATACTCGGATAGTCTCTATCTTTCCATGTTTGTTCAGTATTATGACTGCTTCTCCTATTCTCCAATCATAATACCACCATTTGAACTGTGGAGTGAAGTCCTGAGGCATTTCCCGTAAGGGAATCTTTGACATTGTGCACGGAGGACTTCACTTCAGCACAACTTTAGGCTTCCCAGATATAGGGTCCACTTCAGACCTAAAGATATACCTCGTCGGTTGTCGAGGTCTGAATATTACCCACCTGGTGTGGTATTCTCTCTTCAATGCACCTTCAAACCAACCTGACATCTTCCTTGGATTAGCATACAACAGATCTAAGCAAGCCAGTCGGTTGAGCTCAAAACCAGGAAGAGTCTTCAGATCATGTGGGTATCTGAACTACTCAATTCCCTACTCTCTCTTTACAGGATAGACATTTAAGTCTTCAAAATAAGCCCACGAAATGATTTTTCCAGACACCTTCTGATGTTTCTTGACTCTGTAAAGTTTGGTGTAGGGATTCTGCTTTGGAGGTGCGTGCTGGGCTTTCATTTCAGCAAAACAAGCCGCCCATTCAGCTTTCTTCAATTCGACATTAGCGTCCGAAGCTTGGGCCAAGCTTTCTTCTTTCTCCTTTTCTTTCTCTACTTCATCCAGCTTCTCAAATGTAGCATTGCCAAAAGTATCACCCAAGTTGGGTATAACATTCCCGCTGTGGTCAGCGTACTCCGGATAGTAGTCAGCAGTGACATCCTCTATCTCGATTTTGTCTACATCGTTAAGCTCATCGTCACTTGCCACATCAACTATAGGAGCATATTTGACAAGCTCATCCGGATTCAACCTGAATATTTCACCCAGCTGTTCATCTGTCAGGTCGTGTATGATCTCTCCCTCTTCTAGCGTGTAGCTCACAAACCTTCTAACTATCCCTTGCAAGTCAAGAATCATGGTTAATTGAGTCTTGACCTACTGAAGGGGTTGTACATCAAATTCAGCGGTCTATTGAGCTTCATCTATTTGATTAGACATTAAGCATATCACACATAAGTCATTTTATAAAACATTAAGACATAAACAGACAAAAATGATCAATAATTACA
Source organism: Flaveria trinervia (assembly GCA_025506515.1). NCBI lineage: Eukaryota > Viridiplantae > Streptophyta > Magnoliopsida > Asterales > Asteraceae > Flaveria > Flaveria trinervia. The sequence goes on along the minus strand of CM046455.1, from coordinate 42,182,820 downwards.
TTAATGTAATAGATAATTCAAGTACAAAAGTTTTAAATACATAACATCTAGTGATTACTTTTATCTTGATCCTTTTGTTCCTCAGTAGGAGGAGCGGAGGATGAGGCTCCTTGATCTTGGTTTCATTTAGTTCTCCTCTCTTGAGCTTGAGGAGAGGCTGATGCGGCAGCATCACCTTCCTGGTCATCCTCATCCTCTTGATCTTTCCCGCTCGTTCCACCTTCTCCAACATCCCCCTCACTGTCATCATCATCATCATCATCATCATCATCATCATCATTACCATCATCATCATCGTCACCATCTTTGATCTTTAATGGCTCAGACTTTGATCCTTTAAGCTTTAGGAGTATTTTCTTGTTCTTCTTTTCTAGCTCCTTAATCCTCTTTACCGACGCCAGCACCAGCTCATTTTGACTTGTAAGCGCATGGTGGGCTTAACTTAGAGCTCTCTCATATAGATCACTCTTCTAACTGAGCTCCCTGATCTTCTTGGCTTGAGCAGCATTAACTTCCATCATCTTAAGTAACTAAGAGACCTTGAGCTCATCAGTTGCTAGCAGTCGAAGCATACTGTTGTTTAGGTTAGCTATCTATTCCTCTAACCCTATATGGGGTAAAGTGGGTCCAGCTAGAGATGGAGACTGTGTGGATGGACCTGCTTGGTGAGTGCTGGTGGTAGTGGTGGATGTGTTGAATATGGGAGGTGGAATGTGTGTGGGCTAAGGTAGAGTGGTCGTGGTAGTGGTGGTAGGAGGAGTAATAGTAGTATTGGGAGAAGTGATGGGAGGTGTGGTAGTGGAGGTAGTTGTGGTAGTGGTGGTGGAAGTGGTAGTGGTGGTGGCTGTAACTGTGGCAAGAGATGTGATCACAGTAATCCTCGGCCTTTTGCTCTTCTTGCTGAGGGGATGAGACATCCTCTTCTTCCTAGAGCCCTTGGCAATAGGTGCTCCCTCTTGGCTACTGGACTGGTCAGGGGTGTAGAAGGATTTGTGTCATCAGTAGCATCACCCTTTGACTCAGGCTGGCGTCCACCAACCACCCTGATCCCTCTCTTAGTGGCCACGACCCAGCTCCCGACTGTCCATACCAGAGGCTCATCAACTGTCTCCTCTTCTTCCTCTATCAGAAAATCCGAGTGGATAGCAGCCTGCTCATATCCACCTAGAGCAGAAGAAGTACTGGGTGGAGGTGGTGAAGATATAGTAGGTGTATCGGTGGCCCTTAAAGAACAGGGACCTGTGTTTCCCCCACCTTGACCGTCATCTTGGTCATCATTGTCATCATCGCCATCGGATGTGGCAGTCATGAAGGGCTCAGAATTAGAATCACTGTCTTCGTGACGCCACCTCTTACAAGCAGGCGCAACGTAATCATCCCTGGCCAAATGCCCAAACAATCTCCTGACATGGGGCTTCACCTGCTTCCCCCTGTAAACTTTCATCCTCCCCAATGTTATGTCTTCCATAACTTCCAACACGAATGTATCATCCCTTTGGTAGCAAAGGAAGCTTCTCGTCTATAATAAGCTATAGGAAACATGGGTACATACAGAACCCTTCCTTGCCTTTAGCCTCAAGGTTCTCGATCAAGTAGGAGAAGATCATACAAGAGAAACTAAATGGGTGGTTTAGTACCAGTGCAACGTATGCATTCGGGATTTGGTCGTACACGTCGTCAAATCCTCCACGCCTAGAGACTATGCACTTTAGGATCACTTGTGCCAAATACTTGAACTAAGAGCACATGTTTCTCTTGTTCAGTACGCCATCATTTATGTCACCGGCGTACTTGATCCTCATGAAGCATCCTCGGACAGTCAGGGGATGTAGCTTAGTTGGGTAGGTTCCGTCCTAACCTAGATCTAGACTCGCCTCAGATCTACGTCAGTGATCTCGATCTCTTGACCAAAAATGGAGCTCTATATACGATTTGGCTCAACCGACCTATCTACCCTAGCGCTTTCCCAAAAGGTCTACTGAATAGATCTATAAGGTGTCTAGGAGATAGAGATTGTCTTGAAGATCCTTGATCTGCACAGAAAAGAAATGATCCCTATGAAGTTAGAAGCATTCCCGGATGAAGGATCTAGATTAGCACATATGTGAGCACATATCTAGGTGAGCCATGTTGCTGCAACACAAGAGACATATACGCTAGATTTATGCATTAAGAAGACAGTTCAAACTTAAGTTGTTTTAGATCAGTCTGGCTCAATCGTGCAATTGAACCATGCGACTGCGTTAAATCGTGCGATTGAGCCTGCGGCTGAGTTAAGTCGTGCGATTGAGCCTGCGGCTGAGTTCAGTCGTGCGATTGAGCTTGCGACTAAACTGAGTCATGTGTTAAGCCATGCGGTTGGGTCAGTCGTGCGACTGAGTTACCGAATGATTCATTCGTGGTATTAAATCACACGTCTGGCTCAATCGTGGGACTAAAGTTCATTCGGAGTGTCTATTAGCATAAGACTCTATTTGGCACTCCGACTATAAATCTTGGTCAAAACTTGATGTTAGACATCGTGTTTAGACTCATTTGATTCGCAAACACTCTAAATAGCACCTACTGTCCTTTAAATCAACTATTTTGTTCATTTAAGTGTTCTATTTGAGTGATTTTACTGATTTCTTGATTTTAGGCGAAAGCTTATTTAGGGTTTGATTTTACCAGTCATTTCGTTTGATTTCAGTCACAAAGTACCTGTGGATGATTAGCACAACCGTTAGAAACAATATCAGTGAGTAATCAATGCAAACGAAATTTCAGCAGAGTGTCTGTGTATGAGGAGGTTTTTTGAATGATTTGAGGGGTGGTGATAAAAGCAACCAACTCACCCCTCTTTTATACTGTCTTAACGTTGAATCGTACGACTAGACCCATACGCAAGCTCCACTCGTGCGACTGATCCCATACTCATGCTTCTGTCGTGCAACTGGGGTTCAGTCGTATGACTTGCTCATACTCCTTGATCCATTCGTGCCATTGGTTCAGTCTTGTAGTCCAATCGCATGGTTGTTCCATACTTATGGTCCAGTCATGTGACTGGCTCATACTTATGGTTTAATCGTGTGATTGGCTCATACTTATGATCCAATCATGCGAATGGCTCATACTTATGATCCAATCGTGTGATTGGCTCATACTTATGAACTTGATCCCTTTACACTTTTAACTCTTTAAAATGTTAACATTTGATAAACATTATGACCTTTTAACACAATTTGATCACCTCAGACGTGATCCTTTTAGTTTAAATCGGTTGATCACCTCAGGCATGATCCTTTTAATTTCAAAATTGATTTGTCACCTCAAACATGACCCATTTAATTTAAGCTTATTAGTCACCTCAGAGGTGACCCATTTTAGTAAGTGATTCACAGAGTACATCCAGTTTTATAGTCTGATGATTAATCCTTCAAAAGACTAGAAAATAGAAACTAACTTAGAAATGTGAAAGAAAAACAAACAAGACATATTTTTTGTTGTTTTGGGTTTGAGCAGAACAACTTCAAGTTGATTAGATCATTTCTGGAACGATTCATATAGAATCATACTGGTATGTTAGAATCATTTGGGAACCCCTTATTGATATGCCCTTGATGCTAGATTCTTGTTGTGTCTGTGAGTCATTAGCACTTTCAAGAAATCATACTAAAGCTATAAGATGCACACAATGATTTTTTACTTTCAATAATTGCAGTCAAGATGATTGTTAGTATGTTTGTCCCTTTAAATCTATACACAGACTTTTGACTTTCAATGGTGGTGAATTAGGTTTAATTATTTCGACATGCATTTATGGATCTCACACTTATTTGGTAATCAACATTCCTTAGGAGTTTTTTGAGCGGTCTACGGGTATTGGAGAAGAAGAAACTATTCTAAGAGCTTTCAAAGAGATGCCAAGCCTCAGGTCAGTGCCATCGCATAGCAGAGAGGCGCAAACAAAAATGAATTCTAGGATATTTAGGTTATGCTTATCCTCAGGTCAGTGCCACCGAACAGCAGAGAGGCACACAACCTATCTTCTTGTTAGAGCATTAATTTTTTTTCTTTTTGCACATAATGCACCAACAACATATGTCATCAGCTTGATTGCTTTTAGCATTTTTAAATGTGCTTTGTGTAAGGACCGTGTAGGTACGAGATACTAACAGATTATGTGTATGCACCGAATCAAATAGTGCGGAATCCTATTTGATTGGTGATCCAATCAGTGAGAAAAATTACACGATCGATATTGAATTGAAACTAAATGTTATGAACGAATAGAGATCGATCAGGAATGATCTATGAACTTGGATAGGCATCTTGCGACGTTCTAGATGGCTAGGGTTCGTAAGAGTATCAAGTGTTTTGAATTATAAAGTTTCTCCAAGAATTAAGTAGTATTTATAGGTTAGGGGTTTCTGGTCGTGCGACTGAATCATGCGATTGAGTCATACACACGATTGAAGGTTCAGTCATGCGACTGAGTCAATCTTATATCTCAATAGTCCGACTGATCCAGTCTCCTGGTTTAGTCATGTGACTGGTCCAAAAGCATGATGTATTCATGCGTATGGTCCATGAGTATGGGCCATTAGCATGAACACTCATCCGTCTATGTTGAACACATTTCTCAATCATTATTGACTTAGAATTGTGTACAACAACCTCAAACCTATATAGTAAGTTCATGATATTTTAACACAATAATAATATGAAATATTAAACATTATAAACATCAACCACATATTATATTTTATTGAACCCATTCATTACATATGTGTAAGATATGAAAAACATTTACATTTAGCTCATAAACTAGGAACATATGCATCTACACACTCCCCCTTGGTCCTAGTTTCCTCTATTGTCTAACACTCTTCATATGTTCTTCAAACTTCTTGTGCTTCTCCTCTTTTGTAACTCCTGCATGTATCTCAAAAGCAAAGCAGAGTCTTATCACATGTTGAAACTAGAGAGCTTGTACAATGTCCTGCGTTATAAAGTGAGCAGACAAGTTGGTAAGCCACATAAGGTCAAATACCCGGATAGTCTCTATCTTTCCATGTTGGTTGAGTACTATGACCGCTTCTCCTGTCCTCCAATCATAATACCACCATTTGAAGTGTGGAGTGAAGTCCTAAGGCATTTCCCTTAAGGGAATCATTGATATTGTGCGTGGAGGACTCCACTTCAACACAACTTTAGGCTTCCCAGAGATAGGGTCCACTTCAGACCTATGAATGTACCTCGTTGGTTGTTAAGGTCTGAAGTTTACCCACCTGGTGTGGTATTCTATCTTCAATGCAGCTTCAAACCAACCTGACATCTTCCTTGGATTAGCATACAGCAAATCTAAGCATGCCAGCCGGTTGAGCTCAAAACCAGGAAGAGTCTTCAGATCATGTGGGTATCTGAACTACTCAATCCCCTTCTCTCTCTTTACAGCATAGACATTTAAGTCTTCAAAATAAGCCCACGCAATGATTTTGCCAAACACCTTCTGATGTTTCTTGACCCTGTATAGTTTGGTGTAGGCATTCTGCTTTCGAGGTGCACGCTGGGCTTTCATTTCAGCAAAACAAGCCGTCCATTCAACTTTCTTCAATTTGATGTGGCATTCGAAGCTTGGGCCAAGCTTTCTTCTTTTTCTTTTCTTTCTCTACTTCATCCAGCTTCTCAAATGTATCACTAAAAAAAGTATCACCCAAATTGGGTATAACATTGCCTTCGTGGTTAGCGTACTCTGGATAGTACTCAGCAGTGACATCCTCTTCTCGATTTCGTCTACATCGTTAAGCTCATTGTCACTTGCCACATCAACTGTAGGAGCATCTTTGACCAGCTCATCCAGATTCTGCCTGAATATTTCAGCTAGTTGTTCATCCGTCAGGTCATGTATGATCTCTCCCTCTTCTTGCGTGTAGCACAGAGACCCCCTAACTATCCCCTGAAAGTCAAGAATCATGGTTAATTGAGTCCTGACCTGCTGAAGGGGTTGTACATCAACTCATCGGTCTGTTGAGCTTTATCTGTTTGATTAGACATTAAGCATATCACACATAAGTCATTTTATAAAACGTTAAGGCATAAATAGACATAAATGATCAATAATTACATTAATGTAATAGATAATTCAAGTACAAAATTTTTAAATACAAAACATCTAGTCATTACTTTTATCTTGATCCTTTTGTTCCTTAGCAGGAGGAGCAGAGGATGAGGCTCCTTGATCTTCGGTCCATTTAGTTCGCCTCTCTTGAGCTTGACAAGAGGCTGATGCAGCAGCATCACCTTCCTGGTCATCCTCGTCCACTCGATCTTTCCCTCTCGTTCCACCTTCTCCAACATCCTCCTCACTATCATCTTCATCCTCTTCATCATCATCATCATCATCATCACCATCTTTGATCTATAATGGCTCAGACTTTGATCCTTTAAGTTTTAGGAGTATCTTTTTGTTCTACTTCTCTAGCTCCTCAATCCTCTTTACTGACGCCTGCACCAGCTCATTTTGTTTTGTAAGCGCATGGTGGGCTCGGCTTAGAGCTTTCTTATATAGATCACTCTTTTCACCGAGCTCCCTGATCCTCTTGGCTTAAGCAGCATTAACTTCCATCATCTTGTGTAACTGTGCGGCCCTGAGCTCATAAGTTGCTAGTAGTCTAAGAACAGTGTTGTTTAGGTTAGCCAACCGTTCCTCTAACCCTATGTGGGGTAGAGTTGGTCCAGCTAGATATGGATATTATGTGGATGGACCTACTTGGTGAGTGGTGGTGGTAATATTGGATGTGGTGAATATGGGAGGTGGAATGTGTGTGGTTGTGGTGGAGTGGTTGTGGTAGTCGTGGTAGGAGTAGTAATAGTAGTAGTGGGAGGAATGGTGATGGGAGGTGTGGTAGTCATGGTAGCTTTGGCAGTGGTGGTGGAAGTGGTAGTGGTGGTGGTTGTAGCTGTGGCAGGAGATGTGATCACAGTAATCCTCGGCCTCTTGCTCTTCTTGCTGAGGGGATGAGCCATCCTCTTCTTTCTAGAGCCCTTGGCAATAGGTGCTCCCCCTTGGCTATTGGACTGGTTAGGGGTGTAAGAAGGATATGTGCCATCAGTAGCATCACCCCTTGACTGAGCCTGGTGTCCACCAACCGGCCTGATCCCTCTCTCAGTGGCCATGACCCGGCTCCTAACCGTTCATACCAGATGCTCATCATCTGTCTCTTTTCTTCCTCTATTAGAAAATTCGAGTGGATAGCAGTCTGCTTAAATCCACCCGGAGCAGAAGAAGTACTAGGTGGAGGTGGTGAAGATATAGTAGTCGTATCAGTGGCCGGTCAAGTACTAGGCCTGCATCTCCCCCACCTTTACCGTCATCTTGGTCATCTTCATTGGATGCGGTAGTCATGAAGGGCTCTATATGTGAATCACTGTCATTGTGATGCCATTTCTTACGAGCATGCACCACGTAATCATCCCTGGCCAAATACCCAAACAATCTCTTGATAGGGGGCTTCACCTTCTTCCCCCTGTAAACTTTCATCCTCCCAAATGTTGTGTCGTCCATACCTTCCAGCACGACAGCATCATCCCTTTCCTTTGGGTGTGAAGAAGCTTCTCGTCTATAATAAACTATGAGAAACGTGGGTACATACAGAAGCCTTTCTTGCCTTTAGCCTCAAGGTTCTCGGTCTAGTAGGAGAAGATCATGTGAGAGAAACTGAACAGGTGGTTCAGTACTAGTGCAACGTATGCATTCTGGATTTGGTCAGACAGGTCGTCAAATCCTCCGTGCCTAGAGGCTATGCACTTCAGGATCACATGTGCTAAATACTTAAACTGAGGCACATGTTACTCTTGTTCAGTACTCCAGCATTTATGTCACTAGCGTACTTGATCCTCGTGAAGCATCCCCGGACAATCAGGGGATGTAGCTTAGTTGGGTAGGTTCTATCCTCACTAGATCTAAGACCTGCCTCGGTGATCTTGATCTCTTGACCAAAAATGGAGCTCTGCATACGATGTGGTTCAACTGACTTATCTACCCTGGCGCTTTCCCAGAAGGCCTGCTGAATATATCTATAAGGTGTGCAGGGGACAGAGATCACCTTGAAGATCCTTGATCTGCATCGAAAAGAAATGATCCATGTGAAGTCAGAAGCATTCCTGGACGAAGGATCTAGTTGAGCACATATGTTGTGCTTAGTGCTCATAGTCCACCTATCAGCCATGTTGCTGCAACACAAGAGATATACGTTAGATTTATGCATTAGGGGGACAGTTAATACTTAAGTTTTTTTAGATCAGTCTGGTTCAATCGTGCGATTGAACCATACGACTGAGTTCAGTCGTGCGGTTGATCCTGTCGATGAGTTCAATCATGCGATTGAGCTTGCAACTAAACTGAGTCGTGTGTTAAGCCATACGGTTGGGTCAGTCGTGCGACTGAGTTACCGAATTATTCATTCGTGTGATTGAATCGCATATTTGGCTCGATCGTGCGACTTGTTAGGACCTGGTATTTGAACGAAATACCTAGTGATTAGCGTGTAAACCAGATCAAATAGTGCGGAATCCTATTTGATTGGCGATCCAATCAGTGAGAACACACGAAGAATCAATCAAGAATTGAATCTAACGTTAGAAGTCGATTGGGAATCGATCTAATGTGTTCTGTGAACTTGGAGAAACGAATTGGGAGGCTTCTGGATGGCTAGGGTATGTCTGGAATCGTAATTAACGAAAGCTCTAGTTTTTCCACGAATTGGGTTGTATTTATAGGTTAGTATTGTTCATTCATGCGACTGAACCATTAGTATGGTTCAGTCGTGCGATTGAACCATGCGGTTGATTCATCCGCATGACTGAGTGTTCAGTCGTGCGACTGAGCCAATCTTATGTTACAATCATACGACTGATCCAGTCTCCTGGTTCAGTCGTGCGACTAAGTCATTCGTATGAAGTTATTCATGCGTATGGTCCATTCGCATGGGCCATTCGCATGAGAACTTCATTTTGTTAAGTTTGAATGTATTAATTAATATAACATTATGTGTAACAATTCAAACAACCACAAACCTAATTAACCAATTCAATGTCGACTCATTAATGAAATATTAAACATTATAATAACAAGTAAACAATATCATTTCATTAATCATTCCAAGCATTACCTCAGAATCAGACAAACAAGATCTATTACATTCATATCATGATCTAGGGACATACATGTATCAACAAACTCCCCCTTGGACCTAGATCTCTCTAATCTCTTGTTTTCTGCATAACCTCCTTGTATTTCTTGTACTTCTCCTCTTTTGTGACTCCCGTGTGAATCTCAAACACGAAGCAGAGTCGTATAACGTTCTGGAACTGGAGGGCTTGTACAATATCTTGCGTATCATAGAACAGTGGCCACTTGTATAGCGTATAGACATCATTATCCGACAAGTTAGTAAGCCACATCGGGTCGAATACCCTCATCGTATCCATTTGTCCCTCTTTGCTTAGGACTATGATCGCTTCAGCTGTTTGCCAATCGTAGTACCACCACTTAAAATGTGGAGTAAAGTCCTGTGGCATTTCCCTGAGTGGGATTCTTGACATTGTGCGCGGAGGATTCCACTTCAATACTATCTTGGGCTTGCCAGTAATGGCATCACCTCAGACCTTCTGATATACCTAGTAGGCTGTTGGGGTCTGAAGTTAACCCATCTGGTGTGGTACTCCTTCTTTAGGGCAGCCTCGAACCAGCCTGACATCTTCCTCGGTTCAGCATACAAAAGCTTTAGCTTAGCCAGCTGGTTGAGCTCAAAACCTGGTAGAGTCTTCAGATCATGTGGGAATCTGAAGTACTCTATGCCCTGTTCTCTCTTAACCGCATAAGCATTAAGATCCTGAAAAATACGCCCATGCTATGATCCTTCCTGACACCTTATGATGTTTCTTGACTCTGTAGAGTTTGGTGTAGGCATCCTTCTTTGGTGCAGCACGTTGGGCTCTAACTTCTTCAAAACATGCAGCCCACTCAGCCTTTCGAATGTCGACATCATCATTTGAGGCTTGGGCTATTCCTACTGCTTTCTCTGTTTCTTGCTCCATCTTGTTCAACACCTCAAAAGTATCGCTGACAAGGGATTCACCCAGATTGGGGACCATATTACCCTCATTGTCAGCGTACTGAGGGTAATCCTCGGCAGTGACATCTTCGATCTCGACTTCATCAACATCGTTGAGCTCTTCGTCATCAACATCGTTGAGCTCTTCGTCTCTGCGAGTTGCTCGTTTGATAGGTCATGAATTATTTCCCCTTTTTCAGGGGTATAATTCACTGACCTCCTAACAATCCCTTGTCGATCAAGAATCATTGTTAGCTGAGTCTTGACCTGCTGAAGGGGAGCAACATCAAACTCATTTCTTTGGTAATTTGGATTTTTATCCTGTATCATCATCTCGTCACTTGGAGGAGCAGAAGTAGAAGCTGGTTGGTCTTGTCTGTTCTTTGACCTTTTCTCTTGACCTGAAGCAGAGGCCGATGCAGCTGCATCCCCTCCTTCTGCTTCATCATCATCGTCCTTCTCCTCTGTCCTATCTCTTTCGGTTTCCTCATTCTCCTCTGTATCACCCTCATCATCCTCATCATCATCTTCATCATTATCATCTCCGTCCCCTTCCTTGATCTTCAAGGGCTCCTCCTTAGATCCTTTCACCTTTAACATGATAGTCTTCTTTGCCTCCTCCAACTCCTCTATCTTCTTGCTTGATGTGACACTATGTGCTTGGAGTTAGGCTATCTCAGTGCTCTGAGCAGCCATTTGTTGGGCCTGCTCCTCTATAACTCGAGCCTGCTCTGCAATCTGGTGAGATTGTGCAGCAATCAGGTCAGTAAGCTAGCGGATCTGGGCAGCCTTCTCCCCATCTGCAGCCAGTAAGCGCATCACCATCCTGTTGAGTGCAGACAGTTGTTCCTACCCTACCCGATTGGAGGTAGAGGTGATCCATAAGTATGTGAGGGATGGGCTAAGGGTCCTGCTTGGTGTGAAGTGGTGGTGGTGGTGGTTGTAGTGAAGATAGGTCTGTGAAATGGTGGAGGTGATGTGGGAGTAAAGGATATGGTGGTGGATGGAATCTGTACTGTGGTGGGAGGTATGGTGGTGGCTGTGGTAGCTGTGGTGGATGTGGTGGCTGTGGTGGTGACGAAGGTCAACCGACGCTTCTTCTTCTTCGGACCATGGGGCTTAGCCATCCTCTTCCTCCTCGTCCCCGTTGAGGTGGATGCTCCCCCTACAACCCTGCCTGTTGACCCCAGTGCATAGCTTGGGTCAGTATCAGTCTCTCCGGAGTCTCTCGGGTGTTCACCAACCACCCTTAGCCATGTTCTGTGGGAACAACTTTGCTTCCCACAGTTCGCGTTAGGGGCTCCTCATCCGACTCCTCCTCCTCCTCCGCACCATGAACAAAATCCTGATGGAATCCAGCTGACTCAGCTACATCTCCAGCTGGGGCGGACACTGGAGGTACAACATCAGACACAGTGCCTCTAGGTGGAATAGGCATACCGTCTCCAGCATCCCCACTGTCATCATCATCCGAGTCATGAGTGGGTAGAGCAATCTGCTCCACATCAGAGTTACTATCATCGTGGCACCACTTTCTCTTGGCTGGCACCAGTAGTCCTCCCGGGCCAGATGCCCAAACAACCTCCTGACAGGGGGTTTCACTTGCTTCCCCCTGTACCTTCATCCTCCCCAAGGTAGTGTCATCCATCACCTCGAGGACTACCACATCCTCCTTCTCCTTCAGCAGGGAGGGAAGCTTCTGATCTATGATCATCTGCATAAACCTCGGGTACATACAGAAGCCCTCCTTCCCTGTCCCCCCGATGTTCTCCACTAGGTAGGTGAAGATCATCTTGGAGAAGCTGAACGGGTGGTTCAGCACCAACGCAACATACGCGTTCTGTATCTGGTCGGATAGCTCATCAAAACCTCCCTTCCTGGAAGCTATGCACTTAAGCAGCACGTGCGCAAGATACTTAAACTGGGGACAGAGGTACTCTTGTTGAGTACCCCAGCATTGATGTCCCCAGAGTACTTGGCTCTAAGAAGCATCCTCTGACTGTGAGGGGGTGTAATCGAGTCGGACAATCAGTGTCATCCCCCAACTGTAATACGATTCTTAGATCCTCCTCTGAGATAGTAATAGCCTCTCCAAAGATGGTACTTCTGATGCAATGAGGCTCGGACGATCTATCAACTGTAGCGCCTTCCCAGAAGGCCTGCTGAAGGGATCGATACGGAGTACAAGGAGTAGATATGGCATGTGCAATCCTCGATCTCAGTAGAAATGTGATGATGCCAGAGAGAAACAGCAGCGTTTCTAGATGTCAAATCTAGATGAGCACATATATTGTGCTTCGTGCTTATAGTCCATCGACTCGCCATCTGTTACACAAAGATAGTAAACGTTAGTACCATTGGCTAAGAAAGTCATGAAACACTTAACTTGAAGAAAATCTTTATGTCATGCGATTGAGATTGTGCGACTGAGATCAGTCGTGCGATTGAACAATGCGAATGGGGTTCAGTCGTGCGACTGCCCATGCGTACCACTGAGTGTGCGACTGGGCTCATACGTATATAACCTCATGCGGTTACACTAGTCGTGCGACTGGACTTCATACGCATGGTTCAGTCGTGCGTTTAAGCAGTTCGCACCCTTCAGTCGTGCAACTGAAGTTCATCAATCTGTCCACCGCATGATGTACTGATGTTCAACTCAATTCATTTTTTCACCACTTTTGAGTTTTAGACATCGTTATCTGGTTCATTTGACTCGCAATACATTCTTATAACACCTAACATCTTTACTTTCTTTTGTTTGAGTCATTTAGTTAGGTTATTTAGTCACTAAGTCTCGGTTCTTTTCGAGTCTGAATGTACCGATTTTGCATCAAATTGAAAGTTATGGGAGTGCTTCTTTACCGTAAATTACTTGTAGAGTCGATGTATGGTCAGTAATCAAGAAACGGGGGGATTTAGAGATCAAATGAAATTTGGGCAGAGTTGCGTTAAGTCGTGCGATTCAGGGTTAATTTGAGGGTGGTGAGTCTGCGACCGACTCCCCCTCTATTTATACTAACCCTAGATTCAATCGTGCGACTGAGCTCATATGCACCTTTTAGTCGTGCGAGTGGGACTCAGTCGTGCGATTGGCTCAGTAGTCCTTCTTCAGTCGTCCGACTGGATCTCAGTCATGCGACTGACTCACTCGTCCACCCTTAAGCGTCCGACTGGGCCAATCGTATGGGCCATTCGGTTGGATGGTCCATATTCATGGTCCATTCATACGAATGGCTTCCATTCGTATGATTGGTCCATACGTATGGTCCATTTGTGAATGGGTCATACTTATTAAATTTTCTGCCAATTTGAATATTTAACATTTAAAAACCTTTAATTGTAGAAATTATGTTATGAGCATTTGATCATCTCAGACATGATCGTTTTGACTTGAAAACTTTTTGATCACCTCAGACGTGACTGTTTTAAACTTTTAAACACATGTGGTCATCTCAGACATGACCCTTTTAGTGAGTTGATCCTTACTGATTTTCCTGACGTAGTCCGACAAACAAACAAACTAAAACGACTAACTAAATTAGAAAATTAAACTAAAGAATACAAAATAAGAATTTTTTTGCTTTTTGTGAGAGATAAGTCCTAAGATGGAATCTACTGGATTTGGTTCGGAATAGACAGCTTCAACTTAGATTGACCATACCTGGACCAATTCAATTTTGGAATCATACAGGCAAGTCAAATCATTTTGGACTTGTTATCAAAATCTTTTGATGCTCAATTCTTGGTGTTCATCCAGAGTCGTTAGCAACTTTAGGAAATCATAGGAACTCTTAGATTACCACATTGATTTGAACTTTCAAGAATTGCAGCCACAATGATTGTCAATATGTTTGTCCACTTAAATCCATACACAGACTTTTGACACAAACTGGTGATTGTTTTAGGTTTAATTATTTCAACTAACATTTGTGGATCCCACACTTATATGGTAATCAACATTCCTCAGGAGCTTTTGAGCAGTGTACGAGTATTATTACAAGGAGAGACTATTCTTAGAGCTTTCAAAGAGAAGCAGTCCTCAGGTGTGCCATCGCACAGCAGAGAGGCGGCAAACAACAATGAATTCTAGAATATCTAGGTTATGCTTATCCTCAGGTCAGTGCCATCGCACAGCAGAGAGGCACACAACCTATCTCCTTGTTAGAGCAGCTTAATATTATTTTGCACAAAATGCACCAACAACATAAGTCAGCTTGATAGCATTTGTCTTTAATTTTTTCTTGCTTTGCTCTATTTATGGTCATCCGCACACATTTATGGCGTTTACATGCTCATTTCCCCTTAATTGAATATTGTTGACTGTGTTAAACAGTGATAAGATGGAAGCCCACAGTCAGTTGAACAACTTAGTTTGATCTTGAAATCACCAGTCAAGTCTAATCATCTATTGTGTTGAATCTACCGACATATCATTTGTGGTCTAGCAACCTCTAGGTCTACTCTCGTTGTGTTGCCTTAGGAGTTACCAGTTTTTCTATCATCTTCCCTTTTATATTGCTTAGACTACACAGAATATACTTTGAATCTTTGCATCTTTTCTAAATTAAATTTTACAGTCCCTCTTGATTGTTCCTGTATACTATCATTTTCCAAAGGGTTTGAATCGGTATCACAGTTACGGTCTACCTTATATTAGCTATCAACTCCTTCTCCCTCGTTTTTTTTAATGTTACTTGCTGATAAATTCTCCCCCTAAAATACTAAAATCATAACTAGTAATTATTTTAGGATTTTAATAAACAGCAAAATAACATGAGTTTAAATTAAACAGACTAAAAAAACAAATAAAAAAAAATAAAAAATAAAAACGTTAACTAAACTACATCAGACTACACATTATCATCATCAGGAATACCTCACCTTTCTTTTAACGCCATTGACCTCTAGCAAATATTGAAAACGTGGTTATCAAAGGCTTTAGTATAGAGGTCAGCGCGTTGAAAATCAGTATTAATTTTTACCACATCAATTAAGTTCTTTTCAAAACAGTCTCTTATGAAATGGTATTTAATACCGATAGTTTGGTCTTAGGATGTTGGACCGGGTTACTGCAATTGCAACAGAGTTATCAACACAAATAGGAGTAGAGGAGAACTTTAAACCGTAATCTCCCGTTTTGCTGTTGAATCCAGATGATTTGTGAATAGCAACTTGCAGCAGCAACATATTCGGCTTCACAGGTTGACAATGCAACCGATGTCTACTTCTTACACTGCCAAGTAACTAGTCTTCTCCCAAAGAATTGACACCTGCGGATGTAGACTTGTAGTTCATCTTGCAGCCTCCGTAATCCGAGTCACTATACGCACTGTGAGCTCAAAGTCATCATCATGAGGATACCACAACCCAAGTGTGGGTGTACCTTCAGATAACGAAAAATCCTTTTGACCCGATCAGATGGTTGACCTTAGGCTTAGCCTGATATCTAGAACATAAACATGTAGCATACATGATATCAGGTCTTGAGGCAGTGAGATACATGAGGGATCCAATCATTCCTCGGTACATCGTGGCATCTACAAGATCTCCATTTTCATCAGGTGCTATGTCGTGATTCGTAGCAAGTGGAGTCCCAGCAGCAGATGGATTCTCCATGTCAAAACGACTGAGAATGTCTCCTACATACTTGGTCTGATGTAGAAAGATCCCATTTGGTGTCTGATCCACATGTAACCCAAGAAAAGAACTTCATCTCCCCATAGCACTCATCTCAAACTCTTTCTTCATAACTGCTTCAAACTATTTGCATAACTCTTCGTTCTTTGAACCAAAGATTATGTCATCAACATAGATCTGTACGAGCAGTAGGTCGCCATCTTTTCTTTAATGAACAGCGTGCAGTCAATGACTCCCCTGCGAAAGCCGTGTTTCACAAGATGAGTGAGATTCTCATACCAAGCTCTTGGAGCTTGATGAAGCCCGTATAAAGCCTTGTCGAGCTTGTAGACTCTATCCCGATGATAAGGATCTTCAAATCCCTCGGGTGACTGAATAGACTGTTCTCTGATTTCCCCATGAAGGAATGCACTCTTCACATCTATTGATAGACTTTAATCTTCATGTACGATGCACAGTCAAGGAAGATACGAATGGCTTCCATCCTTTCCACGGGTGCAAACACCTCATTGTAGTCAATTCCCTCGACTTGGCGAAAACCTGAACCACCAATCGAGCTTTGTTCTGATAACGACCCCTTGGTCATCCTTCTTGCATTTCAAGACCCATTGGTGCCAATGACTTTAGCACCTTTAGGTCTATCAACCAGAGTCCATACACCTAACTTCTTGAACTAAAGAAGTTCTTCTTGCATGGCACTCACCCACGACTCATCATTTAGTGCATCACTTACATATTTTGGCTCAAACTGCGAGACAAAACACCGATAAGCACCATCATGAATGTAACCCTTCTCCATAACGAGGGTGTAGTCAGCTGAATAAAGCTGATTTCGGGTTTGTACTCCTGATCTGACATCCCCAATGACATTGTCTAGGGGATGATAGACGTTTAATCGTGATCTGGAGTAGTGGGAACAACTACCTCAGAGCCAAGATTATGAACATTGCTTCTGCATCTGAGGTAGTTGGAGTTTGAGGTTCCGTAGTCGAAGGTGCATCACTTGTAGATGCTTGTGGACTTTCAGGAACTGGATCCTGTTCCTCCTGACTGTTCCGGTCATCTTCTTCAGCTTCATCTCCAGAGGAGGAGTCACTGTGATTGACTACTTCCCTGACTGAATAGATGATTCTCCCTGTGAGTAGATGGGTATTTAAGATATCATACATCATCTAGTAGCTGACTTGTCATCCGAGGGAGAGATAGGGATGTTGAAGGACTTGAAGAATCCATCATAGTCGAAAAAGTAGGCGGGTCCTTTGCCAGTAGGTGGTGTGGTATATCTCTGAACGTCAACATTACACCACACTTCTACTAGACCCGTTGAGTTGTTGTAAACTCCTTGTTCGGATGTTGTATCCTAGAAAGATTCCTTCATCGCCTTCTCGCTGAATCTACTTCTTGTGTCTTCTTCAGAAGTGTGCACGGGCGCGCCAAATGGTTCGAGATACTCCAAATTCAGTTTGTGTCTTTGTAGTAGCTCGTAACATGTCTTTCCGTGGTGCTTGACTATCAGGACTCGCTTCAGTGTATAACATGCATTCGCCACTGCCTCATTCCAGAATTGGATAGGAGCAGTTTCGAGTCTGCCAGCATAGTCCGTAGTGTCTCTATCAAGCTTCTGTTCTTTCTCTCAGCAATGCCATTCATCTGAGGCGTGTAGGCAGAAGTGAATTGATGCACAATTCCTTTTCCTTGCAGTATGCCTCCATCCACTGGTTCTTGAATTCTGTTCCGTTGTCTGAGTGTACTTGTCTAACCTTCAGCTTGTAGAGAGATTCCAGTGTGGTTACCAACTCCTTGAATGACTCAAATGTTTCTGATTTGGATTTAGAAACATTACCCAAGTGAACCTTGAGTAGTCATCAGTGACCACAAAACAGTACAAGTCGCTGCAATGCTTTGTACTGACTTGACCAAACAGATCCATGTGAAGAAGTTCAAGAGGAAGTTTATTGAATGAACTTTTTTCCGTATGAGACTTCTTCGTTTGTTTGCCTTTCTTGCAAGCTACACAAAAGTCAGGAAGCTGGAAGTTCTTGACATTAACTCCTCTCACCAGATCCTTTGAATCAAGTGATTCATCTTCCTTTGACTAATGTGTCCCATTCTCCTATGCCAGGAGATGGAATCCTTCAGTAGCTTTAGATAGAAAACACTGAACCTCATGATCCGTTGTAGAAGCTATTGACAGATCCAAAACATAAAGGTCTTTATATCTTGAAGCAGTCATTAGAACTTGGTCCTCTGGGATCACGTAGTCTTTCTTTAGCACGTAACACTTCTTGTTGTCGAAGATGACTTTAAATCCCTTATCACATATTTGGGAAACAGAAAGTAAGTTATTTTGTAGTTGTTGAACGTAGTTCACCTTATCAAACTTAACTTTCTGATCCCCCACTCTCCCTGGGCTGTGATATAGCCTCCCTTGTTTCCAGCAAACGAAACATGCCCACCTTTTATTTGATTGATGTTTGATAAAAGGGCCCTGTTTCCTGTCATGTGCCTGGATGCTCCGCTGTCTACAATCCACGTGTTAGTTTCAGCACTGTATCGAACACCCTGCACATACAAAGTAAAGGATTAGTTTAGGTTAGGAACCCAAGCCTTTACTGGCTTGGGTTTTCCAGAGGCATCACACATCATAAATTCACCCATTGACCCTTAGAGGATGAGGGTAGCTCA
The DNA here is from genome assembly GCA_025506515.1 of Flaveria trinervia. NCBI lineage: Eukaryota > Viridiplantae > Streptophyta > Magnoliopsida > Asterales > Asteraceae > Flaveria > Flaveria trinervia. The sequence continues at coordinate 42,164,398 of CM046455.1, read as the reverse complement.
GGTTCCTTCTTTTCATCATTATCGACACAGAGGATGTCTCTCCTTCCATAATCCAGATTTGTGCAAGGCCTGTTTGTGATAAACAATCGACTGACTTACAGGTTGGATTTTAGGTTCACTAGTTCTTCTAGGTGGAGTCAGAGAATTCCTCTTAGAAGACCTAGGCTTTGAAACCTGAGGTTCAATCTTCTTCCTAGGTGTCTGATAGAAATGACAATAGGAGGCAATGTGTCCATATTCACCATAGTGTAGCACGACCTGCTATCAACTTTATGATTAAACTTTCTTTGTGGAGAAGTGTGTGACACTCTAGTAACATCACTCACTCTAGGTTTTGACTCTGTTTCTTTTGATGTTTTCTCTAGTTTAACAAAGTTAACTGTTTTAACCTGTTTAACATCTTTTTCTTTTTGGTTAATGGTTTTTGACTTGAAATATGTGAAAGATTAACCTTAGAAGTCTTCTAGGTTTTGATTTGAATCTGTTTGACCTTGACTTAAGTTAACCTTTTCAAATTCCTTTTTCCGATTAACACAAGGCAATTTACCCTTTGCCTTTGAAGTGGCCTCCTTTTGTTTGTTTCCAGAGTCAATAGATGAACATAAGGAATCTGGATCACTAACAAGAGGAGTAGACACCACATGATCCTTGATGGGATTATTATTATTGGTCTAGTCTTAGTGTTCATCAAAGTCTCAGGTGGTGGTGGAACCACTTTATAACCCAATCCTCCCGTGTCCTTTCTCTCACTAAGTGTTGGATATGTGTGAAGACTAGTCCAACTATACAGTTTCTATTTTAATGAATTTACTTCTACTTCTAGAACTGCCTTTTGCTTCTTAGTGTCTTCTAGGGAGTTTAGATAATACCTAATGTCATTAGCTTGGTTAAAAGCAACTACTTCGGTTTCCCTAAGCTGTTTAGTCAAAAGGTCTATCTTTTCTTTATAACTATGCTCATTTTGTTTTAATACCCTATTAGCCTTAGTGCACAGTTGCAAATCTTTTACTAAGTTTCATTATGATCTAATAACCTAGCAAATTTTTCATCTATGCTATTCCTAAAAGTATCACAATCAGAACAAGCATGATTATCAAACATTGGTCAGTAGTACTTACCTGAGTTGATTCAGAAGAGTTAGCCATCAATGCAGCATCAGATGTCTCTGGTTCGGGTGATTCTATCTTTTCTGTCTCTGACGTGGTAGTCTCCTCTTTAGGCTTGTAACTGACCTCGGTTGCAGTTGCTCTTCACTATGTGACATCGCTATCTCAACTGCTAGATCTCCTTCACTAGCGGAATCATTGTCAATATCTTCTACACTTGCAATGTTTGATTCCCCTGGTGAGACAAACCTAAAGCTCCAATCCTGTCCTTCATCATCATGAGCAAACAAGGCTTTTGGATCCTTGCTTGATGAAGTAGAACTGGTAGCTTGCTTGTCTTGACGAGTGAAGGACGAGAACGGGTTCCCGTTACCCGTCTTCTTAGGCTTGACATATTCTCTTTTGAAGTGCCCCTTCTCTCCACAGTTGAAGCACGTCACTTTGCTCTTGTCAAAGCCAAATATGGTATCCTTAGTAGCTACCAAGTTCTGTCCGGTTTGTTTTACAAACTTCTTCGCCCTCCGGACAGCACTAGCTAAGGCCCACATTATGTCCATCCTCTCAAGCTCCATTTCGTCCACCTGCTCGTAGTCCTCGTCTGCCAGATGGCAGTTTCCAATCTTCCCAGCAACAAGTTCATCATAAGAATGAACCACTGCAGCCAAAAGATCCATGTGTTCTCGAGCTACTTCCACAGTCACATTACCGAGATTCTCAGTCTTCAGTTTAGTAGAACTTGCTTCGGATCCAATATAGTGGGTACAAGAAGGTCCCGACGTGTCTGATCCTAAAGGAGACGCATGTGAAGGACTCGATGAGCTAGACACAAATGCATCCGGAGAGGTGCTCCAGATGTCTTAGCTTGAGGCGTGGCGTTGTACAAAGCTGGATTTTCATTGTACGAAGACTTCTGAGCTATGTACTTCATCCTAAGTGCCTTCTCGCAACTTAAGAATGAAGTCATTAATATCCAGTTTTGCCAGCATTCCATTCTGTCTCAGGTTAGACACGAATGAAGCCCACTTTTCAGGCAATCCGTCTGCAAAGTTAGTAACTTTCTCTTCCATGGTAGTAGCCACCCCATGTGTATGCAGTTCACTCATCAAATGGTAGAATCTATCTATACGTCATCTAAACTCTCGTTCCCATCGATGAGAAGTTATCAAATTCCTTCTTTAACTCCGTAGCCTTGATTGCCTTCAACGAAGCATTCCCGTCATACCTCTTTTCTAGCTCATCCCAAAGTTTCTTGGACTGCTTATTCTCTGAGTACTGGTGGAATATGTCTTTAGGAATAGACTGTGTAACATTAGCTTAACTCCATCAGCTCCCACCAGTGTACTATATCCAATCTCGATGGCTTCCCACAGATTCGGATCCACTCCATTGAGGTAGATCTCAAAATGTTGTCCAGGGGGAAACTCATCTAACGTCAAGAGCTTTGGTGGTTTATTATGATTACCCACCTCACTCTCAAGCAACAACAGGTTCTGTATCCTAGAGTCCTTCCCAGCAGTAAAGGTTGACATTTGATCTTCCATGGCGAATAACTTTAAGTCTAATAAAACAAACTATCACTGGTGTGACTGAAGGATGCGAATGGTCTAGTCGTGCGTATGAACTCTGCGACTAGTTCAATCGTGCGGCTGAACTAAGCAATTGGCTCAGTCGTGCGAAAGAATCTGATGCGTATGAGCAATGCGAACGAACGGTTCAATCGTACGAATGGAGATGCGACTAGGTCCAATTGTGCGTCTGGACTATGCGAATGAAGTCCAGTCTTGCGAATGGACTCTCATGCGACTGAAGCTGGTTTTGCGAAATTTTCTAGGTTAAACGTGTTTCAGCCGTAAAAATTCGAATTTTCGCAAGGTCTAATCGCCTAAGTCCGTAGAAACCAAACTTTGATGAGCAGGGAACGTCCAATATCACTTTTGACACCAAAAATTGTGTTTTAATGCAAAAACACAAATTTTTTATCAATCTTGATTGAATCACACGTAATCAAGAGCCAAAGCTCTAATACCACTTGTTAGGACCTGGTATTTGAACGAAATACCTAGTGATTAGCGTGTAAACCAGATCAAATAGTGTGGAATCCTATTTGATTGGCGATCCAATCAGTGAGAACACACGAAGAATCAATCAAGAATTGAATCTAACGTTAGAAGTCGATTGGGAATCGATCTAATGTGTTCTGTGAACTTGGAGAAACGAATTGGGAGGCTTCTGGACGGCTAGGGTACGTCTGGAATCGTAATTAACGAATGCTCTAGTTTTTCCACGAATTGGGTTGTATTTATAGGTTAGTATTGTTCATTCGTGCGACTGAACCATTAGTATGGTTCAGTCGTGCGATTGAACCATGCGGTTGATTCATCCGCACGACTGAGTGTTCAGTCGTGCGACTGAGCCAATCTTATGTTACAATCATACGACTGATCCAGTCTCCTAGTTCAGTCATGCGACTGAGTCATTCGTATGAAGTTATTCATGCGTATGGTCCATTCGCATGGGCCATTCACATGAGAACTTCATTTTGTTAAGTTTGAATGTATTAATTAATATAACATTATGTGTAACAATTCAAACAACCACAAACCTAATTAACCAATTCAACGTCGACTCATTAATGAAATATTAAACATTATAAATAACAAATAAACAATATCATTTCATTAATAATTCCAAGCATTACCTCAGAATCAGACAAACAAGATCTATTACATTCATATCATGATCTAGGGACATACATGTATCAACACGACTGAAGTTCACTCGGAGTGTCTATCGCATACGACTCTGTTCGGCACTCCGACTACGAATCTGGTCAAAAATTAATGTTAGATGTCTTGTTTAGACTCATTTGACTCGCAAACACTCTAAATAGCACCTAATGTCATTTTAAATCAACTATTTTGTTCATTTAAGTGGTCTATTTGAGTGGTTTTACTGATTTCTTGATTTTAGGCAATTAGGTCATTTAGGGTTTGATTTCACCAGTTATTTCATTCGATTTTAGTCAGAAAGTACCTATAGATGATTATCACAACCGTAAGAAAAATATCAGTGAGTAATCAATGCAAATGAAATTTTGACCGAGTGTGTACATATGAGGAGGTTTTTGAACGATTTGAGGGGTGGTGAGAAATGCGACTGACTCACCCCTCTTTATAATTTCTTATGTTCAATCGTACGACTGGACCCACACACAGGCTCTAGTCATGCGACTGATCCATACTCATGCTTCAGTCATGTGACTGGGGTTCAGTCATACGGCTGGCTCATACTCCTTGATCCATTCATGCGATTGGTTCAGTCTTGTAGTCCAATCGCATGGTTGTTCCATACTTATGGTCCAGTCGTGTGACTGGCTCATACTGATGGTTCAATCTTGCGATTGGCTCATACTGATGATCCAATCATGCAATTGGCTCATACTTATGATCCAATCATGCGATTGGCTCATACTTATGAACTTGAGCCCTTTATGCTTTCAACTCTTTAAAATGTTAACATTTGATAAACATTATAACCTTTTAACACCATTTGGTCACCTTAGATGTGGTCCTGTTATTTCAAAACTGATTGGTCACCTCAAACGTGACCCATTTAATTTAAGCTTATTAGTCACCTCAGACGTGACCCATTTTAGTAAGTGATTCGCAGAGTACATCCAGTTTTATAGTCTGGCGATTAATCCAACAAACAACTAGAAAATAGAAACTAACTTAGAAATTTAAAAGAAAAACATACAGGACATATTTTTTGTTGTTTCATGTTTGAGCAGAAGAGCTTCAAGTTGATTAGATCATTTCTAGAATGATTCATTATGGAATCATAAGGGTATAACAGAATTATTTGGGAACCCCTTATTAATATGCCCTTGATGCTAGATTCTTGTTGTGTCTGAGAGTCATTAGCACTTTCAAGAAATCATACTAAAGCTATAAGATGCACAAAATGATTTTTTACTTTCAATAATTGCAGTCAAGATGATTGTCAGTATGTTTGTCCTTTAAATCCATACACAGACTTTTGACTTTCAATGGTGGTGAATTAGGTTTAATTATTTCGACATGCATTTGTGGATCTCACACTTATTTGGTAATCAACATCCTTAGGAGTTTTTTGAGCGGTCTACGGGTATTGGACAAGAAGAAACTATTCTAAGAGCTTTCAAAGAGATGCCAAGCCTCAGGTCAGTGCCATCGCACAGCAAAGAGGCGTAAACAACAATAAATTCTAGAATATTTTGGTTATGCTTATCCTCAGGTCAGTGCCACAGCACAGCAGAGAGGCACACAACCTATCTTCTTGTTAGATCATTTATTTATTTATTTTCTTTTTGCACATAACGCACCAACAACATATGTCATCAGCTTGATTGCATTTAGCATTTTTACATGTGCTTTGCTCATATTTATGGTCATCCGCACACATTTGTGGCATTTATTTTGCTCGTCACCCCTTATTTGAAATGCGTTGGTTGTGTTAACTAGGGATAAGATGAGAACCCACAGCAAGTTGAACAAGTTAGTTTGAATATTTAATTCACCAATGAAGCCTAGTCATCTATTGTATTGAATCTACCGACACATCATATTATGAACTAGCAACCTCTAGGTCTACTTTCTCTAGCAAACCAGTTTAACTATCATTTTTCTTTAGTTGTGCTTAGACTTCTCAGACTTGTACTTTGAATTTCGCATTTTGAGCACACTTGTTTTGAAGTCCCAACCAATTCGTTCCCTGTGTACTATCATTTTCCATAGACTTTGAATCAAAGTCTCCGATTTAATTTCATGTCTTATTAGCTAAGCTGCCCTCCCCCGTCGTTTTTTAAGTAATTAAATATTGCACGAGTTAAATACTAGACTAAACTATTCTCCTCCTAAAATTCTAAAACCGAAAATCTTTTTCTGTTTTGGGATTTTAATAGGCAGAAAAACAAAATAAAATAAAATAAACAAACTACACTAGTCGGACTATAAACTTTCATCTTCTGGAATCACATCACTTTTCTTTTTCACACCATTAACCTCTAAAGATATAAAAATCTCGGTTTGTCAAATGCTTTTGTGTAGAGGTCAACGCGTTGAAAATCCGTATTAATTTTAACCACATCGATTAATTACTTTTCTAAACAATCACTTATAAAGTGATACTTAATCCTGATGTTTAGTTTTAGGATGTTGGACCGGATTTTTAGCAATAGCAGCAGAATTATCAACAAAAATAGGAGTGTTAGAGAATTGCAAACCGTAGTTGCGCATTTGCTGGTGAATCCAAATAATTTGGGAACAGCAACTAGCAGCAGCAACGTATTCAGCTTCACAAGTTGACAGAGCAACGAAGGTCTGCTTCTTACACTGCCATGTCACTAACCGTCTACCAAAGAATTGACATCCTGTTGATGTTGACTTGTAATTCATTTTGCAACCACCATAATCTGAGTCACTATACGCTGTAAGCTCAAAGTCATCATCATGAGGATACCACAACCCAAGTGTTGGAGTACCCTTCAGATAACGAAAGATCCTTTTGACTCCTATGAGATGGTTTACTTTTGGTTTTGCCTGGTATCTGGACCAAAGACACGTTGCGTACATGATATCAGGCCTCGAGGCTATGAGGTACATGAGAGATCCGATCATTCCTAGATACATGGTGGCATCAACCACATCACCATTTTTGTCGGGTGCCACGTCATGGTTTGTAGCAAGTGGAGTTCCGGCTGCGGAAGCATTCTCCATGTCGAATCGACTAAGGATATCATCTACATACTTGGTCTGATGTAGGAAGATTCCCTTTGGTGTCTGGTCCACTTGTAACCCGAGAAAGAACTTCATCTCCCCCATGGCACTCATCTCAAATTCTGCTTTCATTACAGACTCAAATTCTTTACATAAATCTCCGTTTTTGGAACTGAAGACTATGTCATCAACATAAATCTGTACAAGTAGTAGGTCACCATCCTTTTCTTTGATGAACATTGTACAGTCAATAACTCCTCTGCAAAAATCGTGTTTTACCATATGCGTTGAGAGTTTCTCATACCATGCTCTAGGGGCTTGATGGAGCTCGTAGAGAGCCTTATCCAGCTTGTAAACTCTATCCTGATGATAAGGATCCTCGAATCCTTCGGGTTGACTAACATAAACCGTTTCATGGATTTCACAATGAAGGAACGCACTCTTGACATCTAGTTAATAGACTTTGATCTTCATGTAGGATGCATAAGCTAGAAATATACATATTGCTTCCATCCTTGCCACTAGTGCAAACACTTCGTTGTAATCTATGCCTTCGACTTGTCGAAATCCTTGAACTACAAGTCGGGCCTTATTCCTGATTATGACCCCTTGGTCATCTTTCTTGCATTTCAGCACCCATTTAGTGCCAATTACTTTAGCACCTTTTGGTTTGTCCACAAGGGTCCATACTACTAACTCCTTGAACTGTAGGAGTTCTTCTTGCATCGCACTGACCCATGCCTCGTCGTTTAATGCTTCACTAACATATTTTGGCACAAATTGAGACACAAAACATCGATATGCTCTATCATGAAGGTATCCCTTTTCCATTACTGAGGCATAATCAGCTGAGTATAGCTGATTTCTGGTTTGTACTTCCGATCGAACATCCCCCATGACATTGTCCAATGGATAATAAACGTTTAGCCGAGATCTGGGAGTGTAGATACATGTGTCCCTAGTTTCTGAACTTAATGTAAAATGTCTTTATTGTCTTACACATATGTAATTGAATGGGTACTTAATGAAATACAATGCGTGGTTGTGCTTATAATGTTTATTATTCATTGATTAGTAGGTTAATGCTTATTGAACTAATTATATAGGTTTGTAGTTGTTTGAATAGATCTAAGTCAAATAATGATTGTAAAATATATTCAAACTTAATCATATGAAGTTCACATGCGATTGGGCCATGCTAATGGACCATACGCATGTACAACTTTATGCTAATGAACCAGTCGTATGAATAAACCAGGAGACTGGATCAGTCGCATGATTTAAACATGAGATTGACTCAGTCGAACGACTAAACACTCAGTCGTGTGAATGGATCAACCGCATGACTCAACCGTGCGACTGAACCATGAAAATGGTCCAGTCGCACGATTGATAAACCCTAACCTATAAATACCACTTAATTCGTGAAAAAAAGTAGACAGCTTGAATATTTCGATACCTACACGTACCCTAGCCGTCCAGAGACCTCTAGCAACTTGTTCCAACTTCATAGAGCATAGTAGATCGATTGCTAATCGTTCTTAATGTTTAGATTCAATCCTTAATTGATTCTACGTGTGTTCTCACTGATTGGATCACCAATCAAATAGGATTCTGCACTATTTGATTCGGTACACGCGTAAATCTATTAGTATTCGTCCAGTACACGATCCTAATAGGGAGTTGTTGGAACAGCCACCTCATTATCCAGATTGTTAAACTCAGGTGCAGGATTTGTAGCTGTTGGAGTATGAGGTTCTGAAGTGTTAGAGGCATCAAGATTTGATGCTTGTGTACTTTCGTTGGTACGAAACTGTTCCTTTTGGTCCTCATTAGCAGTCTCAATTGCCTCATCATTAGATGAAGACTCACTCACTTCAAGGTTTCCCCCTGAAGGGCTAGAGTAATCATCTAATGGACTAGATGGCATGACTGATGGACAAAAAGTCAAGTACAATGCTGAAAAGAAAGTCTATGCTTTGCTTACACAGTCAATTCCGAAGGATATTTTCCATCAATTCTCAGAATATACGCAAGCAAAGAAACTATAGGATGCATTGGAGAAACGGTATGACGGAAATGCGTCATTGAAGGCCATAAAGGCTAAGGCTTTAAAGAAAGAGTTTGACAACTTCTCCTCGATGGGAAAGGAAAGCCTGGATGATGTTATCGATAGGTTCTACCACTTGATGAGTGAGATGCACACTCATGGAGTAACGACGTCAATGCAGGACAAAGTGTCTAACTTTGCAGATGGGCTGCCGAAGAATGGCTTTCATTTGTCTCAAAACTCAAATAGAATGATATGCTAACGAAGTTAGATATAAATGATTTCATTCTGAAGCTGAGAGAGGAAGAGCTGAGGATGAAGTATAGAGCACAAAAGTCTTCCTATGATCAGAATCCAGCGTTGTACAATGCGACTCCACAAGTCAAAACATCTGGAGCACCTCTTCAGACAGCTTTTGTATCAAGCTCAGCTGGTCCTTCTCAAGCCTTTACTTCAGGGTCAAAAACGTCAGGGTCGTCTGGTACCCAATACATCGTAATAGAAGCCAATGCAGCAAAACTGAAGACCGAGAATTTCGGTAATGTGACAGTTAAGGTAGCTAAAGAGACATGGATCTCTTAGTTGCAGTAGTCCACTCCTATGATGGACTAAGTGCTGGTAAAATTGGGAACTGCCATCTGGCTGATGAAGATTACGAGCAGTTGGATGAGACAGAGCAGGAATGAATGGATATAATGTGGGCCTTATCAAGTGTTGTCCGAAGAGCTAAGAAGTTTGTCAAGAAGACCGGACAGAATTTGGTTACAACTAAGGACACTACCTTTGGCTTCAATAAGACCAAGGTGATTTGTTTCAACTGCGGTGAGAAGGGGCACTTCAAAAGGGAGTGCGTGAAGCCCAAGAAGACTGGCAATGGGAATCCTTTCTCCTCCTTCAATCGTCAGGATAAACCCACTAGCAGTCCTACTTCGTCAAGCAAGGATCCCAAAGCCTTGACTGCTCATGATGATGAAGGATAGGACGGGAGCTTTCGGTTTGTCTCACCGGGAGAAACCAATATCGCTAGTGTGGAGGATATAGATGATGATTCTTCTATTGAAGAAGATATTGCAGTAGAACTCATGATGTCAAACACAGAAGAGACTGCACCAGTGATCAATTACCTGCCTGAAGAAGGAAAACTGCGACAGTGTCAGAATCACTAGAATCAGAAACGACAAACTCTACAATAATCATGCTTGTTCTAATTGTAATAAATTTAGGGAAAGCATTTATTTAAAATTTGCTAAGTTATTAGATCATAATGATAATTTAGTAAAGGACTTGGAACTATGCACAGAAGCTAACAGAATTCTTAAACAAAATGAGCACAGTTATAATGAAAAGATAGAATTGTTGAACAAACAACTTAGGGAAACCAAAGTTATAGCTTTTAATCAATCAAATGAAATTAAGTTCTATCTTAACTCCCTAGAGGACACTAAGAAACAAAAGGCAGTTTTAGAAGTAGAAGTTAATTCACTAAAGCAAAAACTGCATAGTTGGACAAGTTCATCTCATATTGTTCAAAACTTAGTGAGAGAGAGAAACAACAGGGAGGGATTGGGTTATAAAGTGGTTCCACCACCACATGAGATCTTGATGAATGCAAAATGTACACCAATCAATAACAATCCAATCAAGGATCATGTGGTGTCTACTCCTCTTGTAAGTGATCCAGATTCCACATGTAAATCAAATGAGTCTGGTACTAAACAAAAGGAGGCCACTTCAAAGGCAAAAGGTAAAATGCCTTGTGTTAATCTGGACAAACAATTCGAACAGGTTAAGGTTAAGTCTGGGTTAACCACAGTCAAATCTGAATCTAAAAAGACCTGTAATGTTAACCAATCATGTGCATCATGTCAAAGTCCAGATAATAGAAAAGGAAAAGATGTTAAAACTATTAAAGCAATTAACTTTGTTAAACCAGACAAAACATCTAAACAAGAAGAGTCAAAACCCAAACAGAGTAAGGTCACCAGTGTGTCATATACATCTCCACAAAAACAGCTAAATCGCAAAGTCGAAAGCAGATCATGTTACAGCTGTGGAGAGTATGGACACATTACGTCTCATTGTCCTTATTATTAGACACCGAGGAGGAAAGTTGAACTTCCGGAACCAAAACCTAGCTCTTTTAAGAGGAACTCAGTGACACCACCTAAAAGGGATAGTGAACCTAAAGTTCAACACATTAGCCAGTCGTCTGTTTATCACAAATAGGCCTTACACAAAGTTGGCTTATGGAAGGAAAAATCAACCTCATTGTCCGATAATGAAAACAAGAAGACTTCTGAGTTCCCTCACCCTCGAACGGTCAATGGGTTACATTTATGATGTGTGATGCCTCTAGGACACCCAAGCCAGTAAAGGCTTGGGTTCTAACTTGAACTAATGTTTTCATTGAATGTGCAGGGTGTTCGCTATAGTGCTGAAACCAACACGTGAATTATAGAGAGCGGAGCATCTAGGCACATGACAGGGAACAGGGCTCTCTTTTTAAACGTCAAACAAATAAAAGGAGTCCTGTTTCATTTGCTGGAAACAAAGGAGGGTATATCACAGCTCAAGGTGAAGTGGGAAATCAGAAAGTGAAGTTTGACAAGGTAAATTATGTTCAACAACTTCAGAATAACCTATTTTCTGTATCCCAATTTGTGATAAAGGTTTAAGGTAGTATTCGACAACAAGAAGTGTTATGTCCTGAAAAAGGACTATGTGATCCCGAGGACCAAGTCTTAATGTCTGCCTCAAGATATAAGGACCGTTATGTCTTGGATCTATCGAAGGCCTCCACAACAGATCATGAAGTTTAGTGCTTCTTGTCAAAAGCTACTGAGAAGGATTCCATCTCCTGGCATAGGAGAATGGGACACATTAATCCACGGAAGATAAATCACTTGATCCAGAATGATCTAGTGAGAGGAGTTAACGTCAAAAACTTCCAACTTCCAGATTTTGTGTTGCGTGCAAGAAGGGCAAACAGATGAAGAAGTCTTACAAGGAAAAGAAAGTTCATTCCATCAAACTTTCTCTTGAACTTCTTCACATGGATCTGTTTGGTCCAGTCAGTACAAAAGGCATCGCAGGCGACTTGTACTACTATGTAGTTACTGATGACTACTCAAGATTCTTGGGTGATGTTTTTGAAATACAAATCAGAAACATTTGAGACATTCAAAGAATTAGTAACTACTCTAGTGTCCCTATACAAGTTAAAGGTACGAAAAGTGTGCTCAGACAATGGAACCGAGTTCAAGAGGGCTTACTGCAAGGAAAAGGAAATTGTGCATCAGTTCACTTCTGCCTATACTCCTCAGATGAACGGCGTTGCTGAAAGGAAGAATTGTAGCTTGATAGAGACAGCACGGACAATGCTAGCAGACTCAAAACTACCTATCCAATTCTAGAATAAAGCAGTTGCAAATGCGTGTTATACGCTAAATCGAGTTCTAGTAGTTAAACGCCATGGAAAGACGTGTTACGAGTTACTACAACGACGTAAACCTAATCTTGAGTATCTCGAGTCGTTTGGCACTCCGTGCACCTTACCGAAGAAGACTTAGGAGGGAAAATTCAGTGAGAAGGCTGATGAAGGTATCTTTCTAGGATACAACATACCGAACAAGAGAGGTTACAACAACTCAACGGGTCAAGTAGAAGTGTGGTGTAACGTTGATGTTCAGAGATACACCACACCACCTGCTGGAAAAGGACCCGCCTTCTTTATTGACTATGATGGATTCTTCAAGTCCTTCAACATTCCACTCTCCACATCGGATGATGAGTTAGCAACAAAGATGATGTATGATGTTCTAAACACACCATCTCAGGAATATACGTTGTCCGGCTTACAAGATGATTCATCTACCACCTCAGGGGGAGCACACGAGGGAAGTGACTCTTCCTCTGATGATGAAGACGTGGAGAATGATCAGGCCACTCAGGAACAACAGGTTCCTCCTACAGCAAGTCCATAAGCATCTGATATTGATGCCTCTGAGTCTTTGGAACCTTACACTCCTACTGCCTCACATACTGAACCAAATGTTCATAATCTTGATTCTGAGGTAGTTGTTCAAACCACTCCTGGATCATGCCTAAATGTCTATCATCCTTGGATAATGTCATTGGGGATGTGAGATCAGGAGTTTAGACCAGAAATCAACTGTATTCAGCTGATTATGCCTCGGTGATGGAAAAGGGATACCTTCACGGCGATGCATATCGTTGCTTTGTATCTCAGTTTGAGCCAAAGTATGTTAGTGAAGCTCTGAATGATGAGGCATGGGTGAGTGCCATGCAAGAAGAACTTCTTCAGTTCAAAAAGTTAGGTGTATGGACTCTGGTGGATAGACCTAAAGGTGCTAAGGTCATTGGCACCAAATGGGTCTTGAAATGCAAGAAAGATGATCAAGGAGTGATCAACAAGGCTCGACTTGTTGTTCAAGGATTTCGACAAGTCGAGGGCATAGACTACAATAAAGTGTTTGCACCCATGGCAAGAATGGAAGCAATCTGTATCTTCCTTGCCTATGCATCGTACATGAAGATTATAGTTTATCAACTTGATATGAAGAGTGCATTCCTTCATGGTGAAATCCGAGAGACAGTGTACGTCAGTCAACCCAAGGGATTTGAGGATCCATATCATTAGGACAGAGTTTACCAACTCGACATGGCTTTTTACGGGCTTCATCAAGCTCCTAGAGCCCGGAATGAGAAACTCTCCACTCACCTTGTGAAACATGGGTTTCGTAGAGGCGTTATTGACTGCACATTGTTCATTAAAGAAAAGGATGGTGATTTATTGCTAGTCCAAATTTATGTAGATGACATAATCTTCTGGTTCAAGAATGAAGATCTATGTAAAGAGTTTTAAGGAGTAATGAAAGCTGAGTTTGAAATGAGTGCTATGGGAGAGATGAAGTTCTTTCTCAGGTTACAGGTGGATCAGACACCAAAGGGGATTTTCTTACATCAGCCCAAGTATGTAGGAGATATTCTTAGTCGGTTTGACATGGAGAATGCTTCTGCAGCTGGGACTCCACTTGCTACAAACATGATGTAGCACCCGACGAGAATGGTGATTTGGTCGATGCCACCATGTACCGAGGAATGATTGGATTTCTCATGTACCTCACTGCCTCCAGACCTGATATCATGTATGTGACGTGTTTATGTTCAAGATATCAGGTAAAGCCAAAAGTTAACCATCTAATAGGGGTTAAAAGGATATTCCGTTATCTGAAGGGTACACCAACACTTGGGTTGTGGTATCCTTGTGACGATGACTTCGAGCTTACAGAGTATAGTTTTTTAAGGCAACATTGTTCTAAAACGTATTATTTTAAGGAATTAACTTCGACTTCTAAACGGCTATCTCCTTTTTGGTTTCTTCTAATGAATTTAAATCAAACTTTATATCATTAAATTTATTTAAGGCAACAACCTCGGTTTCCCATAGTTGTTTACCAAAAAGCTCTATCTTTCTTTAAAACTGCACTCATTTTGTTTTAAAATACGATTTGCTTCAGTGCAGAGTTGTAAGTCATTCACTAAGTTATCATTGTGTTCTAATAACCTAGCAAGTTTTAGATCTATGCTTCCCTAATTTTTTCACATTGAGAACAAGCATGTTTATTAAATAGTTGATCTAAAGTACTACCCTGTGAGGATTCAGTTGAATCAGCCGTCAATTCAGGGGTAGACTCTTCTGATGTTGGAGATTCTAAACTTGTTGCTTTGAGCTCTTCCTCAACCAAGTGGTTTACCACGTTCATAGCTTCTTCTGTATCTGACATCGCTTGCTCAGCTACAACCTCACCTTCACAGGTAGACCCATCATCCAATGCTTCGACAAAAGCAATGTTTTATTCTCCAGGAGAGACAAATCAGAAGGACCAGTCTTGTCCGTCATCACCTTGAGCAGTTAGTGCTTTAGTGTCTTTATTTGAAGAACTTGTCCCAACCATGTCTTTGTCTTGACGGTTGAAAGTAGGAAATGGGTTACCATTTCCTGTTTTCTTGGGCTTCACACACTCACATTTAAAGTGCCCCTTTTCACCATAATTGAAGCAAGTGACCTTGGTTTTGTAGATACATATGTACCTAGTTTATGAGCTTAATGTAAAATGTCTTTCATGTCTTACATATATGTAACAGAATGGGTATGAATGAAATACAATGTGTGGTTTATGCTTATAACGTTTAATATTTCATTAATTATTGTGTGTTAACGCATATTGAACTAACTATTTAGGTTTATGGTTGTTTACATAGTTCTTAGTCAATAATGATTGAGAAACGTGCTTAAACTTAATCGTGTGAAATTCTCATGCGAATGGATCATGCGAATGGACCATGCTAATGGACCATACGCATGAATACTTCATGCTAATGAACTAGTCGCACGACTGAACCAGGAGACTGGATCAGTCGCACGACTGTAACATGAGATTAACTCAGTCGCACGACTAAATCTTCAGTTGTGCGGATGGATCAACCGCATGCTTCAATAACACGATTGAACCATGTGAATGGCTTAGTCACACGAATGGAAAACCCTAACCTATAAATACCACTTAATTCATGTAAAAAGATAACAATTCGAATACATATGCACTAAATCATACCCTAGCCGTCCAAAGACCCTAGAACACTTGTTCCAAGTTCATAGATCGCAGTAATTCATCCTACTATCGTTCTTAACGTTTAGTTTCATTCTTGGATTGATTTTACTCACGTTCTCACTTATTGGATCGCCAATCAAATAGGATTCCGCACTATTTGGTTTGGTACACACGTTAATCTGTTAGTACTTCGTACCGAAAACGGTCCTACAAGTGGTATCAGAGCTTTGGCTCTTGATTTGCGTGTGATTCAATCGATTTTGATATAAAAATCGTGTTTTTCACTCAAAAACGTAATCTTTTTGTGTCAAACTGTGTTTTAGACGTTTCCAGGTCAAAACGTTAACGTTTTTCCGGCTTACGGTAGTTAGGGTTAGTGAAAATTCGTGTTTTTGCGTCAAAGTACCTAAAACCCTCGAATTTTCAAAAAACCAGCAGCTCCAGTCGCCCGATTGACTCAATCGCACGACTGAACCCATTCGCACCACTCATACACACGATTGGCTCAGTCGTCCATCCATTTGTACGACTGAATATCTTTGTTTTCCCTGTTCAGCCGCACTTGTCCAATCGCCTGATTGAACCTTCTGCATTAGTTCAGTCACACGATTGAACCATCCGCATTGTTCAATCGCACGAATAGCCCAATCGTACTCTTTCATTCGCACAAGTACAAAAGTTTGTTCTAAAATCAAAGGTAAATAGCAATGGAAGATCAATATTCAGCATTCACTGCAGGTAGAGATTCACGGATCCAGAGTCTATTACTTCTGGAAAACGAAGTGGGAAATCACAATAAGCCCCCTAAGCTCATAACGTTAGATGACTACCCATAATGGAAACAAAGGTTCGAGATCTACCTAAATGGTGTAGACCCAAATCTGTGGGAATCAGTAGAAACATGGTATAGCATGTCGGTCGGTACAGATGGAGTTAAACTTACCTTAGGAGGGATGACTGATGGACAAAAGGTTAAGTACAATGCAGAGAAGAAGGTGTACGCTCTGTCAACTCAGTCCATTCCTAAGGATATATTCCATCAGCTCTCTGAGAACAAGCAAGCAAAGAAGCTATGGGATGCTCTGGAAAAACAATATGAAGGGAATGCCTCAATAAAATCTCTAAAGGCTAAAGCATTGAAAAAGGAGTTCGATAACTCCTCGTCGATGGGAAAGGAGAGCTTGGATGATGTTATCGACCGTTTCTACCACTTGATGAGTGAGCTGCACACTCATGGAGTTGTTACATCCATGGAAGACAAGGTATCGAATTTTGCAGATGGATTGCCAGCAAAGTGGGTCTCCTTTGTGTCAAACCTCAGGCAGAATGATATGTTGGCGAAGTTGGATATTAACGATTTCATTCTGAAGCTGAGAGAGGAAGAGTTGAGGATGAAGTACTGGTCTCAAAAGGCGTCATATGATCAGAACCCGTAACTTTACAACTCCACTCCTCAAGAAAAAACATCTGGAGCACCACTTCAAACGACGTTTTCATCTAGTTCAGCCACTCCATCTCAAGCTACTACTTCAGGATCTGACGTATCAGGGTCATCGTGCACCCAACACATAGCACCTGAAGCCAATGCTACTAGATTGAAGACCGAGAATCTCGGTAATATGACCATAGAGGAAGCAAAGGAGCATATGGATCTCCTAGCAGCTATCATTCATTCCTATGATTGTCTAGTCGTGGGGAAGATTAGAAAATGCCATCTGGCAGATGAAGACTACGAACAAGTAGATGAGACTGAGCTAGAGAGGATGGATATCATGTGGGCATTGGCGAGTGTTGTCCGGAGAGCTAAGAAGTTTGTTAAAAAGACCGGATAGAACTTAATTGCCACAAAGGATAATATCTTTTGTTTTGACAAAACCAAAGTAACATGTTTTAACTATGGAGAGAAGGGGCATTTCAAGCATGAGTGTGTGAAGCCCAAGAAGACAGGAAATGGTAATCCACTCTCATCCTTTAATCGTCAAGATAAACCTACAAGTAGTCCTGCATCATCAAGCAAGGATCCTAAAGCCTTGACAGCTCACGATGACGAAGGGCAAGATTGGAGCTTTCGATTTGTTTCTTCGGGAGAATCCAACATTGCATGTGTTGAGGATTTGGATGACGATTCTACAAGCGAAGGAGATATAGCAGTTTAACTCGCGATGTCAAATAATGAAGAAACTGCAAATGTGGTAAATCACCTGAATGATGAAGGCCAAAGTTCAACATGTTCAGAATCACCTGCACCAGAAAAGTCAGACTCTGCGATGATGGCTGATTCAACAGAACCTTCTCAGGTAAGTTCCACTAACCAACTTTTCAATAATCATGCTTGTTTGGATTGTAATAAATTTAGGGAAAGCATAGATTTGAAATTTGCTAGGTTATTAGATCACAATGATAACCTAGTAAAGGACTTGCAACTATGCACTGAAGCAAATCGTATTTTAAAATTAAATGAGCACAGTTACAAAGAGAAAATAGAACTGTTAAATAAACAACTTAGGGAAACTGAAGTTGTGGCTTTTAACCAAGCTAATGACATTAAGTTCTATCTAAACTCCCTAGAAGAAGCTAAGAAACAAGAAGCAGTTTTGAAAGTCGAAGTAAATTCATTAAACTGCATAGTTGGACTAGTTCTTCTCACATTGTTCAGCACTTAGTGAGAGAACAGAACAACGGGGAGAAGTTGGGTTACAAATTGGTACCACCACCACATGAGACCTTGTTGAATGCTAAAAGAAAACCAATTAATAACAACCCAATCAAGGATCATGTGGTGTCCACTCCCCTTGTAAGTGATCCAGATTCCACAAGTAATCCCATTGAATCTGTCACTAAACAAAAGGAGACCACTTTAAAGGCAAAAGGTAAAATGCCTATTGTTAATCTGGATGAACAAATTGAGAAGGTTAAGGTAAATTTTGGTTCAAAACATGTCTAATTCTGAACCTAAAAAGACCAAACAAGTTAACCAAACACGTGCGTCTTGTATAAGTCCAGATAAACGAAAGAGTAAAGATGTTAAGAAGGTTCAAACAATTCATTTTGTTAAACAAGATAAAACATCTAAACAAGAAGTGTCAAAAATCAACCAAGTCAAAGTCACTCGAGTGTCAACACTTCTCCACAGAAACAGCCATACCAGCATGTCAAAAGTAGATCTTGCTACAACTGTCCTTACTATCAAACACCTAGGAAGAAAGTTGAACTTCATGATCCTAAACCCAGTTCTTCTAAAAGGAGCTCCATGACTCCACCAAGAAGAGTTAGTGAACAAAAAGTTCAAACCTTAAGCCAATCATCTGTTTATCACAAATAGGCCTTACACAAAATAGACTTATGGAAAGAAAAGTCTAGTTCAATGTCTGGTAATGAGAACAAGAAGACGAATGATCTTCCCTCACCCTCTAATGGACAATGGGTAGAATTTATGATGTGTGATGCCTCTGGGACACCCAAGCCAGTTAAGGCTTGGGTCCCTAACCTTAAGTAATGTTTTTCAATTGAATGTGCAGGGTGTTCGCTATAGTGCTGAAACATGGTATCAGAGCTCCAGTCACATGACTATTCTTAGATTGTAATAGCAGAGCATCCAGGCATATGACTAGGAACCGGGCACTCCTGTCAAACGTCAAACAAATAAAAGGAGGTCATGTTTCATTTGCTGGAAACAAATGATATTATATCACAGCTCAAGGGGGAGTGGGGAATCAGAAAGTGAAGTTTGACAAGGTAAACTATGTTCAACAACTTCAAAATAATTTGCTTTCTGTCTCCCAAATCTGTGACAAAGGATTTAAAGTAGTATTCGACAACAAGAAATGCTATGTTTTGAAAAAGGACTATATGATTCTAGAGGACCAAGTGTTAATGTCAGCTTCAAGATATAACGACCTTTATGTCTTGGACCTTTCAAAGGCCTCCACTATGGATCATCAAGTTTAGTTTGTTTTGTCCAAGGCTACCGAGAAAGATTGGATCTCCTGGCATAGGAGAATGGGACACATCAATCCACGGAAGATGATACACTTGGTCCAGAATGATCTAGTGTGAGGAGTAAACGTCAAAAACTTCCAACTATCGGATTTTTGTGTCGCCTGCAAGAAAGGAAAACAGACTAAGAAGTCTCATAAGGCAAAGAAAGTTCATTCCATAGAACTATCTCTTGAGCTTCTTCACATGGATCTGTTTGGTCTAGTCAGTACAATGAGCATCGCCGAAGACTTGTACTGTTATGTAGTTACAGATGACTACTCAATATTCTCTTGGGTAATGTTTCTGAAATCTATATCTGAGACATGTGAGTCATTCAAAGAGTTAGTAGCTACTTTAGAGTCTCTCTACAAGCTGAAGGTACCAGTTCTCTTCTGCCTACACCCCACAAATGAATGGAGTTGCTGAGAGGAAGAATCGCAGCTTGATAGAGACAACAAGGACAATGCTAGCAGACTCGAAACTGCCCATCCAATTTTGGAATGAGGCAGTTGCCAATGCATGTTACACGTTGAATCGAGTCCTGGTGGTAAAACGTCATGGTAATACATGTTACGAGCTACTTCAACGACGTAAGCCAAATCTTGAATACCTCGAACCATTTGGCGCACCTTGCACCCTTTTGAAGAAAACTCAGGAAAGCAAATTCAGCGAGAAGGCTGAAGAAGGAATCTTCCTAGGATACAACATACCAAATAAGAGAGTTTACAATAACTTAACGGGTCAAGTAGAAGTGTGGTGTAACGTGGACGTTCAGAGATACACCACCCCCAGCTGGAAAAGGACCCGCATTCTTTTTCGATTATGATAGACTTTTTAAGTCCTTTAACATCCCTCTCTCCACTTCTGAAGACGAGTTAGCAACCAAGATGATGTATGAGGTCTTAAACTCACCCCTAGACTCAACAACATCCAGCTCCCAAGGCCAGTCTTCTAGTAACTCAGGGGGAGCACCGGAGGAAAGTGACTCCTCTTCTGATGATGAAGAAGTGGAAAATTTTTAGGTGGATTAGGAGGAACAGGTTCCAACTACTACAAGTACACACACATCAGATGTTGATGCCTCTGACACTTGGAACCCCATACTCCCACTGCCTCAAATACTGAACCTGTGGTTCACAATCTGGATGATGAGGTAGTTGTACCCACCACTCCTAGATCTCGTCTAAATGTTTACCATTCTCTAAACAATGTCATAGGGGATGTACAATCAGGAGCATAGACAAGAAATCAGCTATATTCAGATGATTATGCCTCAGTCATGGAAAAAGGTTACCTCCACGACGGTGCTTATCGATGTTTTATGTCTCAATTTGAGCCAAAATATGTAAGTGATGCCTTAAACAATGAGTCTTGGGTGAGTGCCATGCAAGAAGAACTTCTTCAATTCAAGAAGTTAGGTGTATGGACTCTGTTGGACAGACCTAAAGGTGCTAAGGTCATTGACACTAAATGGGTCTTAAAATGCAAGAAGGATGACCAAGGGGTCATTATCAAAAACAAGGCTTGACTTGTAGTTCAAGGATTTCGACAAGTAGAGGGTATTGATTACAAGGAAGTGTTTGCACCAGTGGCAAGAATGGAAGCCATCCATATCTTCCTACCCTATGCATCATATATGAAGATTAAAGTCTATCAGCTCGATGTTAAAAGTGCATTCCTTCATGGTGAAATCTGAGAAACAGTGTACGTCAGTCAACCCAAGGGATTCGAGGATCCGTATCACCGGGACAGAGTTTACAAGCTGGACAAGGCTCTATACGGGCTTTATCAAGCCCCTAGAGCCTGGTATGAGAAACTCTCGACTCATCTTGTGAAACACGGGTTTCGAAGAGGAGTGATTGATTGTTTATCAAAGAAAAAGATGGTGACTTGCTGCTTGTACAGATCAATGTTGATGACATAATCTTCGGATCCAAAAACAAAGAGTTATGTAAAGAATTTGAAGCAGTAATGAAAGCAGGGTTCGAAGTGAGTGCAATGGGAGAAATGAAGTTCTTCCTCGGATTACATGTGGATGAGACACCTAAGGGAATTTTCCTACATCAAACCAAGTATATAGGTGATATTCTCAGTCAGTTCGATATGGAGAATGCTTCGGCAGCTGGAACTCCTCTTGCCACAAACCATGATGTAGCACCTGACGAAAGTGGGGATCTGGTTGATGCCACCGTGTACCGAGGAATGATCGGATCCCTCATGTATCTCACAGCCTCACGACCTGATATCATGTACGCGACATGTCTATGCTCCAGATATCAAGCGAAACCGAAAGTCAACCATCCTATTGGGGTTAAAAGGATACTTCGTTATCTGAAGGGTACACTAACATTAGGATTATGGTATCCTCATGATGATGACTTCGAGCTTACAGCGTATAGTGACTCGGATTACGGCGGTTGCAATTGAACTACAAGTCCACATCAGTAGGATGTCAATTCATTGGGAGGAGATTAGTGACCTGGCAGTGTAAGAAGTAGACCTCGGTTGCTCTGTCAACCTGTGAAGCCGAATATGTTGCTGCTGCAAGTTGCTGCTGCAAGTTGCTGCTGCAAGTTGCTGCTGCAAGTTGCTGCTGCAAGTTGCTGCTGCAAGTTGCTGTTCACAAATCATCGGGATTCAACAGCAAATGCGGGACTACAGTTTGCAATTCTCTAATACTCCTATATATGTTGATAACTCTGCTGCGATAGCTGTAACTAAAAATCCGGTCCAACATCTTAAAACGAGACACATCAGTATTAAATATCATTTTATACGTGATTGCTTTGAAAAACATTTAATCGATGTGTTTAAAATTAACACGGATTTTCAACGCCATGACCTCTACACAAAAGCCTTTGATAAACCACGTTTTCTATATCTGTTAAAGGTCAACGGCGTTAAAAAGAAAAGTGATTTGATTTCCGACGATGACAGTACTCAGTCCGACCAGTAGATCTCATTTTATTTTAAATTTTTTTATGTATTTTCTTTTATTTTATTTTTATTTCTTCGCCTATAAATATCCTAAAAATGCAAATCTTTTACGGTTTTAGAATTTTAGAGGGGGAATAGGTTAAGTTAGTATTTAATTTCAAAAAAAACAAGGGTGGAGGACAGGCAAGCCAAAAGAAATGAGATCGTATCTGTGATACTGATTCAATGAATATGAAAAATGATAGTACCCAGGAACAAATAGTTTGGGACTTTAAAAGAAGAAATTGTTTAAAAATTCAAAATTCAAAGTATAAGTCTGAGAAGTCTAAGCAAAAATAAATGGAAAAATGATAGTGAAACTAGCTACTACTAAGGTAACACGGAGAAAGTAGACCTAGAGGTTGCTAGACCATTAGATGATGTGTCGGTAGATTCAACACAATAGATAAGTAGACCTCGTTGGTGATCTCAAGATCAAACTAAGTTGTTCAACAAGCTGTGGGTTATCATCTTATCCCTAGTTAACACAATCAACAGAGTTCCTATAAGGGGTGACGAGCAAAATAAATGCCACAAATGTGTGCGGATGACCTTAATATGAGCAAAGCACATGTTAAAAATGCAAAAAACAATCAAGCTAATAACCTATATTGTTGGTGCGATCTGTACTAAAAGAATAAAATTACTCAAACAAGAAGATAGGTTGTGTGCCTCTCTCCTGTGCGGTGGCACTGACCTGAGGATAAGCATAACCTAGATATTCTAGAATTCACTGTTGTTTGCCGCCTCTCTGTTGTGCGGTGGCACTGACCTGAGGCTTGGCTTCTCTTTGAAAGCTCTAAGAATAGTTTCTTCTTGTCAAAATACTCGTAGACCGCTCAAAAATCTACTGAGGAATGGTGATTACCATATAAGCGTGGGATCTACAAATGCTTGTTGAAATAATTAAACCTTAAACCATAACCAATCTATGTCAAAAGTCTGTGTATTGATTTAAGAGAACAAGTGTACTGACAATCATCGTGGCTACAACTCTTGAAAGTCAACACCACTGTGTGCATCTTGTGGTACTAGTATGATTTCCTAGACATGCTAATGACTCTCGATAAAAACAAGAATCGAACATCAAAAGGTTTTGATGACAAGTCCCGAATGATTTGATTTACCTGTATGATTCCGTAATGAATCGTTCCGCTTATGGTCAAAATAACTTGAAGCTGAATGTTCTAGAAATAAATCTGTTAGATATCTATCTTAGGGTTTCCACCTCACACAAAACCTACAAAAATATGTTTTACTTCTGTTTTTCAGTTCTAGTAGTTTCATTTGTTTAATTTTGTTAGTTTAGTTGTTAAAAGTTGGACTACGTATTGGAATTCTGTCTGGGATCTAATCACTAAAAAGGGTCACGTTTGAGGTGACCAAAACGGGTTTTCAAATGTTAAAAGGATCACGTCTGAGGTGATCAAAGGTTCTCTAAGTTAAAATGGTCATGTCTGAGATGATCGGATGCTCGAAATGTTTTATCAATAGTTAAAAAGGGTTAAGTGTCAAATGGTCATAAAGTCAAAATCATAAGTATGAGCCATTCGCATGACTGGACCATGAGTATAGACCAGCTGTACGATTGGACCATACGTATGAGCCCAATCGCAAGACTAAACCACACGTATGGCTCAGACGTGTGATTGGACCATCAGCATAAGTAAACTCACACGATTGGATCACAGATTGAACCAATCGCCTAAATGGGGTTGACTGAATGAGTTAGTCGCCCGACTGAACCCAGTCGGGCGACTGAATATGACCGATTGAACCAATCGCCCGACTGAGATCCAATCGCACTAATGAAAAGAGCGAATGGATCCAGTCGCCCAATTGAAACCTGATCAGTATAAATAGAGTGAATGGATCCAGTCGCATATGTTCATCGCTCCTCATTCGCCCTAAAATTGCCCGATAGTGCCGTTACTCTGCCCGATTTTCAATTGACCCTTCTTGACTACAAATTGGTATATTCTGACGATTTCCAGCGTTTATACAGGTACAGTGCGGTGCAATCTACTCAAATGTCAATCGCTTTGTACCCTAAATGACTGATTTCAGCCCTAAAATAGAACTGAGACTTAGTTTGACTAATAAACTAATAAAACTAAGTATTTTGTGAATTGAAAGTTATTAGGTGTTATATCGGTCTCTTGCGAGACTAATGAGCTAAACCACGACGTCTAACATTAAGTTTTGCTCAAAATTTGAATTTGAATTGAACAGACAGTCTGTCATGCGAATGGACACCCTGATATACTTCAATCGCACGACTGAGCTGGGTGAATGACACAATCGGCCGAATGAACGAGGCAAATGAGCTCAGTCGCCCGACTGAACTCAGTCGCAGGCTCAGTCGCCCGACTGAACCCAGTCGCATGCTAAGTCGCCCGTCTGAAGTCAGTCGCATACCAAATCAAGAGACTGAACTTAATCGTATGATTCAATCGCACGATTGAACCAGGCTGATCTCAAACGGTTTAAAGTGAAATGGTTTCTGTTATTTGCTGACCTAATGTATGTGTCTTGTGTTATAGATTCATGGCAGATCGGTGGATCATAAACACCAAGCACAATATTTGTGCTCACTTGGATGCCACCACTCGGAATGCTGCCGAGTTTGTTGGTATTATTGCATTCCTAAGGAGATCAAGGATATATCGAGCGATATCTAGGAAGGTGCTTCCGTTGACCGATCGACTGAGCCCTACATATACGTAGCTCCATCTTTGGCCAAGAGATTGAGGTCACAGCAGCTGATGTGAGACGTGTTCTTGATTTAGGACATGATGCTGCTTACCCCACCAGACTACATCCTCCTACCGTAAGGGGATGCTTTCTACAGATGAGGTACACTGGGGACATCAATGCAGGTGTGCTCAATAAAAGCAAGCTGTGTCCCCAGTTCAAGTATCTAGCTCGTGTTATCCTGAAGTGCATTGCTTCTCGAAGGGGTGGATTTGATGATTTATCAGACCAAATCTTGAATGCCTACGTGGCACTGGTGCTGAATCACCCCTTCAGCTTCTCCAACGTGATTTTCTCCTACTTGATCGAGAATATAGAGGCAAAAGGCAAAGAAGGCTTCTGCATGTACCCGAGATTTCTGCAGATGATCATTGACGAGAAGCTTCCCTCTTTGCCTAAGGAGAGCCATGATGCTATATCTCTCGAGATCATGGATGATACCACTCTTGGAAGAATGAAGGTATACAGGGGCAAGCAGGTAAAGCCCCTTGTAAAGAGACTATTTGGGCATATGGCTAGAGAAGACTATATGGCACCAGCTCGGTGAAAGTGGCGTCACGAGGACAGTGACTCAGATGTTGAGCAGATTGCTCTACCCTCTGATGACTCCAATGGTGATGATCATGATGTTGATCATGGAGGCGATGGTCAGGGTGAAACCAAACCAGCCCCTATTCACCCTGACTTTCAGATGGAGGAGGAGTCTGAGGAAGAGTCTCTAGTGCGAACGGTGGGGAGCTGTGTCATAGCCACAAAGAGAGGTATAAGGGCGGTTGGTGGACGCCAAGGGGAGTCTGGGGATGCTGTTGCTGCTGATACAAATCCATCATATACCCCGGACCCGCCCTGCAGACAAGGGGGATCCATAGTGCCTAAAGGCACAAGGAAGAAGAGAATGGCTCAACCCTATGGCAAGAAGGGGAAGAGACTAAAGTTTATGTTGACCTCTGCTACAGCCACAGCCACCACCTCAGCCACTACTGCTACCACCACCACTACCACACCACCAATCACTACCACACTCCCCTCCACCTCCACCACCACTACTACCACTTCACCCACCATTACCACTACAGCCACTCCACCGCCCATCTACACTACTTCCACCACCATTATAGCCTACCCATCACCACCCACACATATACCACCACCCCAATTCACCACTACCACCAGCCCGGACCATCGTCACACCAGCCATTCACTACAGGATCCTCCCTACCTTTTGTTGGGGTAGAGGATCAGCTGGAAGCACTTAATAGGATGGTGCTGAAGCTGTGGGCTGCTGACGAGGTAATAGCTGCACAAATCAGACAGCTTGTGGAGCAGAACGCTACCGAAGCACAACAGATCGCTCAGCAAGCCCAGCTCATAGAGGATTAGGCTCAGCAGATGGCTGCTCAAAGTCAAGAGATTGCCTAACTCCAGGAGCATAAAGTTCTATCCACTAAAAAGATTGAGGAGTTGGAGGATGCCAAAAAGACCATCATGCTCAAGCTTAAAGGAACAATGGATGCGCCTCCGAAAATAAGAGAAAGAGATGGTGATGACGATGGTGATGACGATGATGATGAGGATGATGATGAGGATGAAACAGAGGGAGGAGATGATGAAGGTGCAAGAGATAGAGGAGATGATGAAGAAGAAGGTGATGCATCTGCATCGGGTGACACACAAGCTAGTGAGAGGTGGACCAAGAAGAATCAAGATCAGGGTACCTCGACCTCAGCCCCGACTGCAAAGGAGCACATGATTCAGGACAAACGTAATGCCTAGATGTTTATGTAACTTTAAATCATGTGTAATTGAATATTGTATTAAACTCATGTACATAATGTTTATATTTAGTTAATGTTTTACTGTCTTGATTATTGATTAATGGGTGATGTATTTATGTGTTTAAATCAAGCAAATCCTTCATCTCATCAAGATGAGTACGATGTTGCTCCCCTTCAGCAAATCAAGTCTCAACTGACAATGATACTTGATTTGCAAGGGCTTGTCAGGAGGTCTGTGAGTTATACTCCTGAAGAAGGAGAAATAATTCATGACCTTACTGATGAGCAACTAGCTGAGATATTCCGACTGAACCCAGATGAAATAGTGAAGGATGCTCCTACAGTTGACATGGATAGTGACAAGGAGCTTAATGATGTAGACGAGATAGAAATTGAAGACATCACAACCCAGCATTATCCAGAGTATGCTGACAACGAGGGAAATGTAGTTCCCAATCTGGGTGACACTCTTGTCACTGATACATTTGAAACACTGGATAAAATGGAGCAAGAGTCGGAGAAGAATAAGGATCAAGCCCAAGCCTCGGACGCCGATGTCAACATCAAAAAGGCTGAATGGGCGGTATGTTTTGCAGAGATCAGAGCCCAACGCAGTGCTACAAAGCCGAGTGCCTACACCAAGCTCTATAAAGTGAAGAAGCATCACAAGGTGTCAGGCAAGATTATCGCGTGGGCCTATTTTGAAGATCTTAATGTTTATGCTATCAAGAGGGAGAAGGGAATCGAGTATTTAAGATTTCCACATGATCTAAAGACTCTCCCTAGTTTTGAGCTCAGCCAGCTGGCCAAACTAAAGCTGTTATATGCTGACCCAAGAAAGATGTCAGGCTGGTTTGAAGCTGCTTTTAAAAGAGAGTACCACACCAGGTGGGTCAACTTCAAACCTCAACAACCGACGAGGTATATCAGAAGGTTGAAGTTGATGCCATTACTAGAAAGCCAAAAATAGTACTGAAGTGGAGTCCTCCGCGCACGATGTTAAGAATCCCTCTAAGGGAAATGCCATAGGACTTCACTCCACACTTCAAGTGGTGGTACTATGACTGGAGAATAGGTGAGGCGGTCATAGTTCTGAACAGAGATGGAAATATGGAAACCATTAGGGTATTTGACCCAATGTGGCTAACTAACTTGTCTTCTGATGATGTCTACACTTTATACAAGTGGCCACTATTCTATGATGCGCAAGACATTGTACAAGCCCTCCAATTTCAAAATGTGATAAGGCTCTGCTTTGCATTAGAAATACATACAGGAGCTACAAGGGAGGAGAAGTACAAGAAATATGAAGAGCTGATGAAGAATGTTAGACAATAGAGTAAACTAGGTCCAAGGGGAGTTTGTAGATACATATGTACCTAGTTTATGAGCTTAACGTAAAATGTCTTTCATGTCTTACATATATGTAACAGAATGGGTATGAATGAAATACAATGTGTGGTTTATGCTTATAATGTTTAATATTTCATTGATTATTGTGTGTTAACGCATATTGAACTAACTATATAGGTTTGTGGTTGTTTACATTGTTCTTAGTCAATAATGATTGAGAAACGTGCTTAAACTTAATCGTGTGAAGTTATCATGCGAATGGACCATGCTAATGGACCATACGCATGAATACGTCATGCTAATGAACCAGTCGCACGACTGTAACATGAGATTGACTCAGTCGCACGACTGAATCTTCAGTTGTGCGGATGGATCAACCGCATGCTTCAATCGCACGACTGAACAATGCGAATGGCTCAGTCGCACGAATGGAAAACCCTAACCTATAAATACCACTTAACTCGTGGAGAAAGGTAACAATTCGAATACCTATGCACTAAATCGTACCCTAGCCGTCCAGAGACCCTAGAACACTTGTTCCAAGTTCATAGATCGCAGTCATTCATCCTACTATCGTTCTTAATGTTTAGTTTCATTCTTGGATTGATTTTACTCGTGTTCTCACTAATTGGATCGCCAATCAAATAGGATTGCGCACTATTTGGTTTGGTACACACGTTAATCAGTTAGTACTCGGTACCGAAAACGGTCCTAATAGTTTTGTCGAAGCCAAAGGTTGTATCTTTTGTGGCTACGAGGTTCTGTCCCGTCTTCTTAACAAACATTTTCGCTCATCTAACTGCACTCACTAGAGCCCACATGATATCCATCCTTTCCAGCTTGTTCTCGTCAACCTGCTTATAATCTTCATTTGCAAGATGACAGTTTTTGATCTTCCCAGCAACTAAACCATCATACGATTGAACCACTGCTGCTAGAAGATCCATGTGCTCTTTTGCAACCTCCACTGTGATATTACCGAGATTCTCGGTCTTCAACTTCGTAGTATTGGCTTCAGGCACTATGTATTGAGTCGATGATGACCCAGAGTTTCTGGTCCTAAAGCAGTGGATTGGGAAGGAGCCGTGGAACTAGAAACAAAAGCTATTTGAAGTGGTGCTCCATAACCAGTTGGATTGGGAACTGAGTTGTAGAGTGAAGGATCTGAATGTAAGATCCTCCCTTAGTTTTAGGATGAAGTCATTTATGTCCAACGTAGAAAGTATGTCATTCTGTCTCTAGTTGGACACAAATGAATCCCATTTCTTAGGCAACCCATCTACAAAGCTTGAAACTTTATCTTCCATAGACGTCGTTACACCATGAGTGTGCAGCTCACTCATCAGATGGTAGAACCTGTCGATGATCTCATCCAAGCTCCCATTTCCTATAGAAGAGAAGTTATCGAACTCCTTCTTAAGAGCCTTTGCCATTAGTGCCTTTAATCGTGTGATTGGATTTAGTCATGCATATGAACAAGGCGAATGAACTCAACCGACTGAAGGTGTTCAGTTGTGCGAATGAAGGATACGACTGAGTTCAGTCGTGCAGATGGAGTGTGCAAATGAGTTCAATCATACGAATGAGCTATTCGTGCGACTGAAGGCTGCTGTGTTTGGAAAAATCGTATTTTTAGCACTTAGACACGAATTTCGATTTACCCAGAAACCCTAATCTGCCGTATGATGAAAAACTTAAACTTAAATGCCTGGAAACGTCGAAAAACACCTATTGACTCAAAAAGATGATTGTTTTGAGTTAAAACGTGAGTTTTGACATAATTCTAATTGAATCAAACACAAAATCAAGAGCCAAAGCTCTGATACCACTTGTCAGGACCGTGTATGTATGGAATACTACGAATTCTACGTTTGTACCAGATCAAATAGTGCGGAATCCTATTTGATTGGCGATCCAATTAGTGAGAACAATTACCCGATAGATATAGAATTGAAACTAAATGTTACGAACGAATAGAGATCGATCAAAAATGATCTATGAACTTGGACAGGCTTCCTAGGATGTTCTGGACGGCTAGGGTACGTAAGAGTATCAAGTGTTTTGATTCTTATGTTTTTCCACGAATTAAGTGGTATTTATAGGTTAGGGGTTTCCAGTCGTGCGATTGAATCATGTGATTGCGTCATACGCACGATTGAAGATTCAGTCGTGCGACTGAGTCAATCTTATGTCTCATCGTGCGACTGATCCAGTCTCCTGGTTCAGTTGTGCGACTGGTCCATAAGCATGATGTATTCATGCGTATGGTCCATGAGTATGGGCTATTAGCATGAATACTCATCCTTCTATGTTGAACACATTACTCAATCATTATTGACTTAGAAATGTATACAACAACCTCAAACCTATATAGTAAGTTCATTATATTTTAACACAATAATAATATGAAATATTAATCATTATAAACATCAACCACAAATCATATTTCATTGAACCCATTCATTACATATGTGTAAGATATAAAAGACATTTACATTAAGCTCATAAACTAGAAACATATGCATCTACATAAATATCATATTTAGATCTAGGAAGAGATGATATGAACCTGAAACCAATATTTCATACATTACTAATAGTAATTAATGAGTAGAATAATGTCAATATGTATTCATACATTACCAATATTTCAAATATGTACTCACAAACATAAACAAAATAACAATATCACATATACCAATATCAAATTTATATGGTCAAATAAAATAATCATATAACCAAAACGTGAAAAATAAATCGGTTCCAATGATAAATATCAACGAAAATAAAAAGGGTAGAATAATTTAATTATATACAAAGGCCTAGAAGTGGTAATATCCCTAGGGGTATTCAAAGTTGGATATCCAAAATAGATATCCTAATTTTGGATATCCAAAATAGATATCCTAATTTTGGATATCCAAAAATTTCGAATAGTATAAATCACTATCTGTATCCGTATCAAAAATTTTGGACATCCGAATATACTAACTTCCAGATACGGATAATGATTCGGATATCTGAAATTCATTTTTTATTTTTTTTATTATTGTATTTTTTTATTTTTTTAGTTTTTTCATAATAATTAGACATATATTATTATAAAAGTCCCATATACACTTAAAAATCTCAATCTAAAGTAAATATATATATAAATTAAAAAAAACAAAAAATTATTTTTTTAGTTTTCAGATAATTGGATGTATTAATATCCAAAACTATTGAAAATCAATATCCGAATCCAAATTTTCGAATATCCGATCCAATTTTCGAATATCCGAATCCAAATTTTCGAATATCCGAATCCAAATTTTCGAATATCCGAATCCAAATTTTCGAATATCCGAATCCAAATTTTCGAATATCCGAATCCAAATTTTTGGATATCCGAAAATTTGGATATTTCGGATGCTGATATTTGGATTTTCATATCGAATTCTTGGATTTGAATATTTTTAAACACATCCCAAAGGCCTAATACATTTCTAGAAGAAAATTATAATACTCTAAAAGAGGTAAATGTTTGAGAAGATACTAATATGTTCCTAGAAGAAATTACTGAAATCTCATGATGAAGCTCCATAACAAATTGGTATAAAACAAATTTGAGATATCAATATATTATGTATCATAGAGTACAATATGGAACCGAAATGAAATACATATTTGAAAATGCTATAGCTACAAATGTTATCAATAAAAAAAGATTACTTATATAAAACTCTGTAAGAGTATATACACAAAGATTACTTGTCAAAATAGCAAGATGTCTTAAAGACTTAAATTTAATTTACTTGACAAGCAAAAGGTTTTCAGACTATAAATCCGAACACCCATAGGCATCAAACCGCTTGGTTAAAAGTGAGTGTTTTTTAGACAAAAAGAAACGTAAAGAATTAGATTGTGTGATATAAGCCACAAATTATAATGCATAATTCATAGTAATGTACATAATAGCGTTATCATGATCATCGACCTCATAATTTAATAATGATTTAAGATTATATCTATAGATGTCATCACACACATGTATATGGAACACTTGAAATTGACATTCACTTGAAAATCCTTTTAAATATTAAGATTGACTAAAGCATAAAAATTAAAACCTTGAGATACAAATGCTTGATATTTATATTGTATTAAGCAAGTTGGTCGTATGAAATACAATCGACTTAATAATCAATTTGAGGTATAAGTTTGATCAAATTGTAGCTAATGTGTTCTACAAAAATTAATCATTTCTCGAACTATAGTTTGACCGTGTGTGTTATGCATTAGTCTGTCAAATTACACATACAAGTTGTTAGCACATATTATACGAACAATGCTAATGAGGTATGCATACCTATGGCTGCACGATCATTGTACATATATAAGGATCCTTACCACCCGTAAGCGGAGGATGAATAAGTACTTGGTCTAGAAGTACCATACTTATGCACGATCGATGCACCGATATGTCTTGTAAATATAAAGAGACATAGTATGCATTTATTAGAACATGTGCTTGCGAAATATATACTTCTAATCCATAACATCGCACTCTTTTTCATAATATGGAGACATAGTAGGCATTTATGCTCATGTTGTATATCTATTGGTCTTGCACGAAGGTTGATTACGGAGACACAAAATTTCAATATGATCAAAGAAGTCCAGCCACGCACAAATTAAAGAAGACTACATTGAAGATCAAGTACGTGTGTGTATACACACACACACGTATGCATACGTACGCCTGCGTATACACGCACGCATGCGTATACACGCACGCATGCGTATACACGCACGCATGCGTATACACGCACGCATGCGTATACACGCACGCATGCGTATACACGCACGCCTGCGTATACACGCACGCCTGCGTATACACGCACGCCTGCGTATACACGCACGCCTGCGTATACACGCACGCCTGCGTATACACGCACGCCTGCGTATACACGCACGCCTGCGTATACACGCACGCCTGCGTATACACGCACGCCTGCGTATACACGCACGCCTGCGTATACACGCACGCCTGCGTATACACGCACGCCTGCGTATACACGCACGCCTGCGTATACACGCACGCCTGCGTATACACGCACGCCTGCGTATACCGCACGCCTGCGTATACACGCACGCCTGCGTATACACGCACGCCTGCGTATACACGCACGCCTGCGTATACACGCACGCCTGCGTACACGCACGCCTGCGTATACACGCACGCCTGCGTATACACGCACGCCTGCGTATACACGCACGCCTGCGTATACACCACGCCTGCGTATACACGCACGCCTGCGTATACACGCACGCCTGCGTATACACGCACGCCTGCGTATACACGCACGCCTGCGTATACACGCACGCCTGCGTATACACGCACGCCTGCGTATACACCACGCATGCGTATACACGCACGCATGCGTATACACGTACGCATGCGTATACACGCACGCATGCGTATACACGCACGCATGCGTATACACGTACGCATGCGTATACACGTATGTATACGTATATACGTATGTATACGTATATATATATATATATATATATATATATATATGTATACCTATATATATGTATACATATATGTATACCTATATATATGTATACATATATGTATACGTATACATATATGTATACGTATACATATATGTATACGTATACATATATGTATACGTATACATATATGTATACGTATACATATATGTATACGTATACATATATATATATACGTATATATATATATATACGTATATATATATATATATGTATATGTATGCGTATATGTATGCGTATATGTATGCGTATATGTATGTGTATATGTATGCGTATATGTATATACACGTGTATGTATATATACGTATATGTATACGTATATGTATACGTATATGTGTACGTATATGTATATATACGTCTATATATACGTATATAATATGTATATGTATAGGTACGTATATGTATATATATATATACTATATATATATACGTATATGTATATACACGTATAGTATACGTATATATATACGTATATGTATACGTATACGTATATATATACGTATATATACGTATATATGTA